>QODF01000117.1:2284243-2442931 GCA_024372805.1 Oostethus manadensis
CTCAGGTGGAGGAGTTCAAGTATCTCGGGGTCTTGTTCACGAGTGAGGGAAGGTTGGAGCGTGAGATTGAAAGACGGATCGGTGCAGCATCCGCAGTAATGCGGTCGCTGTACCGGACCGTCGTGGTGAAGAGAGAGCTGAGCCGGAAAGCAAAGCTCTCTGTTTACCGATCGATCTACGTTCCCACCCTCACCTATGCTCATGAGTTACGGGTCATGACCAAAAGAACGAGATCGCGGATACAAGCGGCGGAAATGAGTTTCCTTCGTAGGGTGGCTGGACTCACCCTAAGAGATAGGGTGAGGAGCTCGGCTATCCGGGAAGAGCTCAGAGTAGAGCCGCTGCTCCTTCACATCGAGAGGGGCCAGTTGAGGTGGCTCGGGCATCTAGTCCGGATGCCTCCCGGGCGCCTCCCTGGTGAGGTGTTTCGGGCATGCCCAGCCGGGAGAAGGCCCCGGGGAATACCTAGGACACGCTGGAGGGACTATGTCTCACAGCTGGTCTGGGAACGCCTTAGTGTCCTCCCGGTGGAGCTGTAAGAGGTCCCCAGAGACCGGGAAGTCTGGACTTCCCTACTGAAATTGCTGCCCCCGCGACCCGGACCCGGATAACCGGAAGATAATAGAATGGAATGGAGTTCCTTAAGGCCCTGGATGCAGCGGGTGTGTCTTGGTTGACATGGCTCTGCAACATCGCATGGACATCGGGAGTGGTGCGTCTGGATAGGATGACCGGGGTGGTTGTCTCACTTTTTAAAATAGGGGGCCGGAGGGTATACTCCAACTATCGTGGGATCACACTTCACAGCCTTCCCGGTAAGGTCTATTCAGGGGTTCTGCAAAGGAGGAACCGCCGGATAGTCGAATCTCCGATTCAGGAAGAGCAGTGTGGTTTTCGTCCTGGTCGTGGAACTGTGGACCAGCTCTATACTCTCGGCAGGGTCCTTGAGGGTGGATGGGAGTTTGCCCAACCAGTCTACATGTGTTTTGTGGACTTGGAGAAGGCAATCGTGTTCCTTGGGGAATACTGTGGGGAGTGCTCCGGGAATATGTGGTATCGGACAACTTAATTCAGGTTGTCTGTTCCCTGTACGACTCGTATCAGAGTTTGGTTTGCATTTCAATTAGTTGGACCCGTTGGACTCCGTCAGTGCTGCCTTTTGTCACCGATTCTGTTCATTAGCTTTATGGACAGAATTTCTAGGCACAGCCAGGGAGTCGAGGGGATCCACTTTGGTGGCCACAGGTGGTCTGCTTTTTGTTGATGATGTGGTCCTGTTTGCTTCATAAAGCTTTGACCTCCAACTCTGGATCCAGCCTGGATCGGTTTGCAGCTGAGTGTGAAGCGGCTGGGATGAGAGTTAGCACCTCCAACTCCGAGTCCATGGTCCTCCCTGGAAAAGGGTGAAGTGCCATCTCTGGGTCAGGGAAGAGATCCTGCCCCAAGTGGGAGTTAAGGAGTTAAGTACCTCAGGGTCTTGTTCACAAGTGTGGGAAGGATGGAATGCGAGATGAACCGGCAGATTGGTGCGGCGTCTGCAGTGATGCGGACTCTGCATCGGTCTGTAGTGGTGCAGAGGGAGCTGAGCCGAAAGACAAAGCTCTTAATTTACTGGTTGATCTACGTTTCTACCCTCACCTATGGTCATGAGCTTTGGGTAGTGACCGAAAGGACAAGCTCGCAGCCGTACAAGTGTCTGAAATGAGTGGCTGGGCTCTCCCTTAGAGACAAGGTGAGAAGTCATTCGGGAGAGACTCAGAGGAGAACCACTGCTCCTCCACATAGAGAGGAGCCAGATGAGGTGACTTGGGCATCAGGTTTGGGCGCGTTTGACTGGTAGGAGGCCTCAGGAAAGACCCAGGACACATTGGAGAGTTTAGACCCACAGACGACACGGACGGACGGAGGACTTATAAGGTAAAGAATGACATTGCATGATTTTTAAATTGGAAACACAAAATAATTGAAATAATGTTCAAGACACGTTGGAGAAACTATGTCTCTCAGTTGGCCTGAGAACCTCTCAAGATCTGCCCGGAGGAGCTAAACGAAGTGGCCGGGGAGAGGGAAGTCTGAGCTTTCTTGCTGAGGGCGGCTGCCCTTGCGACCCGACCTCGGATAAGCGGAAGAAAATAGATGGATGGAGGGATGGGGATGGTGTGGGGAAGGACATAATATTTTTTAATNGGCGGCTGCCCTTGCGACCCGACCTCGGATAAGCGGAAGAAAATAGATGGATGGAGGGATGGGGATGGTGTGGGGAAGGACATAATATTTTTTAATGAGGTCCAGAATTCCTGGCTGCACTCCCTGCTATTGACTACACTACTGGTACATTATATGACAAAGAGAAGCAAAAATATCACCATAATTTAAAGCGAACATAATTACAAATACAAATTTATTGTACTCAAGATGCAATTTGACTCTTGAGTATGCTTGTATGCGTCACAGCTCTCCATTTTTGTTGCATTTTCCTGGTTTCAGTTTTGAGTTTAGTCTGAACAGTATAGAAAAACAAAAATATATGTTTTGCTATAACCTGGGATCCCAAAGTGAGGTACGTGGGTCCGTAAATAAACATTAAAAAACATTTAGCAGCTAACATTCTCAATAACGAGTGCATCTGAACTCCTCACGGCACAAGGAGGAAGGAACAGCGGAAGGTTGTTCATCTGTGTGCGCATCATATGAACAGAAGACATGTAGTACATACTTATCTATTTGTTGTTTGTATTGTGCTTGCGTAAAACGTAAAATGTAACCACGCAAAATACACATTTTTACCTGGAATTACTATAAAAATAATCAACTATGTTGAATGTTTCCTAAAGATATGTAGGATGATTACTTATAGTGCTCATATGAAATGTTATCAGAATGTGACCATGCAAAATATGAATTTTTGACTCTGAATCACTATAACATAAATTAACTAATGAATTATGACATACGTATATTTCAAGTTACCGTAATTCTTCTTCCCTTCCTGCTTATTCCTTCAGGGGTCGCCAATGCTAATCAAATGCCTCTATCTAACCCTGCACAAACTACCTTCATGTCCTCTTTCACTACATCCATAAACGTCCTCTTTGGTCTTCCTCAAGGCCTCCTGCCTGGCAATACAAAACTCAGCATCCTTCTACCAATATATTCACTATCTCCCCTCTGGACATGTCCGAACCATCTCGGTCAGTCTCTAAACCAAACAACAACACTGGTCTCACCACAGTTTTGTACACCTTTACTTTCAATTTAGCTAAAACTCTTCTATCACACATCACACCCGACACTTTTCTCCAAGTACTTAAAATCCTCCACCTTCTTTATCTCTTCTCCCTGTAACCTCACTCTTCCACTTGAGTCCCTCTCATTTACACACATGTACTCTGTCTTGCTGCAGCTGACCTTCATTCCTCTCCTTTCCAGGGCAAACCTCCACCCCTCAAGCTTCTCCTCCACCTGTTCCCTGCTCTCACTACATATCACAATGTCATCTGCAAACATCATAGTCCATGGAGATTCCTGTCTAACCTCGTCCGTCAGCCTGTCCATCACCATAGCAAACAAGAAGGGGCTCAGAGCTGATCCCTGAT
Organism: Oostethus manadensis; assembly: GCA_024372805.1. Taxonomy (NCBI): domain Eukaryota; kingdom Metazoa; phylum Chordata; class Actinopteri; order Syngnathiformes; family Syngnathidae; genus Oostethus; species Oostethus manadensis. The sequence goes on from QODF01000117.1 coordinate 2,287,840, forward strand.
GTAGTCCTACCTTCACTCGGAACTCCTCTGTCACACCTGCAGCACACCTCACTACTGTCTTACAGTCCTCGTACATGTCCTGCACCGCTCTAACATACTTCTCTGCCACTCCAGACTTCCTCATACAATACCACAGTTCCTCTCTGGGCACCCTGTCATAAGCTTTCTCCAGATCTACAAAAACACAATGCAGCTCCCTCTGACCTTCCCTGTACTTCTCAATCAACATCCTCAAAGCAAATACTGCATCTGTTGTACTCTTTTTTGGCATAAAACCGTACTGCTGCTCACAAATGCTCACGTTTGCCCTTAGTCTAGCTTCAACTACTCTTTCCCATAACTTCATTGTATGGCTCATCAGCTTTATTCCTCTGTAGTTGCCACAACTCTGCACATCTCCCTTGTTCTTAAAAATGGGCACCAGCACACTTCTCCTCCATTCCTCAGGCATCTTCTCATTATCTAAGATCTTGTTAAACAACCCGGTCAGGAACTCTATTGCCACCTCTCCTAGACACTTCCATACCTCCACAGGTATATCATCAGGACCGAGTGCCTTTCCATTCTTCATCCTCTTCAATGCCCTCCTCACTTCTTCCTTACTAATCTTTGCTACTTCCTGGTCCACAACATTTCAATCTCTCATTTTCCTCATTTATCAATTCTTCAAAGTAGTATTTTCATCTTCCCATGACATTACTGGCACCTTTCACTTGCATCCCTATCTTTAATCACCCTAACCTGTTGCACGTCCTTCCCTTCTCTGTATTTCAGCCTTGCCAACCTGTATAGATGAGTCTCTCCCTCCTTGCTGTCCAACCTAACACACAAATCATCATAAGCCCCTTGTTTGGCTTTTGCCACCTTTACTTTCACTTTACGCTGCATCTCTCTGTACTCCTGTCTACTCTTTTCAGTCCTCTCAGTGTCCCACTTCTTCTTAGCAAACCTCTTACTCTGTATACACTCCTGCACCTCCTCATTCCACCACCAAGTCTCCTTATCTACTTTCCTCCCAGATGACACACCAAGTACTCTCCTACCTGTCTCCCTGATCACAGTAGCTGTAGTTGTCCAGTCATTTGGAAGCACCTCCTGGCCAGCCATGGCCTGTTCCAACTCCTTCCTAAAAGTCACGCAACACTCTTCCTTTTTCAGCTTCCAGCATTTTGTCCTCTACTCTGCCTTTACCCTCTTCATCTTCTCACCACTAGATCCATCCTACACACCACCATCCTATTCTGTCTGGCTATACTCTCATCTACCACTGCTTTGCAGTCACTAATCTCCTTTAGGTTACACCTTCTACACAAGATGTAGTCTACCTGTGTGCTCCTACCTCCATTCTTATAGGTCACCCTATGTTCCTGTCTCTTCTGGAAGAAAGTTTTCACCACAGCCATTTCCATCCCTTTTGCAAAGTCGACCACCATCTGTCTTTCAGCGTTCCTCTCCTGGATACCAAACCCGCTCATCACCTCCTCATCATCATCTCTGTTTCCTGCACCAACATGTCTATTGAAATCAACACCAATGACAACTCTCACTTCTAGGGATGTTCTTCATCAAGGTCTAATCAAAATTTCTCTTTTCCTTCCATTTCTAATCCTACCCGTGGGGCATGACCACTAACAACATTGAACATCACACCTTTGAGTTCTAGCTTCAAGTTCATCACTGACACTCTTTTTACCTCCAGTACATTCCTAGCAAACTCCTCCTTCAAAATAACTCCTACTCAATTTATCTTCCCATCTACACTATGATAGAACAGCTTGAACCCTGCTCTCAAGTTTCTAGCCTTGCTACTTTTCCACCTGGTCTCCTTGATGCACAATATGTTAAGCTTCCTCCTCTGCACCACGCCAACTAACTCTCTACCTTTTCCTGTCACAGTTCCAACATAATCTAAACATAATCTCAGTCTAACACACTTGGCATTCCTCTTCTCTCTCTTCCTACAGACATACCTTCCTCCTCTCCTTCTTCGACTAACAGTAATCCAATTTCCACCGGCACCCAGTCGGTTAACAGCACCAATGGCGGACGTTGTTAAACCGGGCCTCGACCGTTCCGGTATGAAAGTTATGTGTTTGATTCCCCATTTTTGACTTGGCAAAAGCTTTTACGTCGGATGCCCTTCCTGACATAATCCTCTGTATTCATCCGGGCTTGTGCCCCATTGCGGCTACATAATATTTCAAATGAATTAAGATTTTTTTTAATTACCATAATATGTTTCAAGTATACAAGAGTTGGGGGTACATGGCTTCACATTAAATGTCTGTTTGTTTCCTAGGGACTTTCACAAAAATTCCTTGGTTAATGGGTTCGACACAAAAGTGAGTACACTCCTCACATTTATTCACATATTTATTTATATATTTTCATGGGACAACACTCAAGAAACAACACTTTGATAAAATGTAAAGTAGTCAGAACAGCTTGGACAACAGTGTAAATTTCTCATTTTTGAGAAAATATTATTTACCTGTTGGCTTCATCTTGTGAAAGAGTTTTAGCTGCAGAGACAATACAAATAATAAATAGGATTTTGTGTGAGCTCGAACAGCACAATAGTATACTGTATGATAAGCATCACTTTTACATCATTTCTCTTCTGGCTTCAGCAAACTTGTGCCGCAACAAGAAGGCAGCCACAGCATCAGCCACCTTCAAAAACACACACGCGCACACACACGCACACACGCAAACACACACACACACAATTGATGCAAATGGGCCAGACACAAACAACAAATTTGTCACTTTCTTACTTTGTCTGGTTTGTCTTCTTGCACTGCGTGGCCACAGGGTGGGAGCACCTGCATCATGAATTTACCTGCAGACAGACAAGAGACACTGTAGTTATTATCTTATCATACACAAACACAGATACACACACACAGGGCTGGGTTGTCACTTCCAGTGTGGCCGCTGACTGACAGCAACAGGTGCTTGTGGAGAAGCTATCACCAAGGAGACAGCAGAAAAGATGCACATACAGGGTACAAAATGAAAGGCAACTTTTTCAACTAGGCCAGTAGGATTAGGATTCGTTAGATTTTGTCGATTCCCGATTGATCAAAGGTTGTTGTTTGGGTTATTTTTTTGAGCACAGCAAATGGGGATCCCTACAAATAAACAGATCTAATTTGTGATTTTTTTCCACCCCAAAGAAAAACATGATAGGTGTGCAACAACAGAACTTTTATTTATTTAGTGACACAGAAAGCAGAATGAACAAACAAAAAAACGATCACTATTGACAAGTGGAAAGATCACAAAGTACACATCCATTAGGAACAATATGGCTTGAAAAACAACAACTTGCCAAAGCTCTGTTAGCATCCTATTTAATTGGAATAAAATCCACAGTGGGGATATAAAATTAATTTGGCCATACCCGTTTTAAATGATACACCATATTGGTTGTTGTGAAATATTGTATGCAAGACGCTGCTGACACAAGTTACACTATTTTCTTGGGGTCATCTTTTCAAAATACTTCCACACTTTGGATGATTTTTTTTAAAGCTATTATGAGCCAGTAAGTTCGTCAATGCTAAAGATCGTCTTAGCGCTCACCTCAACTTCTTTGAAATTTGCAACTTTTATTAATGAGTAGCAAATATACGTCTCCTGTTACTTAATGAACACAATTTAGGGTGATTTTGTATAAAAATTCTCTATGTATGACACCCCCATGTAGTCTGAATGGTACAATCTTAGTAGTTTGTTCTATTTCAATTTCCTGGCTACTGTGTAAACAAGGGGGCGTGGCTCACCTTGCATCTGGCCGATGGTCAGGTCACGGTCCAGCCGGTCAATTCCTGCCAACACATGAGAGTTTCATGAGAGGTCCAGGTAAGCTGGTAAAAAAGAATACAAAGAGGGCACCATGTCCTCACCAGCAAGCAGGAGGAGTTTCGGCAGGTTGCAGGCCAAAAAGAGGTTGGATGTTCCTCGAAACCAGCCGTCCCAATACTTCTCCGACTTTGACAGGTCTATACGCCATTTGTAGACACTCTGGCACACCACAACATGCACGTGCTCTCATCATTGCCAGTGCCAAATGGCAGCCGTGAAGACTCTTATTATGAGATGTGTGACACATGTACGTGCCAGGGTGTTTTCGTACCTGGCCTTCAACGAGGCTCACCTCTGTGGCGGCATTCTCTTTATCGTAGCTTTGGTCGTAGAACTCCTCATTGCGTTCGACCGCCACGTCACTCACCGGGCTGGCTTGCTCCAGAGTGTCAGTCTCTTCCATCTCACACCTGAAAGACAGCACAATTAAGAGGGAACATCGGGGGCGGAAACAGGCATCTCTAATGACCAATCAGCGCCATCCTACCTTTTGATCTGACCAACCATCGACACTCTAGCAGATTCCAGGTTCCGGATTTGTCCACTCTTGACACTGAAATGTGAGCACAATTTCATATTTTATGTAACTATAAACAAGTATGAAGCAATACTAAAGTATGCTGATGGATGCTGACCTCCACTCAATAGCATGGTCCATTGACTTGAAGGATTTGGGTCGTCCTTTCAGAAAGTTTTGTATGCTATGAAGTGCTTCCATTGCACTTCCTGCCATCCAGGTTTGGAGAATCATCAAATTGTGTAGTCAGTGACTGTAGTCAATGAGTGTAGTCAATGACTATGAACTAAATAGAACCACAAAAAAATTCCCACCCTCGACAACATCGATCACCACCAGTCCTACAATGGTGGGCAGCAGTGCATTGCTGGACGTGTGCACTGCGATCGCCCCACCGACCCCATGGCCTATTAGGACAATGGGGGGAGGAGTCTCGCCAAAGCATGTTCGGACAACGTTGGCTATGTCGCTGCGAACAAAGGAGAAACATCCAGTTGTGATGGGAAGTCAGTGTAGGAGAAGTTGTGACACTTTGGTGTTGCTGTTGTCATCAGCATGTTTACCTGGACATGGTTTGAGTGGAGAAGTCCTCTGACTGGCGGACCAGGGTGTCACCTGAATGAAGTACAAAACATCCACAATAAAACGACTTTGTGATTGCTATCTAAAAAGAGATGAGGAGATGTTTGGTACCCTCACCGTGACCCCTCAGGTCCATGGCAAGCACTCGACAGTCAACTCTGGCGGCGATGGCGGTCTGCAACACACAGAAGGAAGCAAAACATCAGTTTTTGCCAGATGTTCACAAGCACTCAGTTAGTTTGAGCATTCACCGTAAAGACGGCCCAGGACAAGGCCGAGTGTCCTCCGCCATGCAGAAGAACCAGCAGAGGGCCATCGTGTCCCGCTTTGTAAACCCGGAAGACGTCTCGGTTGTCGGCCTGGCCCACATGTACGTCCTCCATCTGGTCGAAGTACTCTCGCCAAGACACGGGCGAGTAGTCGAGCTTCTGCCCGACGTCACTGGTCGACATGCAGACACAAAGAAAGAAACACAGTGTATACTCACTGCACAGAGAGTAATCTTTGCAGCTAGCATGCTGCTAAAATAGCCCAGGCTAGACTCTACTTTGCCTCAACTGGCTAGCCAACACTAACACTACTTGCGAAGTTAGTTGGCTAGTTTTTTTTTTAGCCGGCTAGGTGTTGAAGGATTTACGGCCAGCAGGGAGCGTTCTTGCTGCTAGCCCGCCGCAACTCAAAGGGTGACCTGTCACAACACTCGCGGGTGTTTTGGAAAGGTGACTTACTGTTCCGTATCAAAGTTCTCCTCCCACATGTTTGCTCCTGAGCAGTCGAAGTCTTGGATCCGGCACCCTTTCTTACATGCGTCGACCGAATAAGAAGCGCCGCTGTCGCCTTGTGTACTTACGCATCCGGCAGGACAATAGAGTCAGCTGGCGTTGTCAGGCAGCATCGAGGCGGCCGCGTCTTATTGGCCGACCCCTTAGAAGTGGGCCAGGAGATTAACGCAGTTCAAACTTGCAGTCTCTTCATTTACATCATTTATGTGCTGACACACACGTTTAAAGTCACACTTAGCAACATAAGACACATTTCGGTGAGATATGCCACAGCTTGGTGACTGACGGGTTCTGGTTCAAAGGTAAAATACTTAATAATTCATAAACTGACTTGACGTTACTGATGTCTACAAGTCTAAACATTGAATCTGGAATGTCCACACATGCACACACAGACACTGACCTCAGATGTCGGTGATAATCATTATCTAAGTAACCGGCACAAGACATGCATCCATGCATTTTTTATACCTCTTGCCCTCATTAGGGTCACAGATTAGATGGAGCCAATCCCAGCTATCTTTGGGTGAGAGGCGGGGATTCACACTCAACCATTCACACTCAGGTTCACCCATTGGCAATTTAGGGTCTCTCGTTAGCCTAACATGCATAATTTGGAAATGTGATGACAAAGTTTTTTATTTTATTTTTTATTTTCCTTTGTTGACTGGAGAGGATGTACAAGGCAAGGGCTCCGCTGAGGATACTATAAACTACAACTATTTTGGTGCTTTTCTGAATACATTTCATGAACACAAGATCGCAACTGATTGCTCATTCCCTTAACCTTAACTTGGATCGGCGAGAGGCACAGATTCCTTGAAATCAAGGAGTTACATGTGCTGAAAGTTGCTAGGAAGCTAGGCTAACCAGGTAACCACTGAAGATTAAAAAGAAAAAATAAAAGAAAGCCAACCTCTATTACAATTGTAAAGGATGCTGGCCCTGGATACATGGACTCAAAATCACAAGCATCAGTCTTGTTGCCAAATGTGGAGGGGAGGACGACTACAGCCATGAGTCGAGTACATCAGAAAAACAAGAAGAAAAGGACATTTCTGGATGCAAGACTTTAAGAAGTTAAGACAGATGGAGATGGAGATGCAGATGCAGGTGATATGGGAGTGTACTGCATCACAACCAGACCTTAAGCATTTGCAGCCACAGATTCAACATGTACAATCGCAGAATGACAGTCCCATCGAAAAGACCGTAGGGGTCCATGGTGATGTCATAAACCTTATGGAGGAAAATAGAGCACTGAGCAAAGAAACTAAAGCTCTAAAAGAAGAAATGGAGAAGTTGCAAGATAAAAATGTTGCAATGTTCGGCTCTTAAAGAGGTTAAAAACCCTATGGGAGAAAATAAAGCACTACGCACTGATATCAAGGCATTGCAAGATAATATAAAGCCACTATTGAACGAAAATGCTGCCCTGCGCACTGCTCTCAAGGAAGCTAAAAACCATATAGAAGAAAATAGAGCATTATGCAAGGATGTTAGAGTTCTGCAGAATGATATCAAGACATTATTGGAAGACAATGCTGCCTTGCACGCTGCCCTTGAGGAGGTTAAAAACCCATATGGTTAGGGTTCTGCAGAATGATATCAAGACATTATTGGAAGACAATGCTGCCTCAAGGAAGTAAGTAAAGTAAACAATGCATTATGCAACGACACCAATGCTCTACAGGATGATATCAGAACCCTATTGAAGGATAATGCCGCCTGGTGCACCACTCTGGAGGAAGAGAAAGAAGCAAAGAATAACATCACTGAACAAATGAAAACTTTAATGGATGAGATGGATCAGAATTCAAGAATGAATGATGTGATCCTCACAGGGCTCAGAATTACATCCAGGTCAAAAGATAGGGAAGCTCATAACAGAGGAGAACCACATGGAATGAATGTTCCTTCAGCAAAGCAACAGATTGTCAGCTTCCTACAATCAAAGGAGGTGGATATCGATATCAACACCATTGATACTTGCACCCCACTGTATGGCAGAAACAACACCACACCTGTTGTCATCAAGTTCACCAACAAAACTGTACTGCTGAAACAGAGAAAGAACTTGAAAGGCACAAACGTCTACTTAAATGAGCATCTGACAAAACGCAACGCTGACATTGCCAAGAAAGCACAAGACAAGAGGAAGCAGGGAAAGATACAAAGTATTTGGAGCACCAACGGAAAAATATACATCAAGCTACATGGAAGTCCAGGAGAAGCAGGAATGCTGGTTGTCAAAGACATCAACAATCTGGATACATATTAAACATCATATAATCATGACAATAAGGATAAAAGAGGAAACAACGCACAAAACCAGTAAGATTACATTCAATAATACGAACACTGATATTAACGTTGTAAGGGCACGTTCAACAAAGTATTAAAATCAGGAACTCAAGTACTTACATTTAATTAATGACACTCACAGTACAACACGAAGACAGCAAGATGTTGATCCGGAAATCAACAGGGAAAAAAAGAACAATTTTAAAGAAAAATATGATATATTCATGTATGTGTATGTATGTAATACAGTATATATATGTATCTATGTATGTATACATATGAATGTATGTGTGTATGCATGTATATACACAGTATGTATGAGTATGTATTGAGTATGTAACCATGTGAGAAGGGGGTAAGATTAAATAAGCTCTGATTCTTCCTACTCCTTTTCGGACATGTAGAACTGAGGAATGTAACATGAATAATTCTTTGTAAAATGTATGCATGTTCGAAACAAATTAAACCAAACCAAATCAAACCAAAACCGAAGAAAACTAACATCAGATTCCAGGGCAAGCGGGGCTTGCTGAATCCCTTGGCAGCAAGGATGCTGACGCCAAGTGCAGGGAGGAGCCTAACTTCAATCTAACCTCACTGGGTAACCAGTGGTACAAGAAGGATGACGGGAAACTTGCAGTGAAGCAAAGTCAGGAAGTTGTAAAACCCAAAGTCTTTATGGCAGTCACAACGGCTTCCAAAACACATAGTGTACAACAATTGGCTCGCAGTCCCAGAGTGAGCGAAACACAAACGGTGAGAATGGAAGCCTCAGGAGTTTCAAAGCCCAAAACACAAAGGGGATCAACTCTGAAGACGACCATCAAGGTTACAATGAGTCTCAAAATGCAAAGCATCAAGAAGCAAGATGGTAGAAAAGGCATGCTGAAGATCCAACAACACAGAGAAGATTATGGCTATATTCAGTGTCACACTTCACCAGCCACTGAAGAACCAGAACCAGCTTCTGTATGTGCAAAGCCACAAATGAAGAATACACTCTGACATATTGGCTAAAGACAACCCAAGTGTCAAACCTACTCCAGGCCCCAAAGCAAAGTCTGATTCTTTTAAGACAGAAATGACTCAACCCCCCTCTATAACAGTCTCTCCAGGTATACTTTTAGTGAGCAGAAGTCTTGGATGTAGGTCCAGTTGTCCAGGTTCTACTCTAGGTAAGCGCTTTTAGATATTACCTTATTATAATGGGCTAATCAAATTAACATGAATTTGTTGCTTTGGTTTCAATCTATCTAGCTCCTCTTGCTGCGTCCAGCCCTAAGACCACAATCTATTTTGCTGTGACAATGCAGAAAGGAAGCACACCAGAGCCTGAAGTGATAGCCAACTTGACTAAGGGTCTTACATTAGACTCGCTGGACAGGACATCACTGACAAGGGGAGTTGCTCCACCGGGGGGACAATGGAAGTTGACAGCAGCAAAAGAAACTGAAATCTCAGGAGGCCACGCCAAGGCCGGATGAGACTGGGAAGCCACCTCAGAACAAAGTGTGTCTCCTGATAGGTAAAAATGTCAACATTCCAATGTCATACCTTCCCCATCCCTCTGCTGCTCATCTAAAGACACAGAATTCCAGTGAGATGCTTCATCCTCGGAGATCCGAGGGTAGAGAGGTGGGGGTCCAGGTGGAGGTGGAGATGACTGAGTGCTCAGTTTCCACAAGTCCTAGCCTGCCAAGAGGAGCTCCCTGCTTCTCCCTGATCGGTTCTCCCAGTTGTCAAGCGTGTAGCTTGATCTCGCCAACTGTGTCACTGTGCTGTGTTCCAGCTGTCCAGTCCCTCTGGGAAAATTTCTGTAAGATTGACATCGAGCTGTCCAGCCAAGTCAAAGAAGAACGTCCTAATATTATCATGGGTGGTGACGAAGAGGCAGAGAAACTTAGGTTGCAAGAGGGACAGGAAGTGGGAGGGAACCACGAGAGGTGGCAAAAGACGATCAGGGAATGACATGGGAGGTGTACGGTGCCTCAGTGGACCTGGAGTCTCAAGCCACGGTCATCCAGTCCCATCTTGAATCCAAGATCCGTAAGCAGGCAAAACACATCCGATCTTTGAGGCGGTTTATCAAGAAGCACAAGAGAAGGAAGAGACTGAAGAAGAAGGAGGAGAGGAAGAGGGGGGGAAAGATGCTGGGATGTTGCTGCAATGCTCCTTCAATGGAAGACTAAGATGAAAATGGAGAACATCACTATCCCACAGTAAGAAAAGCGCAATTGAGATAAGACACTCATGCTAATAAATGTAATTTAAAATAAATGTAAAATTATAGGATGCAGGGATGGGGGTGGGAGAATTTTGATTCATGTTGTGTTGTGTAGATTGGTCATATATCTGCATACTGTATATAACATGTTTGGTATATATGTATACATAGATTAAATAAATATATTAGTCATATGTAAACTTTGCATATGAATGTATCTTCCTGGGAGTCAACATATGCATCTGAATCCACTTTAAGGGACATTTATTTCATTGGTGTTAAGAGTTACACATTTGAGGAAAATAGCCCTGCTCTGCACATGAACAGGTCAGCTGATGGCAAACATTAACTTCTTCAAGACACATTGCTTTGTGGGGCAAAGGCTCTCAGGACGACACCTCACCAGCAGAATCAGTATCCTGCATGTTAACTATTTTATCAGTCACACAGGATACAATACTATAGTCATAAACTGGGGTGCTTGTGTTCCCTGCTTATGTGTTGTCTGTCGTCTTCCAGCATGTCCAAAATGACAAAAAGCAGATTTTTGAGTATGAGACAAAAAATAGCAGGAGATGCAAATATCAGGAGAATGTCGACAGAGTCGTGCCAGTCAAAATGTTTACATATGTTGGCTTTTTGGCAGCAGTACATAACAGGTCATTTCTGGTCATGTGACAGCAAAAGGGCGGTGACATTACTGTTGTCAGAAAGTTTGTCCACACGGCAACAACAAGGTGGCATTGTCAATCTTTCCCACTCTAAAAACAAAAACATGTTCAAAACATTCAGTTTCAGGGCACAGAACGCTGCTGCCATATGGATCAAAGGTGAAACTTTACTGTTTCCACCCAAAATATTCCTGTGTGGGAAGGCCTGTGCAAATTTCAGAATTAAATTCAATTCACTGGATTAATTTCAATTTCAATTGACTCCACCCAACAAGATGTTGAATTGACCAATAAATAAATAAATAAATAAATAAATTGTCATTAAAAAAAAAATAAGTTGTAGAAAAGGTTATAATATTAGGAGAATAATTCCATCCATCCATCCATTTTCTTCCGCTTATCCGAGGTTGGGTCGCAGGGGCAGCAACCAAAGCAGGGAAGCGCAGAGGTCCCTCTACCCGGCCACTTCTTCCAGCTCTTCCCAGCGGATGCCGAGGTGTTCCCAGGCCAGTTGAGAGACATAGTCTCTCCAACGTGTCCTGGGTCTTCCCCGAGGCCTCCTACCGGTTGGACGTGCCCTGAACACCTCCACAGGAAGGCGTTTGGGAGGCATCCTAACCAGATGCCTGAGCCACCTCATCTGACTCCTCTCAATGCGGAGGAGCAGCGGTTCTACTCCGAGTCTCTCCCGGATGACAGTGCTTCTCACCCTATCTCTAAGGGAGAGCCCAGTCACCCTGCGGAGAAAAATCATTTCGGCCGCTTGTACCCGCGATCTTGTCCTTTCGGTCACTACCCAAAGCTCATGATCATAGGTGAGGGTAGGAACGTAGATCGACCGGTAAATCGAGAGCTTTGCCTTTTGGCTCAGCTCTCTTTTCACCACGACAGACCGGTGAAGAGTCCGCATCACTGCAGACGCCGCACCAATCCGCCTGTCCAATTCGCGTTCCATCCTTCCATCACTCGTGAACAAGACCCCGAGGTACTTAAACTCCTCCACTTGAGGCAGGACCTCATCACCGACCCGGAGATGGCACTCCACCCTTTCCTGGGCAAGAACCATGGACTTGGACTTGGAGGTGCTGATTCTCATCCCAGCTGCTTCACACTCAGCTGCGAACCGGTCAAGTGAGAGTTGAAGGTCACTGCTCGATGAAGCCAACAGGACCACATCATCTGCAAAAAGCAGAGATCGAATCCTGCGGCCACCAAACTGAAACCCCTCAAAGCCCTGGCTGCGGCTAGAAATTCTGTCCATGAAAGTAGTGAACAGAATCGGTGACAAAGAGCAGCCCTGGCGGAGTCCAACCCTCACTGGAAACGGGTCCGACTTATTGCCGGCAATGCGAACCAAACTCTGACACCGGTCATACAGGGAACGAACCACCTGGAATAGGTGGGCCGATACCTCATATTCCCAGGGCACTCCCCACAGTATTCCCCCGAGGAACACGGTCGAATACCTTCTCCAAGTCCACAAAACACATGTAGACTGGTTGGCAAAACTCCCATGCACCCTCAAGGACGCTGTCGAGAGTATAGAGTTGGTCCACAGTTACACGGCCAGGACGAAAACCATACTGCTCCTCCTGAATCTGAGATTTGACTATCCGGCGGATTCTCCTCTCCAGAACCCCCAAATAGACCTTACCGGGAAGGCTGAGAAGTGTGATCCCACGATAGTTAGAACACACTCTCCGGTCTCCCCTTCTTGAAAAGCGGGACCACCACCCCGGTCTGCCAGTCCAAGGGCACCGACCCCGACGTCCACGCAATGCTGCAGAGTCGTGTCAACCAAGACACGCCCACAGCATGCAGGGCCTTAAGGAACTCTGAGCAGATCTCATCCACCTCCGGGGCCTTGCCACCAAGGAGCTTTTTTGACCACCTCGGTGACCTCAGCCCCAGAGATAGGCGAACCCGACTCAGAGTCCCCAGGCACTGCTTCCATGTTGGAAGGCGTGTCGGTGGGATTGAGGAGGTCTTAAAAGTATTCCCTCCACCTGTCCACAACATCTCGAGTCGAGTTCAGCAGCACACCGTCCCCACCATACACGGTGTTGACTGTGCATTGCTTCCCCCGCCGGAGACAGCGGATGGTGGTCCAGAATCTCTTTGAAGCTATCCGGAAGTCGTTTTCCAATGCCTCTCCGAACTCCTCCCATGTCCGGGTTTTTGCCTCAGCGACCGTCAGGGCTGCAGACCGCTTGGCCTTCCGGTACCTGTCAGCTGCCTCCAAAGTTTCATAGGCCAAGATGGCTTGATAGGACTCTTTCTTCAGCTTGACGGCATCCCTTACCACTGGTGTCCACCAACGGGATCTGGGATTACCGCCACAACAGGCACAGACCACCTTAAGGCCACAGCTCCGATCGGCCACATCGACAATGGAGTCACGAAACATCGCCCACTCGGATTCAATGTCCGCTGACTCTCTCGGAACATGGTTAAAGCCCGCCCGTAGGTGGGAGTTGAAGCTCCTTCTGACAGGGGACTCTGCCAGGCGTTCCCAGCAGACCCTCACAATGCGTTTGGGTCTGCCAGGTCTGACCGGCATCCTCCCCCACCATCTGAACCAACTCACCACCAGATGGTAATCAGTTGACAGCCCCTCTCCTCACCCGAGTGTCCAAAACATGTGGTCGCAAGTCCGACGACACAACCACAAAGTCAATCATCGAACTGCGGCCCAGGGTGTCCTGGTGCCAAGTGCACATGTGGACACCCTTATGCTTGAACATGGTGTTCGTTATAGACAATCCGTGACGAGCACAGGAGTCCAATAACAAGACACCGCTCGGGTTAAGATCAGGGGGGCCGTTCGTCCCAATCACACCTCTCCAGGTTTTACTGTCGTTGCCAACATGAGCGTTGAAGTCACCCAGCAGAACAAGGGAATCCCCCGAGGGAGCACTCTCTAGTACTTCCTCTAAGGACTCCAAAAAGGACAGATATTCTGAACTGCTGTTTGGCGCATTGCGCAAACAACAGTGAGGACCCATCCCCCCACCTGAAGGCTTAGGGAAACTACCCTCTCGTTTACTGAGTTAAACTCCAACGTGCAGGCTTGGAGCCGGGGGGCAACAAGAATTTGCTGTAATTTTATGAGTAGAAAGTCAAAATATTAAGAGAAAAAAAGTCACAATTTTACAAGAATAAACTTGTAATATTATGAGTAAAAACAATGTCATTTTATTAACACAATTCATTTTTATTTTGGCCACACAGTCAGGAGATTTGGAAGACCTGGGTTCGATTCGCCGCCTGGCGTTTCTCTGTGGAGTTTGCATGTTCTCCCCGTGTGTGTGTGGGGTTTTCTCCGGGTAGTTTCCTCCCACATTCCAAAACCATGCATGTTAGGTTAATTCATTCATTCATTTTCTAGATGACTATAAATTGTTCAATAGATATGAATGTGAGTGTGAATGGTTGTTGGTCTGCCCTGCGATTGGCGAAATGTCCAGGGTGTCCCCGCCTCTCGAATTTGAATTGCAATTCTCCTTCCTGTTTGCAACCGCAATTCAAATTCCATTTCCTATTCAAGAACTGAATTGGAATTTATAAATCATTCTCAAATCAATTCTGAATTTTGTACAGCTTTGATGGACAGGCAGTGAGTATTTTACATAAGTGTTATTATAGTTAGAATCAATTGTTCCAAAGGTGTGTCATAGGAAGACCTTTAGTCTTCACTAACTTGATGCCAACAAAGGTCCATTGCTTCCTGACTTTGTATTCTGTTTTTGAAAACTATTTGGTCATGAATGCTTCAAATAAAAGATACAAAAAATAATCGTCTCAGAGTCCATGTTTGCTCTGTTACGCAGGAGTTGTGTCAGGAATAATGAGGACTGGTCAGAGCTATGCAGGTTGAACAAGGGTTATGTTTTTGTGCTATCATGTCAGCTGACAGTTTACAATCAACAGTTGAGTTGGTTCAGTAGCACGGTGTGACTAAGGCATCCAGGCTTTTTTGAATTTATGTCAGAAAATGTGCACATCCGACCAAAAATGGACATCTGTAGTAGCAGTCAATGTCTTTATGGATGTGTATCGTAGTGCGGTGACTCGCACAGTGGGGCCTACTGGTCAGTTGGTACAACAGAGGATGCCATATAACACAGTAACAAAGGAAAGCCTGGCAAATGAATTTGAAAGGCAGTTCAGTTTCCTATCCACACAAAAACAGCGTTCTGGTGCCTTGAAACAACCATTCATTTATTCATTTTCTATACCGCTTATCCTCATTAGGGCCGCGGGTCCCTGAAACAATATATTTTGAAAACGGCTTCCAGAGTGGGATAATCTGAAAACGCCGGTTCGTGGTTTCTGTATAGACAAGCAATCTGATACTTTTTTTAGAACCATGACGTCAGTCACCCATCTGCGTCACGTGACCAAAAGTGAGCTTTGCCGACAATCCTGGTATTTTTTTGTCTTATACTCTCAAAATTACCAATTTAATTCTACTTTGTCATAAGTTCAGACAAGCCTTTAAAGATTGAGGACGATGGACTTACGTGCATGTGCTCTTCTTCTATTGTTTGGTGTGTCACGTGGTTCCGTCTACGTGTCTGTTCACAGTTCATTTTCACAAAGTCCCTAAAGGGACATGGAGAAAAACAATTTGACGGAGTAAAAAAAACAAAAAACTTTTGTGTTCCCTCGCTAAACAATTGCGAGAGAATGCAAAACTATTGCGAGGGAACGCAAAAGTTATTACACTTCCGTGTAGCTTGTATAGACTTCCGTGATTGTCCGGAGTATTGCAGTTGGTTCTTGATGAAATCAACCAGGACAGCAAGTACCGAATACGCTTTACGACAACAGAACCCTTGTTCGTTGCAGAACCTTTTTAGGTGTCTGTCACTTACATCGAACCCATGTTTACCGCTAAGCACTGCTTTAATATCTCCGTATTTCAGGTATTGCGGAACATAAAAGTTAGCCCTTCTTTTTTTAACCTGTCAATTTTTTTTACTCTATGTCCCTTTAAGGGCTCCGTACATTTTCACTCAGTGATCCACAGAAGCAGTCAGCGCATCTCAGGTACCGGTGACACACCATACCATGGTAACAGAGATTGAAAAATGGATGCACAAGCCTTTAAAGAGCAAGTTAACAAAGGTGGGAGGGGGTTGGCGCACAACAATGTACTGAGTACTTTAGATTTGGTAGCTACAACGTGCACCATTACATCGACAACGCCTAGCAGTTTTTTACCCTTTTTCTATTTCAGCAACTTTTGATGCTGGTGCAGATTTACTTCAAAGGTGGAGTTGAACCGACTGTACAACAGATTCAGCCGTGTCATTACATCACAACGGTTGCACCTCAGGATGTAACATAAAAAAGTTCAGTCTGAATAATTTCATTCAAATAATGTTTATTTTGTCAAAAGGTCTGGATGAAAAGCAATGAGTTGCCTGGAGCTTGTACGTTGAAGATTACTAACGTTCTGTCAGAATTTGACAAACTATCAGACAACTTGTACGTTGAAGATTACTAACGTTCTGTCAGAATTTGACAAACTATCAGACAACTTGTACGTTGAAGACTGCTAATGTTCTGTCAGAAGTGTAATATTCAAGTTGCATAAATTGCAGTGACTTTACAAATAAAAAATTATTATGTACAAATGTTTTTGTTTCTAGGGTTTGGCAATCCTGTGAATCACTAAACTAATATTTAGTTGTATGACCACAGTTTTTATAACTGGTTCACATCTGTGTGGCATGGAGTCAACCAACTTGAGGCACCTTTCAGCTGTTATTCCACAATTTATTTATTTATTAAAATTTCTTGGTTTTGCTTCAGAAACAGCATTTTTGAGGTCACCCCACAAATTCTCGGTTGGATTAAGGTACGGGGATTGGGCTGGCCACGCCATAACAGTCATTTTGTTGGTTTGGAACCAAGATTTTGCTCGTTTATTAGTGTGCTTGAGGTCATTGTCTTGTTGAAACATCCATTTCAAGGGCATGTACTCTTTTATCATAAGGCAACATGACATCTTCAAGTATTTTGACATATGCACACTGATCAGTGATTCCTGATATGCGATAAATAGGCCCAACAAGGGGAAACATGCCCATATAATGATGCTTGCACCACCATGCTTCACTGTCTTCACTGTCTTCACTGTGTACTGTGGCTTGAATTCTGAGTTTGGGGGTCATCTCCCTGGGGGTCATCTCTCTTGGACCCCAAAAGAACAATTTTACTCTCATCAGTCCACAAAATGTTCCTACATTTCTCTTTAGGCCAGTTGATGTGTTCTTTGGTAAATTGTAACCTCTTAACAGAGGGACTTTGCGGCGATTCTTGTAAATAGATTAGCTTCCAACAGACGTCTTCTGTCACATTACTTACAGGTAACTCCAGACTGTCTTGGATCATCCTGGAGCTGATCATTGGCTGAACCTTTGCTATTCTGGTTATTGTTCCATCTTCATAAGTTGTCCCCTCTCCAATAAACTTTTTAATCAAAGTATGCTGTTCTTCACAACAATGTCTTGAACAACTGATTTTCCTCAGGCTTTCAAAGAGAAATGCATGTTCAACAAGTGATGGTTTCATCCTTAAATTAGGGCCACCTGATTCACCCCTGTTTTTTCACAAAATTGATCACTGATTGAATGCCACACTGCTATTATTACCCAATTACACAGCCTTAACAGCGTGCATATCATAAATGCTGGGTCTTATTTGTTTTCTGAGAATCTACTGCACCTACTGGTAATTTGTTTGCTCCGTAGCGATAAAAATATACCAATAACAGTGATTCATCTGGTTAATGTTGTCAAGGAATCTTGGAGTGGAATAACAGCTGAAAGGTGCCACAAATTGGTTGTCTCCATGCTACACAGAACACAGAAGCAATACAAATATACTGATAACAGTGATTAATCTGGTTAGTCACATTGGACTGCTATTATTTTGAACACTACTGTTTGTGCGTGTCAGGATGGGAGTATGGGGATTCCCTTGAAAATGAGGCTTTATCGCTGCTTGTACATATTTTTCTACTATGGATATTTTATCATGTTTGTTAAACGTTCTCTTTTAATTTGGTATAAAAATAATATGCAGACTTAAATCATAGAGACTGCAAGTGGACAAAAGTGAAGCTCAAGTTCAACCTATTCAAACAAAGATCCCAACATCCGGCTGTTGGACCAGTACTTAGGTACTTTATTATTCTCTTAGAGAAATTCACATATTATCTATTTATCAGTTCTCATGCAAAAATTGTATCAAAATTTGACCATGCAATAGACAAATGAGTGTGCTTTGTGACAACTGACTTGAATGAATTGCTTCAGTTAGTACGCTTTCATGCACAAAAAACCCAACTAATAATTGCATGAATTGGTGAAAAACACATTCTTCATTCAGACTTCAACTGAGGTATAGTTGATAGCACAAAATAGCTCAAGGAATTCCTTCCCATGCATATTTGCAGCGGAGACACGGTTGCCAGGTCACGTGAGAGAAACAAGCAACTAGTTCTCTGAAAACAAGCAAAAAACAACAGGGGATTAGGGAATTTAAGAGTGACTTTGAAAAAAGAATCAAGGCCAAAGTCACTTATTGTACTGTAAGTGATTCTGGTAGCGCTGACGTGACGTAAGGTCAACCGGAAAAGTCAAACCTTCACCAGCATTGAAAGGAGCCTAAGCGTCATCTAGTGTTTTGGGAGGCACACAGTGTATGGTCAGTAATCGCAATGGAGATAGGTATAATGCATACGGATGTCACATTGAGATGTGAAAAATGTAGAAACCAGATTATTTCAGTAATCTGACTAATTTAGTGCATGGAAACATTCTGACTCATTTTAATTCACTAAATTATACAAAAAAAATCTAAATTAATAAAATGTTTTTATTATGAAATTAAATTGGATTACACCAGCACGCATCTTAACTCTCTGATATTAGTACTCCAAGCAGTTAACTTTAGGCTCAGCCCCACCACGTCTATCCAGCCATAACCGGATGGATCTCGTGTGATGAATGTTTGCTCACATGCTAACAAAGTAGCAAGAAGCAGGAATTATGTCAGCCGTGTGGCAGTTAAAAGGCGTGGCAGCTGAGTGCAAACTGTATCAGTTTTTTCCAAGTTTTCATTGGTATTACAGAACAGGGGAAATTAAATAAGACCAACCTCATTGCACACGTGAAGCGGCATCAAACAGAAAACCCAGAAAACTGTTTGCCAAAAAGTCAGTACTGTAACAGAAAAGCAGAAAAGAGCGAGCCGTCAGTGGTGAGTAATTTTGAATTTAAATGCTTCATTGAGTACTTAATTGAGCTATATTTGCCTACGTGCAACTACCTTGTCGATTAATGTATACCTCGCATGTATAAAGAAGTGTTTTTTTTCCATACCTACTGTTGCGGAATATTGATCTGTTAGAGTAATATCACTCGATCAGGCCTTTTCAGCCATTCCACACTACAAAATAAATACTAAAAGTATGTATGATTCGTGTTGATCCATAATGGTATCATATGATATTTAAGGTTGCAATGTTGGTATCGTATCGGAAGTGAAAAAGTTGTGTTCATACACAACTCATACATAACATAGACAAATATCAGTTATGGGAAGAAATAAATATCTTTATTTGGAAATAAACATGCAAGACGTGATAGGTGAATAATGAAACAGTGTGTTTAGATAATACCACTTATTTAACTGATTATTTTTTGTTTCATAAAAAGAAGACTTAGGAGTGGGAAAGGCACGAGTCTTTCAGAGAAGTTTTGGACAAAAAGAGAGCCCGATATCAAGTCCTGATCAACGCTCTTCAAATAAGCTATTAATTGATGAAGCATATGGTGGTGTGATTAAAAATTCCCAGCTTCCACATTCCTAGACAGTACCTAGGGGCTAAAGCAGCCCTATGTTTCAGTCCTGTAATGACAAGAGAGCTTGTTTCTCTTGCTAGACCTGGCAACTCTCTCTCCTTATCTCGGCAGCAAATGTGCATTAGAAGGAATTGTAGGAGTTACATTGCGCTATCAACTATGCCTTCACAACGCACAACAGTTGTCTCGAGTCATTTGAGCATCATGACCTGAATGACTAGCAATTTGCACTGAAATTTGCACGGGTCGCCACAGTAAGATGGCTAATTTTTTACTGTACTTACATTTTACATTTGATTGATTGAGCCACCAACGGTAGACACAGACAGAGTTTGTCTCCACATTCATGCGCTACCCGTCAACAGTACAGATCAGAGCCAAAGTTACATACATGGACACATATTAGCTTCAACAGCTACTAGCAATGTGGATACAGCGAACATTTAAGAATTTCTACACAATCATGATCTACTTGGCCACAATTAATTCCAGGTTACATTTTGCCGTGGTGACTGGCATGTGCCCAGAATGCCTGCTTTGCTCTGGTAGCACACACATGCAAAAAAGAGAAAGACAATCACGTAATTTACGTATGTTAATCTGACTTTTAAAACGCCAACCGCTATCTAATGAAGGTGTTTACGTGTGTGTTTTTAAAAACTAGTTCGATGCCAATCCATGCAATAATTTGTGTTTTTTTGTGCATATAAACCTACTGAATTATGGTTTTTAAGATATAATTTGAAAATAGAAAAACATTTGAAATGTTTTTTTTCTTTTGTTTTTGTTTCACCCTATTGCTCTATGATGATAATATCGTTATTATGAGCCATATATTGAAAATTGTATGGTATTAGAGGTACCCTGAGTTTCCCAGCCCTAGTTGTTCTAAAGCCAGCTTCTTGCACACTCCATCAAAATGATACCCCCTGAGCCTATTAGGCGGGCCGCAAATTTCAATGCATTCAATGAATTTCAACCTTCTCAATGCATTTATAAAAGTGTGGACATGCTTTTGACAACTTCAATGTGCATGGTCCTATTTGACATGCATGTCAGTGCATGTAATCTTATAAGTGTGGCAACATCGCTAGCAAATGGGGAGCGATCAGAGGGTGCTTTTCATCGTCTGTGAGGTCGCTAGAGGAGCGACAGATAACTTTATTAAGAAATTTGGATGTCCACCGACTAGTAATAGTCTTATTTTTGCCTACAATTGGATTTAGTATGTCAGTTTTGGAGTATCTATTTTCCTTCCTCTATCTTTTTTATTGTCTCTTTCTTACTGGACTGACTGAATGATGAGGTTTTCAGCTTGAGTGAGTTCTTCTTGATTGCGCACACACACACACACATATATATTTATATATATATGTATACATAATAATACAGTCTTTAAATAATTGTAAACTAGGTGTTTTTTATAACTAAATTTTCAACATGTAAAGAATTTAGACATCATGTTGTTTTATGGCCTGCACGGTGTATGAGTGGTTAGCACATTGGCCTCACAGTCAGGAGGTTCAGGGTTCGAATCTCTGTTGGGCTTCTCTGTGCGCAGTTTGCATGTTCTCCCCGTGCGTGCGTGGGTTTTCTGCGGGTACTCCAGTTTCCTCCCACATTCCAAAAACATGCATGTTAGGTTCATTAGCGACTCTAAATTGTCCATAGGTGTGAATGTGAGTGTGAATGGTTGTTTGTCTATATGTGCCCTGCGATTGACTGGCGACCAGTCCAGGGTGTACCCCACCTCTCGCCAAAAGTCTGCTGGGATAGGCTCCAGCTTCCCCGCGACCCTAATGAGGATAAGCGGTATAGAAAATGAATGAATGAATGAATGTTGTTTCATCACATGTCAAATGTCAAGCGCAACTTTGAAGACATCTGGGACCGTAGTTTACCAATGTACTTTCACACAGGATCCAGCAAGGATCCATTACATCTGCATGTGTTGCTCGGTGTATGTGTACAATCAAATTTTGTGCATTTTGGCAAGGTAAATGGCCCTTGCTGCAGAATCTGTACATGCTTGCTATATTACATTGCAATAATTATGAAACAATAGAAATGTAATGTATACAAATATGAAATTGTAAATTTTAATGTTTGACTAAAAAATTACATGTTCTCAGAGTTTCAAGTCTTTTTGCTGCTGTTCATTTTTAGTATTGTCAATGCTGCTACATTATGACATTACATATATAGTGTATATCTTAAAGTTGAAAGTGAACGGAATACAACTATAAAGTAATTATGCATTTAATATGTATTAAATCTAACCATTTAAAACATATTAAAGCCACACAAAATAATGATTTTTGTAAAAGTATAATTAATACTTAAAAATAGTTCCACGTAGTAAGTTCACATGACCTTAAAAATGTAATCTATATTAAATTTCAAAGAGAGCTACTAACCTTGGCAATGCAGAAGTTAGGCTATAATCGGGAGTCTTTCTTTGTGATATTTCCTTCCACATGGTCTTTTTACACAAATTAACAAAATGACCTTTTGAATGTTGGCTAAACTTTTTTGAACAAGCTTAATTATTTGTTACAAACTTTTTATGGTTACGCCACATTAACATTTGTACCATTTTCCCCAGAACTTTTAGAAAACTGGGTTTTCAAAAAAGAGAGTGTATTCAAGTAATTTGTCAGTTTATTTTCAAAGTCATTCATTCATACATTTTCTATACCGCTTATTCTAATTAGGGTCACAAGTATGCTGGAGCCTATCCCAGCGGACTTTGGGCGGGAGGCAGGGTACACCCTGGACTGGTCGCCAGTCAATTGCAGAGCACATATAGACAAACAAAGACATACAACCAGTTACACTCACATTCACACTCTAGTGGACAATTTAGAGTCGCCAATTAACCTAACATGCATGTTTTTGGAATGTGGGAGGAAACCAGAGTACCCGGAGAAAACCCACTTATGCACAGGGAGAACATGCAAACTCCGCACGGAGATGCCCAACACAGACCTCCTGACTGTGAGGCCAATGTGCTACCCAATCACCACCGTGCGGGCGCTTTTACCACCGTCACAAAAAAAGCCAAGAGCTACACCTTTTTGTAACATTTAAATTCATAGCATATTTCAACCAAAACAAAATGTTGGTATCCACAACTCACATTTTGTACCAAAACATCAAACAAAAAAGTTTTTATCGGTTTCTTGTATTTCAGAATGCACTTATTTCTAGTGCAGGTTTCTCTCAAGTTTCAGCACTGTTACAGCTACTGTTGTTACGGGTCTTGCAGGAGCGAACCCTCGGACGTGAACAGAAGCAGGCAGGTTGGAGGCGTTGTATTTGTCTTTAATGTAGACAACAGAGAAAACAGAAAGCAATGGTGCTGTCGCACAGGACTGGACAGTGAGCGTCACGGGCAGTAGAACATACACAAGCCTCGGGGTAGCCAATCTGGTAGACCGGGTCGCGGGACGTACCGTCTGGGGTTTTCTGGAGTGAAGCTGGATTGGAGTCCAGAACTGCAGGAACAAACAGGAGATTTGGAAAAGATGCAACGTGCAAGTTCGTACGTGATCCTTCCCGAGTGGAAGAGAATAATCCAGCGTCTCCCTGGTACGAACCCTCTGCTTATAAAGGGTGTCCACAGATTACGTGCAGGTGCGTCCCATGGCCCCGCCTCCAGTTGCCGTGGCAGCTCCTGCAACCAAAAGCACACTCCCAGGAGAAGGCAAGGAAAAAGGCAACGCAAGTGAACGTAACAGTACCCCCCCTCTTAACTGATGCCCCCTGTCGGCCTACTCGGCTTCTCCGGAAAGCAGGTGTAGAAATCAGAGAGGAGGGCAGGCTCTAAAATAAGAGCGCGCGGTACCCACGAGCGGTCCTCGGGGCCGTACCCCTCCCAGTCGACCAGGAACCCCTGCTCCTTCTTCTCACGTCTAAGATGGCCTTGACCGTAAACGCTGGGTGCCCATCGATCAGCCTAAGAGGAGGAGGAGGCACTTTGGAAGTGCAAAGATCACTGGTGGTGACTGGCTTGAGGAGAGAGACGTCGTAAGTAGGGTGTAACCTGAGAGAGTCCGGGAGCCGCAGTTGAACCTCTCAATGGGATATGGGCCGATAAAACGCGGTTGGAGTTTTCTCGAGCAACAGTGGAGAGGAAGGTCGCGGGTCGACAGCCAAACCTTCTGCCACGGCTTGTACTCAGGCGCCGCAGAGCGGTGATGATTCGCCAGTCGCTGGTTCCGTTCCGACGTGCGAGAAAGCGCTGCCTGTATGTTGTGCCAGGCCAGGCGGGCACGTCGTAGATGGGCGGACACTGAGCGCACGGCCGACTCCCGAGCCGATATCCAGCGCTACATGGGACCATGGGCGGTAAGGGACGGGGAGCGGACGCAAAAGTCCTGCGGGCGCCTTGTAGGAGGACTTATTCCGGGCACAGACCGTACAGGCGGTCATGAACTTCCTCATGTCTGCCCGAAATGACGGCCACCAGAATCATTGAGAGTAGGTATATCGTGCGGGCTACGCCGGGGTGGCAGGCCATCTTAAATCCGTGCGCCCAGAGGAGGACCTCCGGTGCAAATCCTGGGGACCACAAACAGTTGACACGTCGGGCATCCCTCTGGCGGAGTGTAGTCCGCCAGAGCCTCCATAACCTGCTTCTCCACATCCCATTGTAGGGCTCCCAGGATCCGGGATTGGGGAATGATCATCTCCAGGCGGGTGTCCTCTACCGGTGGCGAATACATCCTGGAGAGGGAGTCCGGCTTGTCATTCCGGGAGCCTGGCCGAAATGTAATAGTGAAGTTGAAGCGTGTAAAGAATAGCGCCCACCGTGCCTGACAAAGGTTGAGTCTCTAGGCCGTGCGAAGATATGCCAAGTTGTTGTGGTCTGTAAACACGACAAAAGGAAGTTCGGCGCCCTCCAGCCAGTGCCTCCACTCATGCAGTGCCAGGACTACAGCCAGAAGTTCTCTGTTGCCAATGTCGTAATTGCGCTCTGCTGAGGTCAGGCGACGCGAGAAGAAGGCACAGGGGTGCAGCTCCCCGTCCTCAGCGGAGCGCTGGAAAAGGACGGCCCCCACGCCGGTGTCAGAGGCGTCCACTTCCTCCAGGTGACGAAGAACAGAAGCACTGGTAAATTATGTCTTAAGTTTAGTGAACGCGGTACTAGCTTCCGGAGTCTTAACTCGAGCGAATATTTGTGGAGGCCTGCCGACCCGAGACAGTGAGTATGACAGAACACGCTCCAACTCGAAATAGTGGCCTTGGTCCAGTCAATCTGGGGATTGTGCTTATGAAGCCACGTGAGGCCTAAAACCACCGGCGCGGAACGAGAAGTGATAACGAAAAACCTAATGATTTCACTATGATTGCCAGACAGGCGAAGAGTGAGAGCATGTGTCTGGTGAGTAAGGCCGGCCAGGGGACGCCGATCCAAGGAGCGATCGAGCTTGGGGGCTGGCAACCTAGCTACCGGAATAGCGAGTCGCTTTACTAAAGCCTCATCTAAAAAACAATCGCACCCCCCGAGTCAATAAAAGCACTAATAGAAATGTTCTGGTTGTCCCACGAGAGGGTACCTGCCAGCTGGAGACGCCTGGTTGTGGGCTCCAACGACAAGCGGTCTCGAGGGGACGAGTCCCCCTGCGGTGCTCGTGGGCGGCGGCCCTCCAGACGAAAGGAGCAGTCGGCGATAGAATGGTCAGCCTGGCCGGAGTAGATGCAGAGACGCAATCAACGAAGCCGGTTCTTCTCAGCTGCTGTGAGTCAGCCTCCTGCCAGCTGAATGGACTTGTCCACGGTCAACGTCCACGGGGAGTCGGTGACGGTTGGTGGACGCTACGGAAAATGCCCGTTGCCGTGCTTGCCAGGAATGTAGCTCGCTCGCCCGTGCCCGCGGTGCTGACTCCGGTCCTCCTCCCGGTCGTGGAGGCATCCCTCTATGCGCACGGCGAGGGCGATAAGTCCGTCGAGAGTCTCCGGAGTAGCCAAGGGGATCATGTGGTCCTGGTCCTGGATGCGGTCCGAAAGACCTGAGCAAAACACGTCCAGCTGCGCCGTGGCATTCCACTCGCTCTCGGCTGCGAGGGCGCAGATTTTAATTGCGTAGTCTGAGACGCTACACGGTCCCTGTCGCAGTCTGAGAAGCGAGAGGGCTGCCTCCCGACCCGGGGGGTTCCTTTGGAAGATTTGCTCAAACGCTGTAGCAAACGCGGCGGAGGTAGCGCACACGGTCGAACGATGGTGCCACTTCGCTGTGGCACAGGCTCCCGCTCGTCCGGACAGGTGAAAGATCACAAACGCCACCTACGCTCTCTCCGAGCAGAAGGTGGTTGACAGAAGCTCAAAGTGCAGCTCACATTGTGTCAGGAAAGCGCGTACGTCACCGTCGCCCGAGAACCTCTCTGGCCCGGACAGCTGCAAGCTGGCGGCGGGGCAAACGTTCGCGGGGTGAGGAGGGACGGCTTGGTCCGGAGGGGTGACTTCGGTGGCAGAAGGTGCAGCCGGGGGGGTGCAACGCCGACAGCAAGGCCTGGATCTGACCCTTGAGGCCCTCCAAACGGGAGTCCTGGCGTTCAGCCATGCTCTTGATGCCCTGCCCCAAGGCGGCGAACTGCTCCTCTTGCTTGTTGAGGCGTTGCACCAAATGGTGGAGCGCAAGCCTGCCGGTGTCCACTTCCCAGGGTCCATACTTGTGGCTGGATTATTCTGTTACGGGTCTTGCAGGAGCGAACCCTCGGACGTGAACAGAAGCAGGCAGGTTGGAGGCGGTGTATTTGTCTTTAAAGTAGACAACAGAGAAAACAGAAAGCGATGGTGCTGTCGCACAGGACTGGAGTGTGAGCACCATGGGCAGTAGAACATACATGAGCCTCGGGGTAGCCAACCTGGTAGACCGGGTCACGGATTTGAGTGAAGCTGGATTTGAGTCCAGAACTGCAGGAACAAACAGGAGATTTGGAAAAGAGGCAACGTGCAAGTTCGTACGTGATCCTTCCCGAGTGGAAGAGAATAATCCAGCGTTTCCCAGGTGCGAACCCTCTGTTTATAAGGGTGTCCGCAGATTACGTGCAGGTGCGTCCCGTGGCCCCGCCTCCAGTTGCTGTGGCAGCTCCTGCAACCAAAAGCACACGCCCAGGAGAAGGCAAGGAAAATACAAAAGGGAACGCAACTGAACGTAACAACTGTACTTTGACAAAAAGAAAGGAGAGGTGAGCTAGTTGTATTTTATTTTTAAGACTGGCAAATGGCATTTAAATTGTATATTATTTACAAAGCAGATCGCCACTCATTGTCTTTATTATTGTGCTACACCATGCTAAAGTTGTTGTGCTTTCTTATGACATGTGTTGACGGTATATCAAGGCACATCCAGTGATATAAGACATGAGGACTGTGTTTAACTTACCAGAGATGCCTTGAACTGCAAAACATTCTCGTCGTGTTTTGTACCGTCTCTTCTCAGCTGTTGTTATAGAGTAGAATAGAGTTGGAAAAAAGAATATTTGGAGAATATTTGCCTTCCTTGCAGAAACACACAAAATGAATTGACAACAAAACCAATGTTGTCTGTTAAAGGATGTGTCAGTAAACCAAGAATGAATGGCCAACTGGACTTGTGACAGAAAGATTTGCAAAGTTGAAGTGCGGAATGTAAAACAAGGCACTGCAAAGGTATTCCTCAGATCTAGCTCAAAGACTGTAGTTCTACTTTTAGAGACCGAGTGATATACACTGCTCAAATAAATAAAAGGAACTGATCAAAGGTTTAAGACCACAGGCTATAAAAGCCTAAATCTGCTCAAAATTCTCATTTTCTGTCAGGCCATCCTACGGTCATGCCTTCCTGATGGTCTTAGCTAAGAAGCTTTCTCTTCTTGAACGTGGTCAGATTGTCGAGCTGCATAAGCAAGGTCTATCGCAGCGTGCCATTGCTGCTGAGGCTGGACATAGTAAGACAGTCATTCTACATTTTTGAAAGATCCTGAGCATTATGGAACCAAAAAGTCAAGTGGTAGACCCCATAAAATTACACCAGTGCTGAGCCGGAGGATCTGATTGGCTGTCCGTCAAGACACAGAGCGGTCCTCGACCCAATTTTAGGCCCTTACTGGTGCCGACTGCAGCACAACAACCATCAGACGGCATCTGAAAAGGGTTTCAGAAACAAAAAATGAATTCAAAGAACTCGTCTCCTTCAACGCCACAAAACTGCACGTTTACACTTTGCCAGGGAGCATCAAACATGCGACATGGAAAGGTGGAAAAAAGTTTTATTCTGTGATGAGAAAAAAAATAACCTTGACGGTCCAGATGTCTTCCAACATTACTGGCATGACAAAAAGATCCCACCGGAGATGTTTTCTACCCGGCACAGTGGAGGGGGGGCCCATCATGATCTGGGGTGCTTTTTCATTCAGTGGAACATTGGTGTTTCAGGTGGTGCAGGGTGGCTGGTTAAGTGCAGATGTTGCAGCGGGCAGCGGGCATCCCTCATGAGGGCCCTTATCTGTGTGGTAACAGCTGTTTTTTTCAACAACAAAGCTGCAGTTCACAATGTTCGCTTGACGAAGGACTTCTTCAGGGAGAATAACATCACTCTTTTGGACCATCCTGCATGTTCCCCTGATTTAAATCCTATAGAGAACATTTAGGGATGGATGGCAAGGGAAGTTTCTAAAAATGGCCATCAGTTCCTGACAATTGATGCCCATCGTGAAGCCATCTTCACCACTTGGAGAAATGTTCCTGCTAGCTTTCTGTAAACACTCACATCAAGCAAGCCCAAACCAATTTCTGAAGTGATTAACAAGAACGGTGGAGCTACTCATTACAGAGTCCTACCGAGAACATTTTTTGTTCTGGTTTGGAGAGTTTTTAGTCATTTTTGAGCAATGGTCTTAACCTTTTGATCAGCTGATAAACAGCCTATTTCAGTTTAATTGTTGTTTTCAATAAATTACTTTTTCAAAGTACTTTTTGTCACACTCCCCCTTGCTTTTGCATATTGGAGCTCTACTTAAAACATCATTAAGATCCAAATGTGCAAAAGGTCAATTCTTTTTCAACTGGTTTTAAGATTTTGATCAGGTCTGTGTGTAATTTGTGTTATTTTGGTATGTAATAATGAGATTATATCAAGCGAGAGGTGTCATGTCTTTGTGTCAAAAACAGTAGTTTCATAGGTTTTCCAGGTTGGTGTCAAATTTGTAAATAAGATTGTAATTGGCAAATCCATCCATTCATCCATTTTGCTGATGTTTCCATTTATGGACACATCAGATGAGCAAATTCAGCATCTTCAAAATCCTGACTGCATGCGTAATTATCTGAATGCATGACGCCTGTTCATTTTTATGTTTGCCAAACTTCTTCTAATATTAACAATATAAAACACACATTTCTTGTTAATGTATTACTCTTCATTGAGAATATGGTGAACACACACAACAGTACAAGTTGAACTGACCTTATGGACTGTCATGCTTGATTTTTAGTGCCATAACGTGGTCAGTTGGTGTGACCAGGTTTGCCGCATAGAGGGGAAACCTTATGACAACAAAATAAAAAATATGTAATTATTAAAAAATAAAGGGAAGGTGGGTATATTTTTTTCACAGGGGGCCCAGAATTCCTTGCAGCATCTTTTGGTGTGAGTGGTGTTTTTATTTAAAAAGTATTTTAATTTCTAAGCATTTCATGGGGAATAACATGTAATCCTCTATTTGCAATGTAAGAACATACATCATTTGTTGTTTAGAAAACGCCAAGGGTTTTCAACATCTGTCCTGTTCTATATTGCAAAAATGCATGAAATTGTATTTTAAAGTACACTTGCATACATTTTAAGTGGAGATATTTAACATTTCTCATTTAGTTGTGGTTACACTGCTTGGCATTTTAGTGGAAACTGTTTTGGGGGGGAAAATGGTTCAAAAGCTTGAAATGACATGTAACCAACAGAAATAGGAAATATACATTTCTGCAAACTTGATGCAAACCCTGAAAACTATTTATCAAAACATTTTTGAATTGCTCATAATGCAAAGACTAACAAAGTGACTCATTTGCAGGTGACTAAACTCCGATCCATTGAAAGCCATTTGTTATTCTATGCGGCTTATCTTTGCTATTTAAAAGACCTACAGACAACGTCGCACCTTCAGTCATAAAAGTGGGCTCAACATGTGCACACAATTGTAAACAGTCACACACACGCACATTCTCTCTCTTGCAGTGCTTTGGGTTAGCAGTCAGAGGAATATTGTCTTTGCAGAGGTGAGTGATCTCAGCATTCGCAATTGTAATGGGTGGTCTGTGTGAGTTAAGACTTTAAAGTAAAAATGTATAAAGGCAGAGAAGTTGAAGTGAAAGTTGGTACCCTTAAACCTAAAGATAATATATCTTATGTAACATTACCAACGCACTTAACACAATATGTATATATTCTACGGATGTCTATGACGATTTAAAGGAAGCTACATCAAAAATGATTGTATTGAAACCCTTGCTTACATTGATGTTGATATCTATGCAAAGCTCAGTACGTTGGCATTCATAATCACGAAAGGCAATGTGAAAGCAAATACAGATTTATGACGAGGTAAACCAACTCATACCAAGTGACGACGACGTAAAAATCAACTACTTACGGTGAATTATATCTGACGTCCTCACACTAACTGCGCCATCTAGCAAAGACATTGAAGCCAATGCTAGCTGCGCAAACGCCAGGGCGCGGATAAACGCTTTCAGTCGGTAAAAGACCATATAACATAAGCAAATTATTTCTAAAATTGGCACTTAGAGTATATTACCGATACACGCCACTTGCCTTTCGTAAAAGTCACGGAGAAGCTCCAGGAGTTGCCTTCGCATTTTCTACCCAACTACTAGCTAACAATATAATTAGCTAACAGTTAGCTAAATACATGTGTGAATTTTCAATGCAAAATAAAACCGTTTTTTGTTGTTATTTTAAAAACTGTTTTTAATTGCACGGTATGTATGTATATAACTGTTTTTGTTCGAATTTACTAATTAAGCACAATTTATTTTGCTCAAGCTATGTTACGTATTTGAAGGGAAATAAGTGAAGCATTGTATTATGTTGTTGATATTGTTATATTATCGTATACTTTTGCATTAAAATATTTTTTGTTGTTGTTGATACAAATATTTTGTTTGTTTACCTAATATATATGCTGTGTCTTATTCGGATTGTAACCTGAACAACAATTTAAAGGCAAAAATCACAACATCATTTGATCTTGAAAAATGTCAAAAGTAAAAAGTATTGTCACTGCAGATACTTGCATTTACTTGGTATCGGATGGATACCAAAATGTGTAGGATCACCCACCCCTAGTACTCAGGCTCTATTTAGTTGTACATTTAAAAAAATCTCAATGAAATTTATTCCAAATAAATTATTGATGTTTTGATGATATAATATTTAACTCACCTCATGCGCCAAGCAGATTCATTACCTGTGAGTACGAATATTCAAAGCCAAGCTGTGATGCACAGCAGAGCTGGGTAAAAAACGGTGATACTTGAAAAGTAAAGTATTTAAATGTGATACTTGATGTAAAAAGTTTGACAATAATAAGGAATAATGTGACATTTTGCATTTTGTAGATGGTAGAGGAAATGAAGATGGATGCAGTGCTGATTAGCGCCTCAAAGGACCAGGTATCAACAACGCCACACAATCAGTCTTAGTCAAAATGAACAGAAGCGGTGTTTAGTCCGCAGGTCAGCAGCAACAAGGCGCCATTGTCAGCTTCCACAACATCCACTACAAAATTACCCAGATGGGAGGATGTTTGTGCCGGGGAAAGACCACCTCAAAAGACATCCTTATTGACCTCAAGTAAGAAAAGCAAACTTGCACGTTTTTTGAAAAAATGACGTCTTAATGAACGTGTGTGTACGTGCTGAGTTGACTGCACCTGGCAGGCCAATGTGACTCCCATCAAGGCATCATAGAGCAGGAAGGAAGCATGCTTTGTGTCCAACAGTATACACACAACAATGACATGGGCTAGAACCAATAAACACACAGAACCAACACATTATATGTGCCCAAAAAAAGCTGATGCAGTTCCATTTCCTCACATGGTTTCCAGGTCTCCACAACATATTCCAAAACGTGTATTCTGATTTCTCATTAATGACAGCACACACGGATTAATGCATTAAACGATCAAAAGGCACGTGTGGGTTTGCGTGCTGACTTTTCTATCTCGGATGTTTTACTGAGTGTAATCATTGACCAATCCAAGCTGAGGTGAAGGCCAGTTCATGTGAGTGAACATGTGATATGAATGGTGCTCTTTGTTTACAGCTTAGGAAACTCTACATGCTCATCATCCTTTATCACCTTATAATCTTAAATGTTTGCCCTATCGATGTTTTATTGGCAGTGGAATCATGAAGCCGGGTCTCAACGCCATCATGGGAGCGACCGGAAGCGGCAAGTCGTCGTTCCTGGATGTACTGGCTGCCAGGAAAGACCCTGCAGGTCTGTCCGGTGAAGTCCTCATCGACGGGGCTCCTCAGCCGCCAAATTTTAAGTGTCTGTCAGGGTACGTGGTGCAGGTGAGTTGGACTAAACACCACTTTTTAAGTGGAACACAAATGGGGAATCCACAGGCCACGAGCAGCAGGAACGAATACTACATAGTACAGTCATCCCTCGCCACCTCGCGGTTAATTGGTTTCATACCGTACTGCGGTAAGTGAACAAACGGAATATTTCAGGAATGTAGACAGTGCATTGAAAACCTGTTTATGATTTTGTTAAAACTGTTTTCAACATTATTAGAGCCTTTAAGATATAGTCACTTTTAAGTAGTAGTGTAGGTGTAGGTAGCATTCTACATTGGTATGTAATCGTAATGTTGGAAAATTGCTAGAACAACAGGCTTTTATTGTAGGTTTGAATGATCTCACAACAGTCACAATAATGCCTAATAAAAACACAGGCTTTTGTTGCTGCAGCAACAGTACTTGCACATCAAGCTGAAACTGAACTCTGAACTGCCAAGGTCACTTCCTGTCCGGCTGCCACTCAGCTCTCCTTTTATACATTTGTATCAACACACAAACACGAGTCTTATTTATGTCCTAAATGGCTTATTTACACTTATGTATATTATATTGGGTAATATAAATGTGTAAGTTGACTATAGGGATTTTAGTTCATGTTTAGAGGGCTTAAATAATGTTAAAAACTGTATTCAAAAGGTCGTAATCAGGTTTTCTATGCTTTAACTACGAAAATACAGTGAAAACTTGACTTACGAAAACCTTATTATACGAAACATTCATAATACAAATTGGGCTTTGAAGATATTTTTAATGTATATATTTTTATGTACTGCTCCACCATACAAGCTGCCCTCGCTTGGGGAGGTTATGCACCAAAGCCAACCGCCATGAAAACCAAAGAAGAAGAAGAAGAAGAAGCTGCCCTCCCATTGGTTATCTTTGTTATCTACCATCATCCACTTCCTCCCAAAATCCCTAAAGATGGCCAATTACGGCGGCCATTTGCTTGGCGTATTGAAAAGCTCCGTCTATTGTTAAAAAAATAAAATCATAGCGTTAAGTTTAGTATGTAATGTACTATATTCATTTAAATCAAGTGACACAATGTAAACTTACTCTGTGTTAATATTGTGATGGGGATTTTTTTTATTATTACTGTGCCTTTTGTATAATTCAAACCTGCTATAGTGGTTGACAGCGATCAAGTCTGGTGCGTGTGTTACTATTGACACCTAGTGACCACTGTAGACTACAGTTCATCAATGTCTTTTAATCACAAACTCTATTTATATTTTAGTTCATTTACTTATTTTTATGATTGCTAATGCTTAATTACGCCAAGAATACAAATAATTTCCTTAATATGCCTATTTTTGACTAATAATAGGCCAATTTTTTAAAAACCACAATTGAGTGAGTGCGCGATGTTTGAACTGCATGGTGGCGAGGGACTACTGTACACATAACCGAAAAATAAATCAAACTGAAAGATAGCACACGTCTGAAAATGTATTTAACTAATACAAATTTTTTAAATAGTAGCATAACATTTAAAGTGCACATTTGAATCACCACGTTATGAGAATTGAGGGGTTGTGTTCAAAGACGCCACATCATTTAAGTTCAGTTTATATTTTAAGTGAATTTTCTGGGATTTCTGAGCATACTTATGTTCCGGATGCCAGCCAGTGCGGTTGTTTAAGCGTACCTTGATAAGGGTTAAAAACTTGACATTGAGAGCTGGGCTGAATATTGGGTTGACAGTCTAGATCAGGGGTCAGCATGCATCTCTTCAGCATCCTTGTTGCGGCTCCCTTCGCTAAGCGCTGTGATTTATTTGTAACTCTGAAGTGCATTTTCAAAAAAATTTGAAATATCTGACTCGCCGGCTGACTAGCCTGTGACACGCTAATCGCCGAGATGATGACTCCAGGAGAGGCAGGTTATGTGCAGTGGCAGTTGACTGACTGTGCAGTCACAGCTGCGAACAATATGTGCTTTCACTTTTATGTTTGCAAATACACCGGCGGGTCATGGGTGGAACACCGCCGGATCGCTAGTGTGGTAAATTTGGACATCGGATCCGTAGCTACAGCGGTAGTCCTCCATCACCGTGCCCAGATTGCTCTCTCATAGTGCGGCGAGCTCGCACAGGAACTGGCACTATAACCGCTGGCTGTTTTTTTAGGGACCATCAATAAATTACTATTTTACTAATTACTAATCTCTGGTTTCCAATGACGTCAGGAAAAGTCTTTACATTTTTCTCTAGTCTTTTTGAGGAAATAAGGTTTGGAAAATCTTCAGATTTAGTGAGAAAATCGCCAAGTTGGCAACATTGGGCTATGCATAAGATGGGAAGCCATTCACATTTAGATAATACATGAAATAATCGTTCATAAAAAATATAGAGCATATATGGAGCATACTCCTCCCTGAGTCACCACCTTATCGTGGTGGAAGAGTTTGCGTGTCCCAATGATTCTAAGAGCTAAGTTGTCGGGGGCTGTCATGCCCCTGGTAGGGTCACCCATGACAAACAGTTCCTAGCGGAGGGACCAGACAAAGAGTGGCTCAATAGACCCAAATGATGCACAATAACAATGGACTTTGTTTTCCCTCGCCCGGACGCGGGTCACCGGGGCCCCCCTCTGGAGCCAGGCCCGGAGGCGGGGCACGATGGCGAGCATCTGGTGGCCTGCACCCATGGGACCTGGTCGGGCACAGCCAGAAAAGGTAACATGGGTCCCCCCTCCCATGAGCTCACCACTCGTGGGAGGGGCCAAAGGGGTCGGGTGCAAAGAGAGCTGGGTGGTGGACAGAGGCAGAGTCCTTGGCGGTCCGATCCTCGGCGACAGAAGCTAGTTGTCGGTACGTGGAATGTCACCTCTTTGGCGGGGAAGAAGCTTGAGCTGGTGCATGGGGTGGAGAAATTCCAGCTAGATATAGTCGGACTCACCTCAACACACGGCAAGGGCTCTGGAACCAGTCCTCTCGAAAAGGGGCTGGACTTCATTGCACTTTGGTGTTGCCGGCAATGAGAGGCGACGAGCATGGGTGGCAATTCTTGTTGCCCCCCCCGGCTCCCAGCTTGCACGTTGGGGTTTAACCCAGTAAACGAGCGGGTAGTTTCCCTACGCCTTCGAGGACGGGTCCTGACTGTTGTTTGCGCTTATGCGCCAAACGGCAGTTCAAAATACCCGCCCTTTTTGGAGTCCTTAGAGGAAGTACTAGAAAGTGCTCCCTCGGGGGATTCCCTTGTTCTGCTGGGTGACTTCAACGCTCATGTTGGCAACGACAGTGAGACCTGGAGAGGTGTGATTGGGAGGAACGGCCCCCTGATCTTAACCCGAGGGTGTTTTGTTATTGGACTTCTGTGCTCGTCACGGATTGTCTATAACGAACACCATGGTCAAGCATAAGGGTGTCCACATGTGCACTTGGCACCAGGACACCCTGGGCCGCAGTTCGATGATTGACTTTGTGGTTGTGTCGTCGGACTTGCGACCACATGTTTTGGACACTCGGGTGAGGAGAGGGGCTGTCAACTGATTACCACCTGGTGGTGAGTTGGTTCAGATGGTGGGGGAGGATGCCGGTCAGACCTGGCAGACCCAAACGCATTGTGAGGGTCTTCTGGGAACGCCTGGCAGAGTCCCCTGTCAGAAGGAGTTTCAACTCCCACCTACGGGAGAGCTTTGACCATGTTCAGAGGGAGGCAGCGGACATTGAATCCGAGTGGGCGATGTTTCGTGCCTCCATTGTCGATGCGGCCGATTGGAGCTTTGGCCTTAAGGTGGTTGGTGCCTGTCGTGGCGGTAATCCCAGAAGAAAGAGTCTTATCAGGCCGTCTTGGCCCATGGGACTCTGGAGGAAGCTGACAGGTACTGGAAGGCCAAGCGGTCTGCAGCTCTGGCGGTCGCTGAAGCAAAAACCCGGACATGGTAGGAGTTCGGAGAGGCCATGGAAAACGACTTCCGGATGGCTTCAAAGAGATTCTGGACCACCATCAGCCGTCTCCGGTGGGGGAAGCAGCGCACAGTCAACACCGTGTATGGTGGGGACAGTGTGCTGCTGAACTCGACTCGAGATGTTGTGGACCGGTGGAGGGAATACTTTGAAGACCTCCTCAATCCCACCGACACGCCTTCCAACATGGAAGCATGTCTGGGGACTCTGAGTCGGGTTCGCCTATCTCTGGGGCTGAGGTCACCGAGGTGGTCAAAAAGCTCCTTGGTGGCAAGGCCCCGGAGGTGGATGAGATCCGCTCGGAGTTCCTTAAGGCCCTGGATGCTGTGGGCGTGTCTTGGTTGACATTGGGGTTGGGGCCCTTGGACTGGCAGACCGGGGTAGTGATCCCGCTTTTCAAGAAGGGGGACCGGAGGGTGTGTTCTAACTATCGTGGGATCACACTCCTCAGCCTTCCCGGTATATTTAGGGGTTCTGTAGAGGAGAATGCGCTGGATAGTCAAATCTCGGATTCAGGAGGAGCAGTATGGTTTTCGTCCTTGTCGTGTAACTGTGGACCAACTCTATACTCTCGGCTGGGTTCTTGAGGGTGCATGGGAGTTTTGCCAACCAGTCTACATGTGTTTTGTGGACTTGGAGAAGGCATTCGACCGTGTTCCTCGGGGAATACTGTGGGGAGTGCTCCGGGAATATGGGGTATCGGCCCACCTATTGCAGGCGGTTCGTTCCCTGTATGACCGGTGTCAGAGTTTGGTTCGCATTGCCGGCAATAAGTCGGACCCATTTCCAGTGAGCGTTGGACTCCGCCAGGGCTGCTCTTTGTCACCGATTCTGTTCACTACTTTCATGGACAGAATTTCTAGCCGCAGCCAGGGCTTTGAGGGGTTTCAGTTTGGTGGCCGCAGGATTCGATCTCTGCTTTTTGCAGATGATGTGGTCCTGTTGGCTTCATCGAGCAGTGACCTTCAGCTCTCACTGGATCGGTTCACAGCTGAGTGTGAAGCGGCTGGAATGAGAATCAGTACCTCCAAGTCCGAGTCCATGGTTCTCGCCCGGGAAAGGGTGGATTGCCATCTCCGGGTCGGGGATGAAGTCTTGCCTCAAGTGGAGGAGTTTAAGTACCTCGGGGTCTTGTTCACGAGTGATGGAAGGATGGAACGCGAGATGGACAGGCGGATTGGTGCAGCGTCTGCAGTGATGCGGACTCTGCACCGATATGTCATGGTGAAGAGAGAGCTGAGCCAAAAGGCAAAGCTCTTGATTTACCGATCGATCTACGTTCCTACCCTCACCTATGGTCATGAGCTTTGGGTAGTGACCGAAAGGACAAGATCGCGGGTACAAGTGGCCGAAATGAGTTTTCTCCGCAGGTTGGCTGGGCTCTCCCTTTAGAGATAGGGTGAGAAGCACTGTCATCCGGGAGAGACTGGGAGTAGAACCGCTGCTCCTCCGCATTGAGAGGAGTCAGATGAGGTGGCTCAGGCATCTGGTTGGGATGCCTCCCGAACGCCTTCCTGGGGAGGTGTTCAGGGCACGTCCAACCGGTAGGAGGCCTCGGGGAAGACCCAGGACACGTTGGAGAGACTATGTCTCTCAGCTGGCCTGGGACCGCCTCGGCATCCGCTGGGAAGAGATAGACGAAGTGGCCGAGGAGAGGGACCTTTGGGCTTCCCTGCTTAGGTTGCTGCCCCCGCGACCCAACCTCGGATAAGCGGTAGAAAATGGATGGATGGATGGATGGAGCATATATTCTACTAATTAAGAAAATTGACAGGAAATTATTCAAAAAATAAAAGAATGTCTCTCTATGCAAAGACAGTCAAGAACAGGATCAATAGAATGGTTATTGATGACAATTCAGTGCAGAAATAACTATTGAGCAAACAAACACTGATATGCAGATATATGAACTCTGGTTGGCATTTTTATCTTAAAGTTGGGTAATTTGAATTTTTTTTTTTTTTTACACGAATCAGTTCAGTGTTTAAATTTTTGTTTTTTGAATTGTGTGGGTCTATCAGGTAATATTAAAATTTTTAAAAGTTAAAACTTTTGAAATGTTTTGCGGCTCCCAAACATGTTTTTTTACTGAAAGAGGAGGCAAAATTGATGGAAAAGGTTGGCGACCCCTGGTCTAGACTTCTGGCCCAACGGTCAGCGCTCTTTCTCCCATTCAAAAGGTCCTGTGTTTGAGCTCCGGCACAGGCAGTGTAAAGCAGGTGGCGTAGGAGACAGCTGGTGTGTAGGTTAAGTTGGTGTGTTTAGGCAGCACGAGTGTAAACGGGCGTGGTCATGTGGGCGCAGGTGGGGAGGAAGGATGGACAGAGAGGAAAAGGCTACGAAGTCGTATTTTTGTTGACTGTTTTTTTTCCTGCTTTCTACACTCACATCTTATGCAAAGTATCTGTTGTCCTGGTTGGTCCCATCAAAGTCAAGTTTTATATAGTTGATGTGTTCAGGACAGAATAAAGTTAGAAAACACCGTCAGACTCTGTGTACCTATGTCTGTCGTCATAACGAAGATGCGTGGCTTTCCATGATACGTTAATTACGCTTAAAAAAACATAATTTTCGCCATTAACATGCCATTTTTGACAGTCCTAATGTGTATGTAATTTTTGTATCAGGATGACATTGTGATGGGAACCTTGACTGTCAGACAGAACCTCAGCTTCTCTGCGGCTCTCCGTCTCCCAAATAGCATATCTAAAGCTGAAAAAGAGCAGAAAGTGGACAGAATGATCCAGGAACTTGGACTGGGCCGCGTTGCAGACTCCCGGGTGAGGCGGGGCTCCTAAGGACGACGTAGGCTTTAGGAGGCCATGGGGGTTCTAACGTGTGCATGTGCAGGTGGGCACCCAACTGATTCGTGGAATCTCCGGTGGCGAGCGCAAGCGCACCAACATCGGCATGGAGCTTATCAACAACCCATCCGTTCTCTTCTTAGATGAGCCCACCACCGGGCTGGACGCCAGCACTGCCAACTTTGTGCTGATGTTGCTCAAGAGGTAAACAGGCAAAAGCGTAACATTAAGGAGTGGGGAAGGACACAAACATGACCAACACTATCTTAGCTATGTTGAACAGTTGAACATTTACATCATGCTAAGTTAGTCTATTTTCTGAAGAAACTTGCAGCTACCATGTTTGTAGGCGACAGACTGATAGATGATAAAGCTTGAGGCTGCATTTCAACATGTGTGGCGAAGCCTGATTTGTAGTCATTTAAATTCAAACATTCTTTCATTCAAGTAGTCACTTCAGCGAATATGCATATTTCTTTATCTTCCTTCAGGTTGGCCAACAGTGGACGCACCATTATCCTGTCCATCCACCAGCCTCGCTACTCTATCTACCGCCTTTTTGACAACCTCACACTGCTGGTCAACGGCAAACAGGTCCTGATGTGTATTACACCACTATGGTGTTACAATGTGCTTTAATGACCTATTTAAACATCTCGCTTAGGTATACCACGGTGCGGCACAGAGCGCTCTGGACTACTTCTCTGACATTGGTAAGAATACTACTCTTCTCCACATTTGTGTGAAAATATAATGTTCATACTTAATTTACCAGGGTACACCTGTGAGCCTCACAACAACCCTGCAGA
Organism: Oostethus manadensis; assembly: GCA_024372805.1. NCBI lineage: Eukaryota > Metazoa > Chordata > Actinopteri > Syngnathiformes > Syngnathidae > Oostethus > Oostethus manadensis. The sequence continues at coordinate 2,327,788 of QODF01000117.1, forward strand.
CTTCTTCCTTGACGTCATCAACGGGGACTCTTCTGCAATGGCCCTCAGCAATGTGGATGCAGTAGGTGTGTCCTGAGACGTTTTCAGAGTTAGTTTAGTGTTTTAACTGAATTCTCTCCTCCCAGACTCAGATTCAGTGTTAAAGTCCAGACAGGCAATCGAGGACAAGCTGGTGGAGGAATACAGGAGCTCTCCTTTCTTCAAGCAGATCAAAGCTGACTTGGGTGGGCATGGAGACATCTCAGTAAATGCACATTAGTCAGAGAAATGAAGAATACAAAATAGAAACAGTCTCTCTGTCTAGAGAGGATTGTCCATGGCAAGCCAACAAGATGCTACACTCCTTCTAGAACCATCACCTACAATACCAGCTTCCTCACACAGTTCCGGTGGGTTCTCAAGAGGACGTTTTACAACCTCCTGCTTAACCCACAGACTTCCATTGCTCAGGTGAGAGGTGTTTGGTTTTAGTTCAAAAGCCTGAATTGAGTCGTCATAGAGTACCTTCAGCTAAAGTACTGATGGTGGCTGTTGTTCAGGTTGCAGTTAATTTGTTCCTCGCTGTGGTTGTAGGAGCCATTTTCTTCAATGTCCAGAATGATCAGAGCGGTGTCCAGAACAGGTCGTTTTATTTATGTCCACATTTACACTCTACTATTGTAGACTCTTACCAGGTTGTTGTGATGCTTCCAGGTTTGGTGCTCTGTTCTTCATCACGATCAATCAGTGTTTCAGTTCGCTGTCATCGGCCGAACTCTTCATCTTGGAGAGGAAGCTCTTCATGTAGGTGATAAATAAATAGAAATGCACGGATGCTTCCGTTTCTTCTGACAGACATCAAGTCAAAGCTGCTTTCTCTGCAGTCACGAGTACATCAGTGGCTACTACCGGCTGTCCGTCTACTTCCTGTCCAAGATCCTGTCTGATATTCTCATGTTGAGGACCATCCCCGCCATATTGTTCACCTGCGTGGCTTACTTCATGATAGGTGGGTGGCTGACCATTTCTCGTCAAAATTGTCCAACTACTTTCACTTTTAGTGTTTTTAAAGTGTTTAATGTGTAACTGTACAACAACCGAAATTGACTGTACAACGATTGTACATGATGAGCAGTACACGGGTCGGCAGCCCGTTCCTCTGGAGCTGCATGTGGCTCTTCAGCCGCCTTGTTGTGGCTCCCTTTGCTTAAATATTTTTTAACAGTGGACAAAATGTGTATTTAAAAAAAAAAAAAACTTTCTGTAAGACCAAATGCGTCATGGCCGAGTTTTGACTGGTGATTGGATAAGCAAGGAAGAGAAGGGAAGCCGGTGTTTGCCTGCCTGCAATCTTTGAGACATGACAGATGTCTTTTCACTCCTGCTGTAAGATCACCATTAATATATACCCCCCAAAATCTGCACAGGCAGATTGCTTTGTATTCTCTGTCAACAATCCTGGATTATCTGTATGCTTGCTATGTGGTGAGAAACAACAAAAAAAGTGTTAGCCAGTGAGCTAAAAGTAAAGGTTATCAGTTGCTGTGCTGCACAGTTTTTGAGGCGTAAGGTAGTGAGGTTTAACCAATGTACTATCACAACCCCACTAGTTGACATCCATTACACATTCACACTGTTTTATGTTTATGTTGTATTTTGTTGTAACAGGTAAAATTTAAAGAAAGATTAAAACTTAGACAAGTTTGTAAGCTGTTATGTTTTGCGGTTCCAAACTATTTTTCTTTCACAGGCACGGGGCCTCTTTTGATAATAAAGGTTGCCGACCCCTGATAGAGTATATTGAGTATGTTGTACAACCCATAATCTCATAAGAGCTCACCCGCAGGTCTGAAGCCGACAGTGGAAGCCTTCTTCCTCTTCATGTTCACTGTGACTCTGGTGGCCTACACAAGCACCGCCATGGCGCTGGCCATCTCTGCTGACCAGAGTGTGGTGGCCATCGCCAACATTTACATGACCATCACCTGCGTCTTCATGATGGTGACACTCACATTATCCCAAACGCAACATTTTATTTGTATTTGTTAAATATTGTTTTATTCTATTGAATCCTAATTGCAGTGATTTTCAACTGGTGGGCCGCGATCCAGCCATTTTCAATTAGTGCCGCGGTCATTGTCAAAAATATAATCCAATAACCCAATTTCTGTGAATGCACTTTGCGGGGTGCTATCCGCTTGCTATGCCACCATGAGGTGCGTGCCATGTTTATGGGCGATTTGGTCAGCTGGGAAGGACAAAGTACATCCATCCGACACACTGCTATATAGCCATATATATTTTGGAGAAGAACGTGGCATAAAGCGAACGCTCACGTTTTGTTGCGTGGGGGCAATTCCACCAACAATGCAGACTACCAAGTACAGTATGACGGTTCTTGGAGGTGCTTTCATGCTTTATTAAAGTGTTTCATGTTTAATTTGAATTACTGAGTCAGGCAAAGGGATGTCCCGATCCAATCTTCAGAATCAGGATCGGCTACAGAATCACTGTATTTTGAAGATTGGATAAGATCGGCTTCTGCCACAAGATCGGGCCGATCCCTTAGTTGTATGTCTTGGCCACACTCCAACATGATACCGTAAGTGTGCCTCAAAGCTGGTTGCCACTCGACTCGGCCACTCAGATGAAGAAGAAAACGCAACATCACCATGTAAACATGGTGGTGAAATTAGTTTCACGTCGGCTGCTGGATATTTGGCAGTATATCCCCCTTACTGTGCCCTAACTGATTTGTCATAGTGCCGGGAGCTTGCATGGGAAGTGCAGCCCTAACCGCTGGCTGTTACTTAGTACTGTCAATAAATTATTATTGCGTTTAGAGTTTGTCAAAAAAAGTAATATCTTCTAAATCACACCACAAATTGATCTAAAGCCATGGCAAATGATTTGTCCTACCCTAAAATATTGTAATGGTGGTTGAATAATTAAACGCCAGGATGGCTGCAATTCAGTTGGCCATTTATTTGCATGTGAACACCGATCACTCAGTCTTTCGAGCAGACGTGCCTCACCACATGCACAGTGCAACAACACTTCCTAGTTTTCTTATTTTGGCACTTGACTCCAAACACTTGCTCTAACCACTGCCCACACATTAAACAGCAGCCTGGAACAACATTATACTATAAACCCGTTACTACAATATTTTGAGTGCCCATTTTTTTAAATTTTATGTTTTATGATGGACTTTTATCTTCATTAGGGACCTGACTCATAGAGGTTTGTTACAAAAACCAAACAATATTGTTGGTCATGCTGTGTAATAAAAAAAGTAAATTCAGCAATAACCATATTCAATTCCATAAATCTATGTTTGTGACAAAAGTTTATTGTTAACAAAAAAAGAATCAGTATCGGACGACAAAACTATCGCGGGTATGCTGGAGCCAGTTGTGGCCTAAAGAAGAAACTGTAAATGAACTTACTGAGTGTTGAATAGAGCACTTGGTCAGCCGGAGCCAAACTAGTTGAGAAACACTGCTATTGGAATACATCCTTGATGTTTTAATAAAAGTGTAGTTTTGTAAAGACACATGTAAAATAGACTGCAGATTGGAGAAGATTAGCTTTATGTTTATGCTAAAAAAACTACAGTTAGGATTACATGATCCTTAAGTGTGTAGAACTAGAAAGCATTAATTGTCCAAAAAAGATATTATCACACGTTTTGATCTTATGCTGCATATTTTGATCTGACTAATCTTAAGTTTAATGAAGTGAAGAATTCTTAGTTTCTGCATTACCTACCCAGCCGGGAAATGAAAAGCAGCCTTCCACCCAAGCAACCAAGTGATGCTCAGAACACAGAGGGCAGGTCGATTGCAAGGTTCATAGTGTGTGCAAAGCACTTAATGTGTGCTTCTAATCCTGCTTCCTTCTGTATTACATGTGTTATCATTCACAGTAGCAATGCCATAGTTCAGTCTGACGTCTGGCTGCCCTGTTTTCACGGGACAACTTTTCCTTAAACGAGAACTATCATAACTTTTTAATCTTGCGAGATCTCCCTAATTAATCATAATGAAAATGTGTTGTCGTAGATCTTTGCAGGCTTGCTGGTCAATCTTCCCTCAATCGCCGGCTGGCTGGCTTGGTTGAAATACTTAAGCATACCACGCTACGGCCTGAGTGTAAGTCAGTGAACACTCTCCACTAAGCTGCAACCATTCAGAAGGTTAGCAATGTCTTTTGGCTCTCAGGGTCTGCTGGTGAACGAGTTCCAAGGGTTAGACTTCTGTCGCGATGTAAACAGCAGCCTCATTCCACCTGGAACAATGTAAGAACCACCCAAGATGGGGTCTCAGGCTGATTAATTACACAAAGAAACAGCTTGATTGCCGGTGCTGTGTGTTCAGTTGCAGAGGGGAGGACTTTCTGCACGAGCAAGGTGTGGATTACTCCATTTGGGGCATTTGGCAGAACTTTTTTGGCCTTGGCGTCATGACCGTCTGCTTCTTCATTATTGCTTACCTCAAACTGCGCTTCATCAGGAAGTTCACCTAGAAAGGATTTGTCATGTCTCAAAAAAGGTTTTTTGCAGATTTTTCTTCATGTTCATGCATTTCATTCTATTCTAGAACTAGAAAAGCTCTCAGAGAGCGCAACCTCTGCCAAGTGCCATACTTTACCCCCATATTATGATTCACACCATAAACATAGTACTACATACAGTATTTAGATTCATTGACCATGAAAACATACCATTAGCAATTTAATTCATAGTGATATCAATATCAGTTCAGTAAAATGGCAATGTTCGCAGTAGCATTTTTCTTCGGAAACATAGCTCCATAGCTTTTGAAGATGCAAATTTGTTAGCATACTCCAGATTCCAGTGTGTCTTGGCCATATATAATGGTGTTTGTTGCATGTGTATAGCAACATTTGTTCTTTCTATACTTAAAGTTTTAAAGCTCCCCTATTTTTTTATATTCTGTATCATATTATCCGGAGTAATTACAATATCTACACTAGTCTTTGATATTTTGTAGAATCTTTTGGAAACTCTCGTTTTTTTTCCTCAAGTGTTGTGACCATTTTTTGTGGACTAATGGCAAAAATTGCCTTGCAATGTTAAAGAATCCTTAAAAAAATTCCTTGATATAGACGGTGATCCAAATCACCCCCAAAATGTAATCAGTTCTTCCAAATTCCATTTTTGACAATTACTGAAAATGTTATCCAAATCCACTCAGACCTTTTCAAGTTATTTTAAACACAAACAGACTAACGTCGGCAAAAACATTACCTTCATGCTGGTGCTTGGCAGATGTAATTATGTTTGTAAAAACATTATGGAGGCAGAATTAACACCACGTGCTTTTAACTTGAAATGATTCAGTTTTTTGTTCACTCCTAACTAGCTCAGTACTTACTGAGTTTTTGCACTGTTTATGCATTGTTTTTGAAGAATAAAATATCCTTTATTTCATGTCCATTTTCTTTAAATATTATATTTAAAATTTCTATGGGTGACTTGGCTTTGAAAATATTGATAAGAGCTTAACTCTCTGATCTTAACTTTGATCTTAAACTGTGTGCATGTAAGCTGACTGTTGCCTCCAGAACTAGGAAAAAACTATTTGAACCCAAGCTGATTTTGTAAGTTTGCGCGCTAACAAAGAAATGATCAGTCTATAATTTCAATGGTAAGTTTATTTGAACACTGAAAGACAACAATGATAAAAAAAAATCCAGACAAATACGTTTCAAAAAGAGTTATAAATTAATTTGCATTTCCATGAAGGATTTAAATTTGATCCCTTTGAAAAATGTGCTTCAGTACTTGGTGGCAAACCTTTTGTTGGGAATCACAGAGGTCAGCCGTTTCTTGTAGTTAGCCACAAGGTTGTGCACATCTCAGGGGTATTTTGGCCAACTCCTCTTTTGCAGACGGTGTTTTTGGAGTCATAGGCAGCATTACTCCTCCTCCAAACACGGCGAATTGAGTTGATGCCAAAGAGCTCAATTTTGGTCTCATCTGACCACAACACTTTTACCCAGTCTTCCTCTGAATCAGTCAGATGTTCAGTGGCAAACTTTAAACGGTTCCTCCCGAGTGGTTCTGGGCTGTTTCCTCACCGTTCTCATTATCATTGAAACTCCACGAGGTGCGATCTTGCATGCTAACTGTTGTCACCTTCTCACCCAGCTGCTTGGCGATGGTCTTGTAGCCCATTTAAGCCTTGTGTAGGGCCACAATCTTGTCCCTGACATCCTTGGAAAGCTCTTTGGTCTTTGCCATGGTGCAGAGTATGGCATCTGGATTGATTGATTGCCTCTGTGGACAGGTCTCTTTTATACAGGTAACGAGCTGATATTGGCAGCCCTCTCAGCTCGTTACCTGTATAAGATCCACCTGGGAGCTGGAGATCTTGCTGACGGATAGGGGATCAAATAATTATTTCCTTCATGGACATGCAAATTTATAACTCTTTTGGAAATGCATTTTTCTCGATTTTTTTTGTCATTGTCGTCTCTGTGTTCAAATAAACCTACTATTGAACTTATAGACTGATCATTTCTTTGTTAGTAGGCAAACTTACAAAATCAGCTGGGGTTCAAATAGTTTTACAGGAAATACAGGAAAAATCTGGTCCTTTGTCTTCTTAGGGTTACACCAGAAGGTATTGTATCATCAAAACAACTCTTACAAACTCAGTTTGACCTTACAGTATAGGCATCCTCCCTATTTCCCTCCCACCACCTCTTTCCTCCTTCACTGTCTTCAGAGTTCCATGATGGTGAATAGTTAATCATATCTTTGTAAGAAGATTGTGTGTTACGGTCATCAAAGCAAAAGGCAACTTCATAAAAAAACACAAAAGGATAGTAGATCAGACAGCAACAGATATCTTCAATTGGTCAGGAAAGTAAAAAATTATGGGGCCGTCAGAGCATTTAAAGATTGATGGCTTCATCGTGGAGAACACCTGCAGAAGCTTCTCACAGTACAACTAGTACAACTTCACCATCCACCATTAAGTTACAACACGCATTGACATAAAAATAACTTCCATGACTCCTTATCTTTTATAGCAGGTTGCTACAGCAACAAACACTGTAAAATCTATTAAAGGAAAGAACGCAGGGCCACTATTCAGACAACAGCCAACTCCAGGAGAGCCAATTGGCACAAGCGGCTCCCCTCAGAGCCACAGGAATGCTGCATCATATCCTGGTCAACAGAAGAGGTCATGTGGATGGTTACACGTCTCAGCCCACTGAGCCATAGCATGCGAGGCCTTAGAGAACTCCAGTGATTAATCTCAGCAATGATTTTAAAGTTTATTTCTGGCTTTATGAAAGTGAAATTACGTATTAATTGTATTTCATATAAAAAAATAAAATTATGGACAGAGTTTCTAGGCTCAGCCAAGATGTTGAGGCCGCATCCAGTTTGGGGGCCTTGTCTCTACTATTTGCAGATGATGTGGTCCTAATGTGGTCCTAACCTTCAGTGTTTACCAGGGCGGTTCACACTTGAGTGTGAAGCTTCAGGTCTGAGACTCAGCACCTCCAAATCTGGATTGCAGCCTTTGGGTTGGGAATGAGCCTCAGGTGAAATCTTGGGGTCTCTGTTCATGAGAAATGGATCATCATGGTGAATAAAGCACTGAGTCGGAAGGCTCCTTGACATTAAGAGGAGACGGTTGAGGTAGCTTGGGCATCTAGTCTGGATGCCTCCTCGACTCATCCTTGGATTGGTGTTTCGAGCATTCCCATCTGGGAGGAAGCCTTTGGGGAGATCTCAGACACAGTGGAGGGATTATGCCTTGTTTGGCTTATGTCTGGACAATGGCTACAATTAGCAACAGTCTGTATTTAGTCAATGTGTGTGTGCGCGTCCATGATGGAAATATTAAAGTGGCGCTCTGTCATTCCTCAGAACATTGCTGTATTTCCCTGAAAAAAGAGAACAGCACATACTTTTGTGTTGTAAGCCAGCAGCTATTTCTCTTTGCTGGACATGTATGTTTCTGTTGTGTCGTACCTTCGTTCTGTCTTAGGCAGCACTGAGCTCCTCACAGCCGGGAAATGAACGTCTGACTTTTTTTCGGGCACGACGGAGTCTCCATGGCCACTCTTGTTGCAGCAGTGTGGTAGCGTTTCTTGTCACCTGCAGGGGGAAATGTTTAGAACCCTCGTGGTGTGTACAGGTGGGATGTGCGAGTTGTGTCACCTGTGAGGCGAGCGTTCCCTGAGGTTGCTGGGGCGGCTGACAGTAACCGCCACTGTGATGCCTTCACCTGTACAAAAACAGTTGCATGAGAGCACTAACTGCATATCAATCACGGTGGCAAAAGTCATACTGTATAAATGTGTTCCTGTTCCCTACCGAAGACTGTGTGCTCCAGGTTGGAATCTTTGGTCCAGGTGATCTATGGCAGCCTCACCCGTCAAAGAAGGAATGAGCAGGTTGGGCATTGATTGAGGGGGTGGAGCCAGTGAGGTGTCCTCTTTCAAGTCACAAAGCTCTGTGACGTCCATGTTGTAGTGGAGGAGAGAACTTCGAGTGGAAGATCTGCGTTCTGGTGTGACTGAAAGCATATCCAGAAAGGTGGATGCATTAGCATTTGAGTCTTTTGTTACTTCTGGAAAGCTCGTTGTTGTCTTTCTGGCTTGTCCCACCCAAAACATGGAGCTGTTGTCTTTATCTGAACCAACTATTATCTTCTCAGTTTCCATGAACATCCATGAACAAAGGCCTGAGTTGTCTCCTGCTTTGTTTTTCATCTTTGCTCCACTATCCATAATCTTTGATCCTGATATTGGGGGGATTGGATAACATTCAGTTCTGAGATGTTTTGAATGGTTATAGACTGCTCTGAGTGTTCTTTGCCGTTTGTTTTCGCCATCTTCTCATTTTCCTTCCTGATGTTTGTCTTGTCCTGCACATCTCCAAGAATTTTGTTTTTAGAATCCTTGCCTCTTCGACTTTGCCTATCAACTTGGTCTTAAGTTGTAAACTGCGGATGTTGCAGCAGCTCTGAACACCGAGCTCGTTTCTCTGGATCCATTTAGAGACACTCCTGGAAAACCTCACAGATGCTGAGATCAAGTCAAAAATTAGTCTGAATGGAACCTGAGCCCGAATCAATGCGTCGGGTGACATCGATGGGAAGTGCTGCTCCAGAGGAATTCTGCTGGAATGTTCGGGTGCCTGATGCCAGAAAATGTGGGATTCTTGTGGAATAACTTTTGGTGATGAGCGGTCAGGTTACTTATAGGGACAAAGAGGAGAGTTTATTGTTCCAAGTGTAGGAAATAAACACTGGACTGGACTTACCAAAAAACCTCATGATGTGGTATATTTGGTCGAGGTCCAAGTCTCCAGGGAAGAGAAGTTGGCCTGTTAACATCTCGACTAGCAAGCAGCCCGCAGCCCACACATCTACTGGTCTGCGCACAACACACACGTGAACCTCTCCATCCTTGAGCAGCCTGCATGATCACACACCATCACCAACTTGCTCTAGTTTGTCTCCCCACCTGCATTTCAGGCGCTCGGTACCGACGTGTATTACATAGTCGGTGTACGATCCATCCCTGGTAGGTCTGTGCCAGGCCAAAATCGCTTAGCTTGATCACGCCCCCCCCCCCGGAGATGAGGATGTTCTCAGGTTTGATGTCACGATGAATGACATAATGTAGACATAATGATCAACATTTAATTTCTGAAATAAATAACATTAAATAAAATAACATTAAATAAATAACTTTTTAGGAAAGGAGTAGGCACATGTCACAAAACAGACAAGCAAACTCAGCTGTTTACCTGTACCTAAAAGAGAAACAGCCCACTTTCAAGGACAATAAAATGACATACAGTATTCCGGACAGACAGATGGTTTGAAAGGAGTGAGGGAAGCCTTGTATGTCAAGGTCAGTCTCATATAAGATGTTTATCATCTAGGACCTCTTCAAATTGCATAGTTTGTATTTACTATTCATCACTGAGATTGGACTGGATTAATGCTGGTGAGTCTGCTGCCTTCTCTAAATCGCTGCCTGTTGCACTTTTCTGAACACGCCAAGAACTACTGGCCGTGAAGGTATCCTGTCACTGTGAGTGGGTATTCCCTCGAAAAGGATTTTTTGTTGTTGTTTGTTTTTATTTTTGTACTTCATACCCCCGCGACCCGACTTTGGATAAGCGGAAGGAAATGGATGGATGGATACTGCTTTATCGTGATTGTTAAACTTTTCCTTTCCATCCACCCATCCATTTTCTGTGCCGCTTATACTAGGATCTCGGGGGTATGCTGAAGTCTACACCAACTGACTTTGGGCAAGAGGCAGGGTACACCCTAGATTTGGTAATAAATTGAAATGCATATTTAAACCACAGCTAATGTAGCCGCAACGGGGCACAAGCCAGTGTCTTATTGTGCCGGTCCCAAACCTGGATAAATACAGAGGGTTGTGTCAGGAAGGGCATCCGACGTAAAACTTTGTACAACCAAAACATGCGAATCAGACAAATGACTTCCATACCGGATCGGACGTGGCCCCGGATTAACAACGCCCGCCACCGGTGCTGTTTACCGACAGGGTGCCGGTGGAAACTGGATTACTGTTGGCCGAAGAAGGAGAGGAGGAAGGTGTGTCCGTAGGAGGAGAGAGAAGAGGAATGCTAAGAGTCTAGAACTAAGAGTTGGGACTTTGAATGTTGGAACTATGACAGGAAAAGGTAGAGAATTAGTTGACATGATGCAGAGAAGGAAGGTAGACATATTGTGTGTCCAGGAGACCAGGTAGAACAGTAGCAAGACTAGAAGCTTAGGAGCAGGGTTCAAGCTGTTCTATCATGGTGTAGATAGGAAGAGAAATGGAGTAGGGATGATTTTGAAGGAGGAGTTTGCTAGCAACGTCCTGGAGGTAAAAAGACTGTAAGACAGAGTGATGAGCCTGAAGCTATAAATTGAAGGTGTAATGTTCAATGTTGTTAGTGGGTATGCTCCACAGGTAGGATGTAAGATGGAGGAGAAAGAGAAATTCTGGTCAGACCTGGATGAAGTGATGCAGAACATCCCCAGAAGTCAGAGAGTTGTCATTGGTGCGGACAATGGGCATGTTGGTGCAGGAAACAGAGATGATGAGGAGGTGATGGGCAAGTTTGGTATCCCGGAGAGGAACGCTGAAGGACAGATGGTGGTCGACTTTGCAAAATGGATGGAAATGGCTGTAGTGAATACTTTCTTCCAGAGACAAGAACATAGGGTGACCTACAAGTAACAATCACTTCCCAGTGTTTCCTTGATCTCGTTTGTACATTGCCTTACCTGTTCTTACCTGTCTATTGCTGTTTCTTTACCTGTAACTACATTCACACGTGTTCTTGACACATCATTCAAACACACCAGTTTCGTCTCCTCCAAAAATTATTCTAATATTTTTCCATTCACCCCACACTGTGCATTGCAATCACCACACCAAACTATATTCCCTATTCAATAATGCATTACAGCTTCCAGTTGACTTACTCACTTTTTTTAAATGGATTTTTATTGAAATGGACATTTCAACACCCACTATCTCTAAATCTTGCATAAATCCCAAATGCTTATAATGAATATTTTCTGTAATGCAAATGGCACAACCTCTTCCTGGCCCGTTTTCCTGATCTATTTGTATTGTTGCAAAACCTTAATTGATAAAACTCTGATGAGATTTACTGTAAGTCAAGTTTCTTGAATGCATATTCAATATTTTTTTTATTTTTGTATTGTGTATATTGCCTTGATTTCCAGACCATTTTAAATTCCACTGTAGAATAAATATTATATGTGACTGTAGGTCTTCTTCACCTTTTGTAGTTCACGGTGTACTTTTTCCCATGACATTTTTTTCATATTTAAGAACTCTGCTGCAGCTCTGACGGTAATCCTGATTTTTTTTCAGTCTTATTTTTTGCTTGTTCCATGCAATTGATACATATCCGTTGACAAATATAAAAACGGCGAGCATGTCCATAGGATTTCCTGTATCTATTGATTCTTGTCTTCTGGTGCTTACTGTATTTCGCTTTCCTGTTGTTGTATTTTGACTGCTTCTGAATAAGTAATATTTCCCTACACTTTAATTTTCTGTACTTCTGATGCCTGTTTTCTTACTAAACACACCCCATATGCCACAGTATGAATTCCACCCCAGTTACATCATCTAATAGTATTACTACTATCACATTTATCATACATGTTTTCTCCCACAAAGTCCACGTCATTGTTTAGCTCTGCACACATTTGCTAAAATGCCATAACATTGACACTTATAGCATCTGATTGGTGATGGAATATACGGTCCCACACTTAAGATCATGAACTCACTCGTAATGTGTTGTGGTAATGTTTCGTCTGCGAACTGCAGTAACACTGATTCACTTCCTATGGAATCACAGGAGTGCCAAAACTAAAAGGAAATACATTTTGGAATATGAAGAGAATCCATCCATCCATTTTCTATGCCGCTTATCCTAAAAAAAATATTAAAATGCAGTCATATTATTTTTTCATGTTGTCATTGCTTTTTCTTTACGGTCTTTGTTTTTTCCATTATGTTGTTGATTTTTTTGTTTTGTCTTTTCCATTTGCTTTTCTCATTGCATTTATCAGACGGCTCAAGCTGGTGACAAAAGCAAAGGCAAATGAAGGACCCGCCCAGAGCAAAGGCTCCTTCTGTCAGAGTGACTAGTCCCATCCAGCCTGTTAGCCGCATCTCTCAGCAGCTTCAATATGGACTTCATTGTGTAAGACGTTCACGCAAAGTATGTGCATGGTGGCGTGAAAGTGACTTCACTTCTTGTCCATGACATTTTTCCCGGTCCCCTGTGCTAAGAGCTACTTTTAACATAGCTACGACATAGCCACTTCAAGCAGGAATCACGTATAGTGTGATCAGGTATGGAAGAAGAAGGTCCCGCCCACAGCTTCATTTGCCTTTGCTTTTTGTTGCCAGCTTGATCTCTCCGGTAAATGCAATGAGAAATAACAAATAGAAAAACCAAAGACAAAACCGGAAAATCACTGACAAAATGCAAAAAACAATGACAATACAGTAAAAGCAGTGCAAAAACGTAAAAATCAAGATCCATCCCTTAGCACTTTGGACATTTCTACCTCCAACTACCATTTTTAACTCTTTAGCTAACACAACCGGGTTGACCGATGCTATTCCCTTTCCTGTTTTAAATTTCAGAATTACTTTCCTCCATTATATATATTTTTGAATACCCTTCTATTTCTTCATTGAGCGTTCTTCTAACATTTATTTTACTCTTGCCTCGTCCTACAACTTTGTTCTACTGTCCGTTCTCGTCCATCCCATTTCCATCTGTTTAGCAGCCACACTTTAGATTCATTTTATAATGTAAAAATGTAATAAAATACAAGTTCCCTTGATTTTTTTAATTAATTAAAACATATATTACATACGTTTGCGAAATCAAAACAAATCAAAATACACAATTTAAATGTAAAAATAATTGTATTGACTGCTCATGTGTTTGACTACTGCATTGCAGAAAACATGAAGTTAATGCACAGCCAGCATAGTGTAGGTTAGCAAATATATTTAAATATAATACTGTATTTATATTTATTTTAGCACAATGACAAAGTGGCATTACATTTGACTCTTATTTAAATCATGACAACAAGCAGCAACTTCACTCTCGTTGGAATAAAACATTTTGCTGGGAAAAAAAAACAAAACAACAATCCAAATGACTTTCTCCTCCAACAGCTTCATGGCATCATGCAAACTCTAGAACCATCTGCAGAAGCGAGCCACTCATTCTTGTGGAACGCTGTACAACATACACATAAAACCCAACATGTCTCTTTGCCAAAATCACAGAACCCCCCATGTCTTCTTACAAGCGGTGACCACCAACAACAAACACATTTGTAACATTTGCATGGTTTAGTCACAGCACTGCCAGTTAGTCAAACAACATTAGGACACATAAAAACAACAATATATTGGCATTAAATAAATTAATCATATCAAATTAACACAGTGGTTGATATTCAAAATACATATTTACATATTCAAATAAAATGAAAAATAAACAAATTAAAACAGTCTTAAACCGCAAATGACATTTAATCACTAAAGTATCCGCCACGCTCCGTTTCCATGTTTTAATTCCTATTTTAAGTTGATATGTACTTGCTGTGGAAAAATCAACATCTGACATCATTTGTCACTGATATGTTGTTCAGCTATGCGTCTCATCATCAATATCCACTTTACCGTGGAGACTGGGAAGCTGCAAGGAGACGCGACAACATGAGAAACAAAAGCAAAGAGAATTTGCGGTTTCATGTGCAAGGAAAAAGAGTGAACGCAAGGGCGTGCAGAAACAAGAAGAAAAAATAAAGTCATAAACGTTACAATCACACTCACACACAAAAGGCTGCCGCTGGAAAGAAATGCACATAAAAGAAAACGGAAGGTATAGTAATAACAAAGATGGCCGTCTCATCCACATGTGCAATCATGCTGGAATCCAACACTGAAGGCCAAAAGTTCACTTGAATGCTATCACTACAAGGGGATGACACCCTTTACAGGTCATAGGCTGCATTCAAGAACACTGGGAAGTTTGAGAACTCCATTGTCAATTTGGGAAAAGTGCACTGGAAAACGCCTCTTGAACAAGCCATTCATTTTAAATGGGATGCTTTAATGTAAGCGCCAAGTTGGATATCCCCGACTTCCCAACACGCTATTGAATGCAGTAGTACACCACACCAAATAGTTGTAATAGTACACAGAGCTAGTTTGAAATGCTGTTTGAAACAACGTGAGAGTGTGTGAGCTAGATGGAACGCTCCACTTTTTAGATTGTGTGGATCATCCATTCATCAGGGGTGTATCATCAAGTAGTAAGCTCATGCTGGTTAACAAGTTAACAACCTCTTTTTACACTGTAACTACAAAGCAACATGCTGCCCCCTACTGGAGTCACCAATATAAGCCATACCTTGTTAATCTGCTGAATGCATGATTTATGCTAACCCTACCGATCATGTGAACCACGTACTAAATAATACCTAAACAATGGCGACAGTGGCAGAAAACAAGTCATCCAACAGGGGTCAATCAGGGGTCGCGAATCTCAACTTTCACAACAACAGATGGGTGGGGTCCCGCAAAAAGAAAAAGAGGAAAAAGTCCCTACGCTGGCCGGACCACGCTTCACAATAAAAGTTGTTAAAGTTGTTTTTAAATAGGGTTGGTGGGAGAAGATGGGGGTGGTCATGGGGGGCGGGGCTCAAGGAGTAAGGCTTTGTTGCGAGGGGGCAAAGACACAGTGTCAGTTAGGCTTCAACAGTCTTGCTAGCATTGATTTTGTTCAGACTTTTTTGTGTGCACCAAGGTTCTAGCCAATGGGCAGGCCCAAGATCACATTAGCGCTAAATTTTGTTTTGTTAGACAGAATCTTGCAGAGGAATAAGTACAGACAAGAACCGTCTAGAGTCAACATTCAGAACCTGACTCATGGCAGGAACCTTGATGGTGGATGACTTCAATGACTACTCAAATAATGATCATACTTATATTGTTTCCTGATTGGTTATAAGAGGTTTGTGTTTGTGTGTGTGTGTGTGTGTGCGTGCGTGTGTGCATGGGCGTATGTGTGTATGTGTAAGGGCAGAGGAGGACGGGTGGGGTTTACGTTGATCAGAATCGGACGGTCGGTTGTTTGACTGGTGAGTGAAGGTGTTGGGAGGTGCAAAAGGTCAAGGGCAGCCAACTTCACGCCTTTTTGGGGGGAGGAGCCAACTTGATGATCTCATCTTCAGATGGCTGGCGAATGATGTCTTCATATAGAGGAAACAAAGTGAGTCATTATTAGAGGCAACAATATGAGCACACTTAATAATGTCCTTAAGCGTGACTTGTGTTCTAACAGTAACGTAAAAAATATATAACCTCCCTCACTTGTTTGCTCTACTTGTTTTCTACTTTTTGGGGGGTAGTTGTGGATAAGCTTTGCTACACATCTTAAAATGCAGCTTACAGCTCTGCCATCTATCTGCCAGTCAAACAAACGTAGGAGCTGTAAGTTTGATCATGTTGTTTTTCTTCACAGCAAATAGGCAAACCTAACATGTTGCTGTTAAAATCTGACCGACATAATGTTACGGTGTTGTATGTGACACACGGCATCTGTTACGTTGGATAAGGAGTTCCAGTGTATATGAAAATAAATTGCACAATAACACTTTATGGAGCCACACACTCATCCAGGCTAGATTTTGGACTTCCAACACTTCCAATATACTATTGCGAGACTTCTGATTGGTGAAAAATGCGATATGGGGCCTGTATTGTATGCAGTTACTGTATGCTATTATGTTTGGACACAAGAGGGCAGACATCAGCAGGGCCCTCAGAGACAACACTCGAGGAGTCTAAAGTTTTTCCAATTGCGAGATGCAAATGGACCTGGCTCGTACACTGGACACCCACATAGGTCTAAGAAAAGCCAGAGTGAGACATCCAGTGATAATTGCTGCCTGACCTTTGTACTTTTTGGCTGAGGGGATGCGCGTCAGCTTGGTGTCAATCTCGTCGTCCTCGGAGATCTTCAGCACGGTGGTGCGGTATTCGATGACGCGAGTTAGCAGGTCGGGCCGCCGCGAAATCTCAAAGATGTGCTCGATGTAGGACAGGTTGTCTGTGGGGAAGGCCCGCCCAGAGATCAGAGATCATAGCAGCGTGAAAAGATGAATCTGTGTTGTGTTTGTGTGTCTCACCCTGGGCCAGCTTGTCGTTCTTCTCCAGGTAGCTGAACCACTCCTTGGAGGATGTGATGACGTTGCTCTGGTCCTCGGGGATGTCCTCCTTGCACGCGGACTTGAGCTGCTCCAAGTCCTCGTTGGTGATGTTGTCAGACAAGTCGCTGAGCAGAGAACTGTACTCTGTCGCCATCTTCTGGACACAACACAACGCAACATTTGGCTTAAACTAAACAAGCAAACACGCAATGCATCATGGGCGTCAGATGGCATTCACTGTGACCTATATAGCAAAGCTCCTGCTGCCTGGCTATTCCATTAGAGGTCGCCAAAACATTTGATTTCTTTTCCATAATCCATCCATTTTCTTTGCCGCTTATCCTGTAGGATGGCAGGGGTATGCCAGAGCCTATCCCAGCTGACTTTGGGCGAAAATAAGTAAACAACATTTTATTCATAGCAATAACAATACTACCTTTTAATGTCAGCGATGTGCATTTTATAAACACAGACACAGCAAAACTACACATTAATGAGGATGACAAAGCTTCTTTTAATACTGAATACTGTGACTGACTTGAGCTGCTCAACAATGACAAGGCGCTTTTCCTCTGACAGTGGGAATGTGCCTGCTCGCTTTGCACCACAACGGATCAGCACTGCTTTTGTGCACAATTGGGGCACAAGAAGAAGACACAAAGAACAGAGCAGCCACATCTTGTGCCATACCCCACCCTAGATTTGGTTTCCATTTATAGTGACCGATTACGTCTACTTTGAGCAATAAAGTCATCTATTCAAATAAAAGCACCACAAAGCAGTGGAATCAAAAGTGTATTTATGGTACAACACACTGACACCCCCACTCCAGGCCAGGCCACACACCCCCACCTCAATCGGGGACGAGCGTGACACTGCATCCACACATAAGAGGGGCAGTATGCTTCAAATTCCCAAGCACAAACACGCTTTTGTCTGCTTTGGGCGTGCAAAGATGCATGCACTTAAAAGTACAAAATTAGCAACAAAGGAGAAAAGCTTAAGCAGATAAAAAAAATCTTGTATTAAAACCTTGCAACAGGTTTCTACTTGAGTACATTTAGATAAACAGCTTGCTGATAATAAAAAGTAAATTATCTTACACAAAAAAAATATTTTTGTATTACTTATTGTTGTGTTTTAAAATAATCAAGTATATTATATGGCTGTACTTAAATCTATATTTATTTATTATAACAATTTATGTAAATCCAATATTCATGTCACTATATTATTAGTATACCTTATTCTCCCATTTTTTGGTTCAACATGGCTATTAACTTTATTGCACCACATTATTATTGTTAGGCTTATTTAAATATAAATAAAAGTCATTATTGTACTCCAACTCCAACACTGATGACCAACAAGTCCATTCACACTGGGTGGTTAGTTACCATGGAGACCAGGCCTGGCTTTGCCTTGTGGCCCCGGAGACAGTTACCTAGCGACAGCCAGGGCAGAGTTCCCACTCCTTTCAGAATAAAAGCCCACTCGGCACTGGGCTGTGTGTGGAGACGAGGCTTCAGCCGTTACCAGGACAACTGAATTGGTGGCTAAAAAAATCCCTCTCGGAACGGAAAAAAACAATGTCTTTTATAACTTGTCGGTCTGACGAGATGATTTTTTTTTGTCTTTATTCAAGTGTGTCGCTGTGGAGTGACATACTCATCTCTGGTCAAAGCTAGCTTAAACTAAAGCAAATAAATAACTTTTTAGAGCAGATGTTACATTTGGCAAACACACATTCATGTAATGCTACCATCTGCTGTGTGCACAAATGCGTGTGCAGCCTGGCGTCCTGCCCTCTTAGGTCTAGCATCAAAATCACATTATTCTTCCACCATGATCGTCTCAGTTCAGCATCACAACACTTTCTCCCTTCCTCCTCACCAGGGGCAATTTGGGGAGTACAGGAGTGGGACAGGGAAAGGAAATTATGGGACAGCAATGTCCACAGTGGCGTCCAATGAGGTGACAAGACAGCCAAAAGACGTGAAAAAGAGAGAAAGCAGGAAGCACTAATCTGTGTAGAAGAATGTAGGTCAGTGGCCCACTTCTCATGGATGGAAAATTTATACACATCTGTGCAATAAAACATGACTTTTTTTTGTTATTTGACCGCCAGTGACATGTAATTTATTCAATGACTATATTTATGCTCCTGATCAAAATCTTAAGACCAGCTGAAACACTTTCTCTGATGAGAGGAAAATATACACTGTGCTCACATACAGCAATACCCAGTAAAAGCTGGCTGGGTTAGCTTGGTTTTTGCTATTGGGACTGTGTGTGTGTGTGTGTGTGTGCGTGCCAGTATAAGTTGCGCTTCAGTGCTTGTTAACCTGGCGTTTGAGGTTGGCCACTGACTTGGTGCAAGTTGTGAGTGAACTAGAGACAACAGCCACGACTTCAAGAGGTACTCAGTTGCTATCTCATAGCATCTTTCACGACTGAGGCCCTCGTCTGCGTGGCAATGACAGGGTTTTTCAACACTGCAATTCACAATGCCTGCCTGACAAAGAACATCTTCCAAAGAACCTCTTTTTGGACCATCATGCGTGTTCAACTAAACAAATATAATTGAGAACATTGGGGGGGATGCTTGTTTGCAATAAATTGCTTACTGTTTTTTTTTTGTTTCACTCCCATATCTTCTTATCTTCTACTTTAAAGCACTACTTACAACACCCTTAATATCCAACACAACAAAGTGTAAATTATTTTCAACTGGTGTTAAGATTTTGATCAGGAGTGTATGTATAGAAAGAGAGGGAAAGAATATCCAAGAGAAATTTAGGTTTCAATCAGCAGATGACGGGTTAAAATTAGAAAATGAGGATTAAAATGTATGAACTGCAAAGTGCACACACTCATCCTCAGTCCTTGTCCCACCAACATAACTGCAGAAAGTGAGTGTCACCATGGCAACAACAGAGATGCCTGTCTCTTTCAGGGCCCACACACACACAGAACAGTTTAAAAGTGCATAACTTTAGCCTTTACTACATTGTTGTTACTCTGCCTTTCCAGAAATTACTTTGTTTCCAGGCTTCTGATTTTCTAAAAAAGAAGTTATTAAAAGGTCTCATATTGTGCAATTTTTTTCCCAACGTTAAATAAATCTCAGGGGTGTATGTGTAAAAAAATCTAGCCTTTTAGTAAGCTCTACTGGGAAAAAGCTTTAATGCTAATGAGCATTGTTTGTCCACGTCTGTCTCCGACAAAGTGTGTGGCTCCATGAAGCGCTATTGTGCACTTTATTTACTTTTTACTTATTACATAATACATTGTAACTTGTTCAACATAATAGATCCTATGCATCACTTACAACAATGTAACATTAACGAGTGGGACAGGAGCACACAAACACGGGCAGATAGTTGTGCTACATTTCTAACATTGCAGACACAATTTAACAGCAAAATCATGCTAGAATAGCACATTCATTGAAGAAAAACAATACAATCTAACTTACAGCTCCAGCCTCGGTGCTGACTGATGGCTATATGGCAGTGCGCCAGATTTTATTTTAAGATGTGTAGCAAATTATGCTTTTATTTTATTTCCCCCCCCCACAAAATAGTAGGTGGTTACGCAGAAAGGGTTCACCCAGCTATCATGTCTATGAGGAAAGAGCTTTTTCCTTCACGTCATAAAAAGATGCAACTTCAAAAGCGAGCATTTCAAAAAGGTGGGGCAAACAAGTGAGAAAGATAACATTCTCTCACATTTGATGCTCATAAACATGCGCTAAGGACATACATTACTGCTAAAATATAATTTTAAAAGTTACTTTTGCATAGTAACTGGTGGAATAATGTCTTTCTAAATGAGCTAACATTGTATCTTAAATTAAGTCTGTCACCACTTGGGGGCGCACTGGAGCAGGTCTCATGTTTGAGTGGAACCACTAACACAATCTATGTTGTTTTCAAATCTGTTCACATATGTTTCTCTCATTTCACTGCGAGCTACTGCACACAGCATAAGCAGGGAGGGGGTGCGTGTGTGCGCGCGTGTGAGTGTGTGTAGTTGCCCACACACACGCAAAAACTGTGGGTGCCTCTAGGATGTGCCCTGCATGCAGATAACAAACGTATTTATTTCTTAGTGCAAGTTTGCGTGAAGCCATAGAGCAAAGTTCAGCAAGTAGTGGGAGGGTGAGAGAAAGCGGAGACAAAAACAAAGACGAGGTTCTATAAAGCCACTGGAATGCTTCCTGCTGACACCGACGCACTTCCTGGACAGTGTTTAGGAAGAGGAAGACAGCAGCGCAATTCAAAAGTAGAGCTAATCTGCTCAGCTTTGTTTATCATCTTCTTACACTTGAGCGCAAAACTCTTATCCTCACAAATGTGCACAAATCAGCATCACTTTTATTCTTTATTCAGTACGTCATCAAGGATGCTTTAATCATCTTGAACACACAAGGAGACACTGATCAGCAGAGTGCCTTATGGTCATGACTGGATGACCCCGCAGCCAAGCCAGACAAAGACAGCCTGCAGTCACGCAGCCGCCATCAGCCCTAATTCAGTAATCCGTTAAAATCCTCCATGCAGCTACTGTAAACTATAGTGCAACCAAGATAGTGACTATCAGCACCTAATGAGCAGGCCACATTGAAGATGGCAGATGATAGAGAGACAAGTCACAAGTCAGAAAAAATGGTCAAAAGGTTGGATTCAACTGATAATGCATTAACAGAACAATGCAAATTTTATATCACCCACTTTCTATGAACAGTCTTGGGGATTATGTTAGCAGCTAATGCTAACAGCTCTATGTTTGTTTATGGTGCCAACTTGGATCACACAAATAAGACTAAATCTCACAATACTTGCACATGATCGCGCAATGCATTCTGGGCTGCGGGCACCATTTTAGGACAACAGAATTTGTTGATATTGGAGTAAAGAGAGATACACGGCGTAACAAACATATAGACTGCACAAAAGACAAAGGCGACAGGCTGTACCGAGTGGGTACCGAGCGGGAAAGACCTCTGAAAGACATTTTATGGCTTAAAGAGAAGATTGCCATCATTTCAGGAGGTATGCAAATGTGACCGAGTGGCTTTGTCATTATTTGCATTATGCACACACATCTACTCTGGTTCCCGCCTAACAGTCGACCCGGCGATGCCTCGAGGGTGACACTTCTGCCAGTCTCATTTTACATCCATAACACTCATTTCTTGTTCCAACAACACAACATACAGTACGTATTCAAACTTAGTGTAGCATGTTTGCAGCTTCTGCAGTCAAACACAGCACACGTCACCAGACATAAGGCCTCTTCCCGGGGCACTTTGGCGACATCACTGCCATGAGGGGTTAGGTTTTTATTCTTGTTTCTGTTTTCTACATTAAACGGCAAGGTACACACTGCAGTTATTGGTTCCAGAACGCTGATATTTAGTTTGATATACACTACCAGTCAAACGTTGTCTAACAAATCAAGTCTTTTAAGCCCCACAAATAGTTTGAAATGGTCAAAGGTGAAGTGCCAAAGGTTAAATAAAAGTTACCCAGAGCTGAAAAATAATGTACAGTATATTACAAAATTATACAAAAAGGCCTTTTCTGGTACCACGACATGGGTCAACAATTTAAAGCTGTTCTGCAGAAATGAAGGTTGATTAAGTCTTGATAGTTGGTGCAACTAATTCCAAGTTTTCTTCCTACACAATACTGTAAATTGAGGTGTTCTAAAACTTTTGACCAGTAGTGTATTTTTTTTTTTTTTACATTTTTGCAAATTGTGGTTGCAGCTGGACAATGTGTTATTTTGTTAATTCATAGTTTTGTGAGTGTTTAAAAATAGTTAAGGTTCAGACAACTGTTGAACTGTTGTTTGTAATTATTTTGCCTCATTTTCTGCATATAAGTATATAAGTCTATAAATAAGTATTGTCTAAAAAATGTGTTTTCTGTGAACATTTTTGGGTGTCTGGAACAAATTAATTGGATTTACATGTTTTTCTATTGGAAAATTTGCTTTGGTTAGAGTCGAAAATTCTGGAATGGAGTAATGACTTTAACCAAGGCACCACTTTATAACAATTTTGTATCCATACAGAGGAGGCATACTTTAAATGTATTGAAATTATATTAAATTATATATTGAGTCAGTGGCAATTGCTCTAAGAATCCTATGGAAGCTCAGGCTCCCCTAATATGGCCACAAAAAACGTGGTAAAATATGTTCTGCTGTGTGTACATTTCATTGACTTGAATTATACGCGGGCTACTGTTCACAGGTAACAGACATGACTTCCTTCTTATTCATCCCCTTAGCGTTATGTCGGACGCTGAGCGTCTACTGACTGTGATGGGAAAGCGTAGAGTGGGTCGGTCATTATAAAAAAGGTCATTGAAAAAACGCTTTGCTCTGCCCATCGGGCTTTCAGCATCTCTGGGGGTTCTATGGGGCAGTGGGCGGGCCCGGATGCTCGACTTCTGCATAATGATTGGATTATCTGTCTGAGGCGGGATCCCTTTTTAATTTGACAGTAAAACGAGCGAATCAGCGATCTTGAAGTATAAACTTCCACCGCAGCATTTTCCAAGTTTTTCATTCTGTTGTTCTGAATTGATCCAGAAACTTTACTGATGCCCAGCGACTTTGTCTTTGTTAAAAACGACTACGAGTAGAGGGTAGAATTTACATATAAATGAACACCTTTCTGATGTAGGTCTGGAAAAAATGAGCTTCCCCTCCTTGAATGACCAGCAGCCGCCACTGCTTTGAATCATTTGAGTATCTAAGTCGTCTCTGAGTCGTCTAAGGTAATTCATGTTAGCCGGCTAATGATAACAGCTCCAGGAACCAATGCAGGGAGCGGGTCATTCACATTAGCAGTGCTGGAAACCAACAAAGTGGACCATGTGATGCAGCTATTTGAAGACTGATTACATTGTCAGTGTACAACATAACATACGTATGGAGCATGACAGCAGAAGAATGTGACTGTGTCACACTAAACGAGAGGCCGACGCTTCATTAACGTTTCAGCCTTGCCGAGGATAAAAATATCTTAGTGCCTCTGGGATGATGAGGATGAGGATGAGGAGGGGAGGGGCTGAGAGTGTAGATACAATGAGGGTGTAAGAGTCCATCTCCCCTGCTGTGAGAGTGCACACACGAGTGACAGTTTTTTTTTGTTTGTTTCTAGAGTCAAATATATACGGGTGTGTGTGTTTGTTGTTTGTGATTATGTTGCTGTATTGTATAGTATGTTTTATGTTGGACCCCCTTTGAAAACAAGATGGTTCATCTCAAGGGCCTATCCATCAATAAATGTATGTAATATTCATTGCTTCCTGTCATCATTTCACTGCCTAGATGAAGCCAAAACATTATAGTGAGGAAGACAAGCCTGACCTTCGACCCCTGACAGTATCTTACCTTACAAGACTGACTCTCAGACTGTGCCACCGGAGGTACTTGATGTAATGGATGCCATACTGCATATCGGACACAACAAGGTAACATTAACAAGTGGGACAGGAGAGCACAAATGTTTGCAACACAAGCATAGTTATGTCAACTACAGTGCTAACATTTGTCACACTTCAACAGCAACATCATGCCAGGTGAGCCTTTTTGCTGAAGAAAAACTTGACAGAAAGCTCCCATATCTGTAGCTGACTAGATACACTGCCTGGCCAAAAGTATACTATCTGTATTTACTGAATGAGCAGGTTATTCCATCCATGGATTTTTTCTTCCCTGATGGGGCATATTCCAAGATGACAATACCAGGATTCATCGTGCTCAAATTCCAAAAGAGTGGTTGAGGGAGCATGAGACATCATTTTCACACATGTAGTCCAGACCTTAACTCCATTGAGAAACTTTGAGATGTGCTGGAGAAGGCTTTCCACAGCAGTCAGAATCTACTATCATCAATGGAAAATCTTGGTGAAAAATTAATGCAACACTGAATGGAAATAAATCTTGTGACATTGCAGAACCTTATCAAAACAATGCCACGCCAAATGCGTGCCGTAATCAAAGCTAACAAAATTGTAGCAACAAAATATTCTAGTGTATGACCTTTTTTTTGGTGGCGACTTTTTTTTGTCCAGGTAGTGTAGCTGGCTTTATGTTAAGATGTGTAATGAAGCCTGCTGTCCTCGTGAGCTGCAAGTACAGGCCACTTATTGGAAGATTAGCCGCGATGGTGAGTGCAAGCAGCACAAAATGGTCGTTAACAGCTAAATATTTAAGAGGTAGTACTTGGTGTAAAATATTTGCTCTAATGACACAAGCACCCCACAATAGACCTTAAACCGGGAGTGGATGTACTCCAGATGCAGAAAAAGGAAGCGGATGTCATCAAGCATGCACATAAACACACAGTGTGTAACCATACAAAAAGTAAGGCAGCGTCTAGCTTTGTTTAACAGGAAAAGGCAGAGGAGGAGCTGAATGTGTGTGTGCGTGTGTGTGTGTGTGTGTGCGCGAGTTTGTGTTTTGTTGACCTGTGAGCTGGAGGCGGAGCTTAGCAACTTCCTGTGTGGCTCATTCATTCTGGACGATGCACAACACAACACAATAGGAAGACGGACAAGAGAGCAAATGGGCCACTTAACTGGCGCTTTACATAAGGCACCTGTGTGGTGCATTCAAACAACTCTGGCAAATCTCATGAGCTGGAAATAGCAGACTCATGTGGTTCTAAATCCT
Source organism: Oostethus manadensis (assembly GCA_024372805.1). Lineage (NCBI taxonomy): Eukaryota > Metazoa > Chordata > Actinopteri > Syngnathiformes > Syngnathidae > Oostethus > Oostethus manadensis. The sequence goes on from QODF01000117.1 coordinate 2,353,278, forward strand.
AAAAAATGAGCTGGATGGTCACATCATCCCTCCTAAAAAAAAAGTGGTATTACATAAGAGCTTCTCGTCTGGGCTTTGTGTAGCGCTGCAGCACATTAGCGGACAACCACGCAGGTACACGACTTCCTGGAGGGTCACACACACTATATGCAGACACTTTCAACCACAGCAAGCAGTCCTGCAAAGGATTAGAGGAAAACCACGCACTCCGGAGGTGGCCTGAAGGCATCTCAGCCAAATAGGAAGTTACCTCGCTGTCATGTTAGATGACATTTCTTGCGTACTTGAATGCACCGCAGAGATCTTCTGTGATGACTGTCGACTTTTCAATTCCTATGATTAAAACATCACACACACACACACAATACTCCAATCACATCAGCTCTTATCAAATCCACTCAAAGCCACTGAGGCGTTTGATTTGGCACAGGGCCGCCAAGTGGATTACGCCTGCAAACAAATTGAAGTGTACTGGACGCTGCGGAAAAGCAGACATTTTAAAAAGTAGCTTTTAGGTGGCGAAGGCGGCGCTCGGCAACCGGACCACGCGGCCCACTCGGAGAGAAGCAGCAGCAACACTCACTGCAGCATGTCAAGCTTGGTCAATGAAGTCGGATGATCAACTGGGAGTGGACCCTTTTGAAATAAGACATGTGTTGTCGCTGCCATTTTGCAGTAAATGAGGCGACACAGCATGCTGCATGTGTATTGGAAGTATGTTGTCCAAAATCTGCCATTGATACTGGAATTAAAAAAAAATGCTTTTAGCAGGCTTCACTGGGAACATGCCAACATCTGTATCCTTAAAGCTAATGAGCTGTGTTGTACATGCCTGTCTTTGACCGACTCTGTTTCTTGCTATTGTTCACTTTTTGCATATACAGTGCAACTCTGCACTTTATTGTAATATCACATTCAACAATGTAACTTTAAGGTTACCATATACCATAAGTTAGCCTATTTGCTGAAGAAAACAAAAATGATCCAATTTATAGCAAAAACCTGGGGTGGACTGGGACAAAACTTTGCCCTGACCTTTTTCGTCCAGACTGGCCCACTACAATCCAAACGCAGCGCCAACTCGCCCCATTGGTGTACATGCAAACACACATGCCCTTAATAACACTACTTTACTGAAAAAATATCCCTTTATTTTCTGGGACCTCGGAGTCTCTGGTGAGACTGCCAGAGACTCCGATATGCCAACAGGAGAGCTTGTGTAGGCTACTGAGCCTACCATACGAGTATCACAAGAGTAAAGAATTTGATGGTAGATCAAGCCAGAAAAGAGTGTCTTTATCTTTGTCCAAAAAAAACATAGAGGAGAGTCTCTGATACATATCAGCATATCACGGTTCATCCATCCATTTTCTATGCCGCCAAATCTCACTAGAGTGGCGAGGGTATGCTGGAGCCTATTCCAACTGACTTGGGCAAGAGGCAGGGTATACCCTGGACTGGTCACCAGCCACTCACATTCATACCTAAGGACAATTTAGAGTCGCCAATTAAGCTAACGTGCATGTTTTTGGAATGTGGGAGGAAACCGGAGTACCTAGAGTAAACCCACGCACGCAAGGTCGGGGGACATCCAAACTCCACAGTACAGGTCCTAGCACGAACCCAGTGTGATGCCATGACTGACCTTTTACCTGTCAGAACTCTTTACTACTAATGGATACAAATTGCAGGCTATCTGACAAATAGGACTGAAACCATTTTAATGCAGTTCCTTTAATGCCAAGGTCATGTTCTAATTTCTGTATTAGAACTCGGTCAATTGTGTCAAATATTGCTGTTAGTGCTAACAAAACTAATACTGAAATGAGGCCTTTGTCTGAGGCGGTGAGGACGTTGATAGTAATTTTTACAAGTGCCGTTTCTATGTGGCGCATCCAAAATCCTGATTGAAAGACTACAAATAGATTTGTTTTGAAATTGTGTAGTTGTTTGGCAACTTCTTTCTCTAGGTCAAAAGTGGAAGGTTGGATATTGGTCTGTGGCTAGCTAAGACATGTCGCTCAAGGTTCGTTTTTTAAAGAAGCGGTTTGATTACAGCCACTTTGAATGATTGTGGTATGTAGCCTTTCACTAGTGACATATTGATTATCTTAAGAACAGCTCTGTTAAATTTATCTTGTGTAGCATCCTTGAGCAAGTGAGTAGGGATGGTATCTAACTAGAAAGTTAAGGAGCTTGAGGAGGAAATTGTAGAGGCTGGTTCATAAGAGTTGATGGAGCAAAAACTGTTTAATGTGTGTCAATCATAACCATTTTCTTCTATGGCCACTCTGTTGGAGCGATGTGTCATTCACAAAGTGTGAAAATAGATATACGTGCTCTAAACACATCTAATTGCCACTTGGGACTTGTGCAATGTGGCAGTATAACTCAGAAAAGCAACAATCCTAACTTGATGTAGTTGTAACACACCATACCACGTCTTCTATAAATCATGCAAAGTTGATAAACAGCTGATCAAGTGATCTGGACAATTTACAGAGGTACTTTAATTTCCCCCATAAAACACACACACACGCACGCACGCACAAACGCATATTCACATGTTCATGTAAATAAAACATGTGATATTAAAATCAGTTTAGCTGATGACACCCAGGCAGAACAAAGGGCCAACAAGGCAGATGAACTCGGACTCCTGGCCACCCGACAAACATCGCTGTGCCATGTGCTCATTAAGTGACAGCACGGATGGCCAATCACACGTTGCACAAGCCATCTGATGAGCTAGTGGGTAGTCAAAAGGGAAACGGGCTTCAACCTGAGCGACCATTTTCCACTTGGTCCTAGTACTTGACCCGACACTGTAAGCGGCAGCAATAAATTAATCAATAAAATCCGTCCATCAGCCAGTTTCGATCAGTTTTTCCTTCATGAAGTAGTAACTTCAATAGCAACCTTCTGAGGACCTCTTCTCTCAAAATCTCGGCAAACAAGTGAGGGAGATGATACATTTTTGCCACATTTCATGAAAATCATTCAAAAGCCTATCTTGCATTTCTGGGGAACTTAACTTAAAAAAAAAACCCCAACAGAATTCCCGCTCCTACAAAAATCCCTGGAAATGTTTCACCTAACAGTACTCTCTGACAAGGAAAATACACATAACTATGTAACCTTTGAACCCCAAAGGTCCAAACGTCCTGCCTGGATTGTGAGTCCAAACCCTCCATGAAACCACGAGTCCGTTTCATCTTCATCATGTGAACTCTTCCAAATCCCTAGTGTTTCTACTGCAGGAAGTGGTCCATTGTCTTTAACGGTTCCAGGCAAAAGCTGGAGACATGGAAACATTTGAAATGATATCAGTTTGTTTGGACTGTTTTTACACCCATCTTGACCACAAACATTCACAACACCACGACGACTAAAACAACAGGAAGTGAACAACGTGAAAGCTGAGTCGCCGAAAATCTGAGTCAAGGTACCCACACACACTCAAATAGACGTTTGGGCTGCACGGGGTCAAGCGGAACAAGGAAACAAACACAATATATAATCCAAACCATGCATTTAATGACTTCCTGATTTCCCAAAATGTTATGCCTCAGATTACCACTTTATTGGTCCTTCTCTCTCTCTCTCTCTCACACACACACACACACACACATACACACACACACACTCTTCCATTCATAAATGACACAGTTATTGCACTCACGGGACGGCCCTTAATGCAGCATAGATGCCAAACCAATCCAATTAGTTCAATTAACGCCCTGTCTAAGGCCCTCGGGGGAGTGGGATAACTTGCAAAATGGCAAATGTAGGAGGAGGAATGAGAAGAGGAAAAAGAAAAGGAGTCACGTAGCGGCATGCCAGCCGTCTCCCTTATTCATTAATTTTTCAATCAAATGCATGTACTTACAGTGAGTAAGCAAGGACGTAGAATAATTTGAGCCGGTACCGGGTCAGACGAAAGAAAGACTTGGGTGGGAGTCTTTCAAAAAAGGTCCAGTCCCCCGATGTCACAATGATGGTGGTGAAGATGAAAAGGGACGAAGGGAGGGGGGCGTCCTCAGCGTGGGAAAAGCGACCGTGACGTGGACACACCGACCTGAGGACGGTCGTGACTGCTCTCGACGCCGAGTGTAGGGGCAAGCCGGCGGCTAAGCGCGGAAACGCCTTTCCCCCTTCTCTCTCTCTCTCTCTCTATCTTCTTTCTCTCTTCCTCCCCCACCTCTCTCGCTCTTCCCCGTCACGGTTTGAAAGCTGGCTGAAGCGTCCACAGATCGTTTATGAACGACAGTGGCTCACTCCGGTCCGGTCTACCCTCAATTTCTTGCATACCAAGCAGGGGTGGAAAAAGTACTAAGAGGTAAACGTAAATATTTTTCATACAAGTACAAAAATGTGTAAGAGTGTAAGAAAATGGACTGTAGTTACATTTTCACACGCGGGGGAAGCCTGTGGACTGCAACACCCAGGTCAATAAAGCAACACGTTTAAAGTGCAAAAATAAAATTAGTCATAATCTAATGAGGCTAAGCAGCATAGAAAACGGAAGGATGGATACTCTTGCTGCGGCTACTTCCTGTTTATGAGTACGCACGAACAAAATCTATCATCACCCCTGTTAGTTTGCTCCGCTTTTGGGAAAAGGCTGTTGGCTTTGAAGTTGTTTTGATTTCATGATATCATTAAGAAATCTGCTCTGCCCCTAGTTTGATGAGCATGTATTGTGTATATGTCACAAAGTTGTCAAGAGCCCCGGTATGCAACGACAGGCACAGAAGTGAAAAAGGATCAAAAAGGTAGCAAAGCAATGAACAAGAGGCAGCAACAAGGGGAAAAGTATAACAGAAAATACACCAGCTGGATCAAAGCCACTCACAAATACAAAGTAACAACAAAACAAAACTGGCAATGGTCACGGACTGGCACAGGACCAAAGTTTGTCAGAGAATGAACAATTTTAGTGACAATGCGAATGAACGCGGTTAGCGTGATTGTGAATTACCGGCAGCTTGATCATTTTTCTTCAATAAATATGCTCACCTAGTATAATGCTGCTCTTAAAATGTGTAATGTTGCACTGCAGCTCACAGAGCTATGACAGTGTTGCTTCAATTGTTTCAGTTTGTGTTTTCTTGGCCCACTCCTTAATGTTAATGTATGTGCTATAATATAATATGCCCACCTGTACAACCTATACAAACATTCCTTTAAAAAAAAGAAAGCTTTGCTACACATCTTAAAGCAAAACTGCCACAGGTGTGAGAGCTTTAAATTTGATCATGCAGTTTGTCTTCAGCAAATAGGCTCACCTAGCAGGATGTTGCTGTTACAATGTGACTAATGTACGTAGGCCTATGGCGGATGTGGCCCCGTCCCATCTGACGCCGTCATGACCCTTTCAAAGTTCTGCATTGGAGTTGAACGTGTGCCGTGCAATTCTCCACCAAAGTGCTAGAAGTAGTGTTTTCTGGTTTGGTAAGAAACCATGACGCAACTATTTTGCCATTGTTCCTCAGGTTACTTTGTCGGTAATGATCAATTGCAATACGGACAGGGGTGCTAAAACTGGAATGAACTCTTTTTTTGCGAATGTTCAGAATCAGCTTTATTGGCCAAGTATGCTTACAAAAACAAGGAATTTGACTCCAAAATTGGTAGAGAAGGCTTAAAAACAGGAACAGGAAGACACAAAAGGAACGTGACAATACTTTTAAGGGCACTACATGATAGTGTTACTGTCAAGTAAGTGGTCAAATAGGTTTTGTGGCCCCAAGTGGGTTTTCATTTGGTGAAAATGGGCCAAAATGGCTCCTTTGATGTTAAAGGTTGCCAACCCTTTGCCTACGGGATGTCCTGTCCATCATTCACTTTGAAAATGTATGATTCTAAGTGTAGTAAATGCTTAAGTAAAAGTACAGGTACATATTCTACGACGGACTTAAGAGAACTACAAATAAACAACCTAATTACAGTGATGGCAGTAAAAATACCTTGTTCTTTGCCACCATGCGATAATGTGAACCACTTCTCAACTGTGCCACCGCTACATGACTCATTGCTTTGGCGGAAAAACACCAAAAAGACAGTGCTTCAAGTTAAGAACAATTCTACACAAGGTGTTCTATATTAAACAGACATGAAGAACACACAACCCAGGTAACTCCGTGCATGCTTGTTGTTTTTGTTAAACACAGAGTGAGACCTCCTTAGCTCTCTTGATTCCATGATTCCAAAGTTTTTGGTCACTGACACACACGGATGCACTCACACTCAACACACACACGCACACACACACGCACACACACACCCACACACACACATTTTTCAGAGCTGATGTCACCAGTGCTTTCCAGTCTGCAAATCCCTCTTCCTGTTCTGTATTCCCTCCATCACAAACACATCCAAAATACTTCAACCGGTCCCAACCAGAGAATCTTCTTCTTCTTTCCACAGAAGTTTACTAATACAGCATGAGGCCAAGCAGCAGAATTTCATTCAAAATTTTGTGTGTGATCCTGACTTGACTTCCTAATGATGTTCTAAAAGTATGTTTACGAGCACCAAATGGGAAAACTGCATCACCTTTGATTTTGCTTGCACTCTTTTTGAGAGAAGATGCCTTCAGTTGGTCACATTTGACATTGGGGCGTTGGATGACTTCATGGAGAAAAAAACTTTGGTAGTGGTAGTAAACTCATGATCAAGATGATCAATGAGTCTTTTGTTGCAGGGTCTGTTAATGAGGCAGGGATCCCCTTTTTTCCACCACATGTTTTTGCAGTATCACATTTAAGAATTTGAAGCACATTGACTTGCAGGCTGTCATGAGGTCCTTGTCTATCTGATCACAAGACTTTGCTCACAAGGGAGAAGAGACTTTCAAAGAGGAAGTGCTACCACCAAAGCAGCCAGCTGGCGTGGAAGTGAGTTAGGATGAAGAGTTGAGGCAGGAAATGGGTGTTAAATGCACGTCCCTTCATTAAGTATAGTCAATGAATCATTTGTTGTGACACAAAATCACTGAACTCTGACTTTTACTACACACAGAAAATGGACCTTTACAAAGACTCAAACTGACCAAGAGAAACCGTTTCCATCACAACAGTGCTGACAAACCTGTCAATATTCCACATTTGACCAACACACGACTCACGAGACAAGAAGATACTCAAGAGTGGGTCTATGAAAATGAGACTTTAACATTATTTTTGTAAGTACAATGATAAAATAGGACCAAATGAGCTTTTTCATTTAAATGAGCCCCGCAACAATGCAGGTGCCTTTTGAAATGTTTATTGTCCCACAGATTGACGCTACAATATTAACTATCTTATTGTCAGCTTTTTTTGAGACCAAAAAACCCCACTAATGTTATATAAAATAATATATATATGGTAAGAATAATAATATAATAATGCTATATCTTCTTTAATATGTCATCCTTCATTCTGTAGTTGTGGAATTGTTGTTTCTGACACATATTTTCCCAGGCGATTTTTCCCAACTATTAAACATCCGCATACTGTATCTTTTGCAATGTATTAAACTACACCCTCTACTAACGCACAGCATTTTTGTTTTGGTGCAGAAACCAGGTCTCACAATACGCTACAATATGTATTGCGACACTTGGCCTATTCAGTACAATACCTTTCTATGTATAGTTGTCCCTCGCAATATTCTGGTTTGAATATTGCTCCCTCGCTATATTGCGGTTTTTCAGAAATTAATTATTGCTATTTTGTGGTAGACTATGGTTTATTAGTCAAAACACATTGAAGTACAAGAGATATGTTGTATTCTGGTCACTAGACGGCAGTAATGACACGAGACATTCATGAGACTTTACCTTACAGTACATTACCTTAAACCTGCATGAAGTCATTAGGTCAACCATGGCATGCCCAATATGATATGATATGATCCTCCCATTTCGTGTGGAAGTGGTACATTTTTGGCTTCTTACTTTGTATTTCTCCCCCACTTCAAGTTTAGAAGAAATACATATGAGGACTGACTGGTTAGCTCACTAGTTATCGGCTTTCTTGTGTCGCTGCAGCATAATAGTTGCGCAAAATGATGTAAATGATAAATAGTAGGAGTGTAAAGGTGATTATAGGAGTGTTATTTCATGTCTACAGGGCACTAGTAATGTTAAAAAATGTTTATTTAGAAAGTCAAAAACAGGTTTTCTAGGCTTTAACTACAAAAAGATTCAATTTATTAACATTGAATCCCATATTGTGGATATTTATCGTAGCTAGGCCTTCACAGCCTCCTAGCATTCCAGCTAGCACTAGCTTATGATGTTTGAGGTGAGATGGGAGGTAACACAACTTGCTCTATAGTGTCATCCCAAGATCCAAATAAACACCCAGGCCTGCAATATACACACTAAAAATTCAAGTATTTTCAAGTCCTCACACTAAAGTCCGACTCAATTCCTGTGTCATTGATGTCAAAGTCGTAGTTGATTTGCAAGTCTTTGATGATATTGTCAAGTCGAGTCCAAACTCATCAAAATTGTGATATCAGCCCACACCCCTGGTAGTTTGTAAAGTTCAATTATTAACAAAATGTGTGGGTGCCTGTTTAATTTATAATTCTACATGTAGAATTTCCAACCCCGTACACATGCACATGGAAATATAAAATGGCACTCTTGACACCCCTAGCGTCCAACTTTGACCTGAATGTGACATCAAAGTAAAACATTTCTTTTTATACTATTTTTCAAATTAAAACAAATACCTAATTTGATTAGATATTTACAAAACTAATTTACAAAATGGTATTATTTTTATTATTTTAAGGCCCAACCTTTTACAAGCAAAAAATAATAATAAGTAACAGACAATCACTCTTTTTTGGATGAGACCCCTGCTTAAGTGGACTACAAAACAAATGCTAAAAGTGTACACATACACTTAGCTGATGTAACTGTAGCTGTAACTCGTCTGCCATTGTTGTTGTTGTCATGGGCTATGGCTATTTGAAAACCTCCTATATCTTACTATGGAAGCTCCGTATGCTTCCATTCTTGATTGCAAACAAGTTAAACCATATGACCCAGCCTCGCTTTTTTTCTTCACAGATTTAGATCGCTCACACACTCACACACACTTACACACATTTATCGTCCCACATGCACCAACTGTTTGCAGGCTGAATCTTCAACAGTCAGTCTGTCAGCTTTGCGGTTTCTAGGCAACCTCTCATCCACCAGCTGTCACGTTGACACCGTGCCTGGCTAACAGGTCGGCGCTCGCAAATTCATTTCCAGACGACAACAAATGTTCATTAAGTGAGCAAGCAGATACAATTGCTTGCACCGTGTTGACATTCCGAGGCAGCAAGTCGGCAGAGTTGTCCGAGTGATGATGAGGGGACTCTCAGGAGAGGATGGGAAAAAGGTAATCAAAAGTGTGGGCCGCCAAGAAGAAGAGAAGGAGGAGGTAGCAGCTTGTGTTTTGACTCATTCTGCAGCCTGCATGTTCACATAGAAGAAAAAGGTTTCACTGCTTCCCAAAGAACTTTTTAGCATGACGAGGCCAACAATTCACACCCTTCACTTCCCCTTTAGGCCTCATTAGCACCCTGATTTAGACAAGACGTAGCATCTAAGAATGGCTGTTATTGCCCTCATTGTAGGGTAGTTTGGAGTGATGTTGCCATGGCAACAACACCCAAGACCAATGATCTAGGCGCACCCCTTAATCACAATGGCACATGACGCTGTCAAGAAGCGCGATGGAGGTTAGTCTGTGCAATCGCCATAGGAGGGCGCTGTTTACCTCAGTGGTGCGTCATTGGGTTGAGGTGATATTTAAAGTGATAACCTCATACCTTGGTTCCACATCATAAATAAATAGTAAACATTGAATACCTTCTGGTAGAAAGATGACATTATTCTATTATATTAAAAAATAGAAACACAAAAACAAACAAAGATATTATATTCTCAGGGCATTAAATAAATGCTGTAGGTTGCCTTAGAAGACTTCTCTCCTCTAATCAGAGCAGGCTTCATCAGCTCAAGACTAGGTGGGACACACCAGTCAGAATAGATAGGACAGCTCTATTGTCAATACACCACGTTCCAACAGAATAGAATGACCTGGATGAATAAGAATATTAACAGGCATTATTATACATTTTATGTTTTTTTTTGTTACCTCACCTGAGGAAGTTATTCACTTCCACTAAATAAAAACAGAGTGTAGAATTTCTTTTCTTTTTCCTTTTTTTTATTTTATACAAACCTTTGTTATCATTGCAATAAGCCCTGAATTTTAAGAATAAAGCATTTATTCCAGCACCTACCAGTGGAAAGGTTACATTATTGTATAATATAAAAACAAACTAAGCTAACATTAATGTTATTTTTATTTTATTTTTTAGAAAATTAGATTTATTCCAGCAGTATAAAAAATTACATTCTACGTAATTATAATTTGAAAAAAATATATACAAATAATAAATTGAGGCAGAGGAGGGACACAAAAGTTATAACTCCAAATAAGATTTTACAGCATATAATAAGGACATTATTGTTTTGTGGCCAAACCTGCCTGTCAAAGCCTGATCCCGTCAGATCTCAGAAGCTAAGCAGGGCAGGGCCTGGTCAGTACTCGGATGGGAGACCTCAGAGGAACACCAGGTGCCACAGTGGGAGGAAATAAACTTTCCGTGTGCCCTTAGGCAAGGCACTTCACCCACATTGCCTAGTATGAAAGTGGTGTGTGTGTCGGTGGTGGTCGGAGGGTTTGATGGCGCACACCGGCAGCCTCGCTTTCCGTCGGTCTGCCCCAGGGCAGCTGTGGCTTACCATCACCAAGTGTGGTGTGAATAAATAATGATGACCTCAATGTAAGTGCTTTGAGAGTCTTTGATAAAGCGCATAACAAGTGTAATTCATTATTATTATTATCGATCTATCTACTGTATCTTCTATACCGTGTTCTCCTTAGGCTGGAGCCTATACCAGCTGACTTCAGGAGAGAGGTGGGATACACTTAGTCACCAGCCAATCAGCCAATCACAGAACAATGGTTCATCCAATAATCTAATCACACATAAACAATCATTCACACTCACATTCCAGGTTATGGCCAATTATAGTCTCCCAACCTATGCATGGTTTTGGAATGTGCAGTAAGGTGGAGAAAACCCACACATGCATGTGGACAACTCCACACAGAGATGCCTAGACAAAGATTCAAAAGCGCAATCCCCTATTTCCAAAACTGAAATATTAATGCCAATTTGTTTCAAAATCTTGTGTTACAATGGCAAAAAGTTAGAATAATAATGCAAGAATGACACACAATTTGATCCAAATCCAAACTCGAGTCGTGAGCAAATGTACAGAAGGCAGACACCACAGTGGGTGTCAAGTATGTGCTCTCTCAGAGGACGCCATCTTGTCCACACTGTTGTCCCGCTGAGGCTTTTTTATTTTTAGCGTGACTCCCGGCTCCTGGGCCAAACTTAATATGGCAATGGCACGTCGGCGGATCTTCTTTCCTTTGCTATAAGACAGTACACTGCCCCTCGGCACTTCCAACAGGTGGCTGCGTGACCTAACCCCGCCCACTGGTACCCTTCTAGTTGTGACATTTTTGGCAGCCCCTCTAGCTTGTCTCTCTCTTGGAAGAAGGCACCGCCTTGATGGTAAAGGCCAGTGGCGTCAGCAAATCCACGTGGAGCTGGTTTTTAAAAGAAGCTTCTGGCTGTCAAACCTGCTCTTCTCTCCACCACGGGGACAGGAAGCAGACTTTGCTTTTTTGGGACCATTATTCCCCCAAACCCCTGACCGCCTCACAGTCATAGTCGAGAAGTTCAGAGAGGAGGTGAACGATAGCCATGAAGTGGGGCTGGACAATATTGGGGGTCCTCCTCTCCTTGGTGCCCCTGTCCTGGGAGAAGGGTCTGGAGATCCCAGAGTATGACGGCAAGGACCGCGTTCACGCCCTCAGCTCCAAGAACTACAAATCCGTCATGAAGAAATATGACGTGATGGTCATCTACTACCACAAGCATGTGGATGGAGACCGCAATGCCATGAAGCAGTTCCAGATTGAAGAGCTGGCGCTGGAGGTGGGTCAGTGGGAGGAGGAGGTCCAAAGGAGGGGGTCCAGTTAAAGATTCTTGGATGGGTTTGGATGGAGGAATGAGTGTTGGTGCAGCAACCTGCATGGGTGGTGGTTGACTAACTGCAGGACGAGTCATTTCCAAATTCATTCTCAAACAAAAACCCTTAAACAGGCACAAAGTTTGCAAACATATATAAGACCCCTCTAAACTTTCACCTTTGACCTTTAGATGGCCGCCATCATCAATCAGCACGCTCTGCATGGCTCGGGTTGCACTGACACATGCAGTTGTTGCTACAGTTTGTCACCCTCTGAACTGTCATTCGTCCCTATTTGGCAATGCCCGCAACACGACTCCTTACCTTTTAGCTCAAAGCACTGCTAGGCTGTGCGCCAATGCTAACGCGGTGCTGTATTAATTCAACTGAATACTTTAGGTCAGTAGTTCTCAGTTATTTTCCCTCCCCCCCATTTGAAATACTATTGACTAACTGATAATATTTATTTATCTGTACTGTACAAACTGAATTTGAAATTGAAAAAACAAGGAAAATGCAACAAAATAGAGAAATGTGAAGCATACAAGTGTATTCTAGAGTCAAACTGCATGTTAAGTATGACAAATTTGGACATATTGGGAGTTTTACCCTAACATTGAAAGTACTCCCTGCTTCTCATGCCCCCCACCACCCCAGGGGGGAACCCGCCCCACTATTTGAGAAGCACTGCTTTAGATCAAACACAACATGGCTTGATTTATACTTTTACTTTCTCCTTTTGGCCCTCTGGGAGAAAAGTCCCAGCCTGTTGCCATGGAAACCACATGCAGGCAACAACAGATTTCATGTTGGCAATTCTGGTTTTTTTTGGATGGGCCTAATTATGGTGATGGAACAACAGTGACTAGTGAATAAGCAAATAAATGGAGAGTCCATTTAATCCATTTAGTCCAAACATCTTCTAGAAGAATGAGAACACCAAGAAAAATTAGCAAATTGTGCTAACGAGCAGAAGGTAATGAGACAGGTGTGATATTTGGAAGCCACGCCCCCACTGTGTAATGTCATCAGCACCTATCTGAGACAGTGTTACCACACTTGATGGTGTGTAATAAATGATGTAATGATGCTGCATCTATAATTAGCCTCTTGTAACACTTAACCCCCCCATCACAGACACATAATTTACTCCAGAAGACTCTAGCACCAGATGATAATGTTTGAGGTTGTGCTATGTATGCTGGGAGCTGTAACCATGGCAACCTCCTCGATGCAGCTAAACCTGGCCAGAGGTGACGTCATGTTTTTTCTGTTTGCAGCTAGGATGGTCACGTGACACACCAACGTGGCTTGCTAAGTGAGCTGTTTACAGATGGTCATTACATCATCTCCTCCATGTGACTTTATTGTAGAGCTTCAGGGCCTCCGGAGGTTTGGTTGAGTCAGGTGCCGACACCTCCCCACCCCTTCCCTTTCAGACAGTTTACATCAGCTGGTGGCCAGTTGAATGTGTTTTATTCACAATTTTGTTTGTATCCGTTTGTATCCTTCATGAACATCAGACTTCTATACCAACCAGCTGTGTGTATACGAAAGCAGCTATTACTCATTTACTATCTGGCTGCAGCATCTGTGTGTGCGTTTGTGCAATCACCTGGATCAAGTTAACAACAGCATGAGATACAAATACCTACTGTACATGACTTGACAAAGTATGTACACCGCATCACCACCAAGTGGGTATATTGTCTAAATAGGTAAATATGTATGTTGGGCTACAAACATATACAAATATGTACATAAGGCTACAAATATGTGCAGAATCACAAAAGCTTTACATAAACAATTTGCAAAATATGTGTATATACACTCCTGATCAAAACTTTAAGACCAGAAATTGCAATAATTTAAATTTTGCACTGATGGATCTTAAGGAGGTTCTAAACAGAGCTTTAACATGCAAAATAATTTTGGGGGGGCAAATAATTTATTACAAATAGCCATAAAAGTGAAATAGATTGTTTATAAGCTGATCAAAAATTTAAGACCACAACTTAAAAAAAACACTGAAACCACCTTAAAATAAAGCATGAAATAGAAATAAAATGTTGAAAAAGAGAACTCAGTAATGAGTAGCTGCACCATTCTTGTTAAACACCTCAGAATTGGTTTGGGCTGCCTAAAGCCAGGTTTTCCAGGAGGCTAGTGGTAGTGTTGACCTAGATGGTGAAGATGGTTTCACAGAGGGGATCCATTGTCTGGAACTGATGTTCATTTTTGTAAACTTGCCTTAGCATCCATCCCTATATGTTCTCAATTGAATTTAAATAAGCGCAATACATGGGATGGTCCAAAAGAATGAGGTAATTTCTCTGGAAGACATTTGTTGTCAGTTTTTTGAACTGCAGCATTGTCCTGTTGAAAAACCCAGTCATTACCACACAGACGAGGGCCCTCTGTCATGAGGAATGCCCCCTGCTACATCACACATAGACCCCTGCTGTTTGACGCCCCTGCACAACCTGAAGCACCATTGTTCTATTAAAGGAAAAAGCACACCAGAGCCCCCTTCACTATGCTGTCATGCCAGTAACATTGGAAGCCATCAGCACCATCATGGTTATATGTTTTCTCATCAGAGAATCAAACATGCCTGCAAATATTCTCATTATTCCAGGTCATTTTATTCTCAACGCATTGAATCGATTGCAATTGGACCTTTGAGGTTGTCTAAGAAGACGTTTGGCCTCTCATCCGAGCAGGCTTCATCACTTCATGCTCAAAGACTGGGTGGGACACACACCAGTCAGACTAGATAGGACAGCTCTAGTCTAGTTCAGAGAATAGTCTAGTTCAGAGAATAAAACTTTTTTTTTCACCTTTCAATGTCCCATGTTTGGTGCTCTTATGCAAAGTCCAGACAGGCAGTTTTGTGGCTTTGAAGTAGATGAGACAGTTGAGGACAATTCTTAAAACTAGTGATGTCAAATATAGTTTTTTTTGCCACGATTCAATTTGCCGATATTAACCATCTTTCAATTTCCGATTCCGATATCAACTGATACGAATAGCAATATATGTAACATTACATATCTCTTGCCGAGGAATTAATACATACAGTATCTGTTGTGAAGCTAATGGATACAGTGTCAGGAATTAGCTTCTTGACATGGCTGTAAACAACATTGTAAAACTGCCCTGCGATTGACTGGCGACCAGTCCAGGGTGTACCCCGCCTCCCGCCCAAAGTCAGCTGGGATAGGCTCCAACATACCCACGACCCTAATGAGGATAAGCAGTATCGAAAATGGATGGATGGATGGATGGAGTAAGCAAAAATAGGAAAAGGAAAAGGAAATACTTGCGACTGGTCATGGCAAAGTGTGGCTGGAGGAACTCCACAAGTTGGTAAATCCAGCAAGTTTTGGTTAATATGGCATCTCCTATCTATGTAGATGCGATACACTTCATGATTTTCCGTTTGATGGCTTTCACCCTGGAAATTGGAAGTATTGAAGAAAGAAGTCTTGGTTCCGCCTCGCATAACTAACACTTTGCAGTTTTTGCATGCAAGTTTAATATCCAAAGGATACACCACGATGTAACACTAGTCAGGAACGAGCAAGGACCTACAACCCAGGTGGGATCAAACGGACTGGCAAAGGTGTTACCAGACACTAACGGATGTTTACATGCTTGAGACGTGGTTTGATGAGGTCATCATTTGCACACTGGATAATACGATAGCCAATAGGCCTATGAACAGCATTTTTAAAAAAAAGGTTTTCATTAAAGGGGAAAAACCTGATATCGATATTGACTGACATTGACCAATATTATCAATAAAATATAAAATATTTTATTAAAAATAAAACCTATGCAAATGCCGTCTGATGTTTTTTGGACTGTACTTGGCAGCTACTGTATAACAACCCTCATTTGGGCAGAAGATCGTCTCGTGTCTAGAAAAAGAGCCAACTGGATCCTCCGGCTCAGGGCCGGTGATACTTTTTTGGGTCTTCCACTTGCTTATTTGTTCCATAACCCGCAGGATCTTTTCAGAGGGTTAAGATGACTGTCTTACTGTGTCAAGCCTCAGCAGCAACCGTGCACTTTGAGAGGCCTCGTTTACGCCGCTCAATAATCTGACCACATTCAAAAAGAGAAAACTTTTTTGCCTTTAACTTCAAGAGATCATGACAGTATGAATACCAAAATACCGATACAGAAAATGCCATGGAATCTAGATTTTGGCTAAGATTTTGTTTTTTAAAGGCTGTGGCCTTAAACTCTTGATCAGCTGATGATCAGTCTAGTTCAGTTTACTGGTTGTTTGCAAAAGGTTTTTCACTCTCATTTCTTCTTTTTGCATTTTGAAGCTCTACTTTGAATCTTCTTAAGATTCAACAGTGCAAAATGTAAATTCTTGCAATTTTTCAACAGGTCTTAACATTTCTTTGATCAGAAGCATGTTTACATAAATATAAATAAATTTACAAAATACGTACATAGATTAAACTATTAGGGATGTGCAAGTACACCACTAAATGATGTTACTTTTGCTTTCTGCGCCAGACTAAAGGGAAGGACTGTATTTTGTAACATTATGTAGTTCATACTGGAAACAGGATCGGTTCTTCGCATGCGCAAGACTTATGTCACTTTGCCACCTTTGGCAAATTTTTATGACAGTGCTTCCATGACGTCACGTGCTGGGGTATTATTTTGTTAAATCTATGAACATAAATGGTCAATAACCATACTTTATATACATAATTCATTAGGGGTGTGTTATCTTATTAGTGACTCTTGTTAAAAAGGTAAAATTACTTATGGAACCAAGAAAATAGGGCTTAAAATGAACAATGAATGAACAAATGAACAAAATATATACATAGGGCCACATACAGAAGATATATCAAATGAGTACAATATCTATTCGGCTACGACGGTATCCGATCGTCTTCGAACCTCCGACTTTCGTTCTTGATGAATGAAAACATTCTTGGCAAATGCTTTCACTTTCGTCCGTCTTGCGCCGGTCCAAGAATTTCACCTCTAGCGGCACAATACGAATGCCCCCGGCCGTCCCTCTCAATCATGGCCCCAGTTCAGGGAGAGAAAAACTCACAAAATAGAACCGGAGTCCTATTCCATTATTCCTACCTGCGGTATTCAGGCGACCGGGCCTGCTTTAAACACTCTAATTTTTTCGAAGTAAATGCTTCGAGCCCCGCGGGACACTCAGCTAAGAGCATCGAGGGGGCGCCGAGAGGCAGGGCCTGGGACAGACGGTGGCTTGCCTCGCGGCGGACCGTCAGCTCTATCCTGAGATCCAACTACAAGCTTTTTAACTGCAGCAACTTTAAGATATGCTATTGAAGCTGGAATTACCGCGGCTGCTGGCACCAGACTTGCCCTCCAATGGTTCCTCGTTAAAGGATTTAAAGTGTACTCATTCCAATTACAGGGCCTCGAAAGAGTCCTGTATTCTTATTTTTCGTCACTACCTCCCCGGGTCGGGAGTGGGTAATTTGCGCGCCTGCTGCCTTCCTTGGATGTGGTAGCCATTTCTCAGCCTCCCTTTCCGGAATCGAACCCCGATTCCCCGTTACCCGTTGTCACCATGGTAGGCACAGAAAGTACCATCAAAAGTTCATAGGGCAGACCTTCGAATGAGACGTCGCCGCCACGGGGGGCCAGCGATCGGCACGAGGTTATCTAGAGTCACCAAAGCGGCCGGGACCACGCTCCGCTCCTGGGAGGGGAGGCGCCCCGCATGGGTTTTAGGTGTGATAAATGCACGCATCCCCGCCTGGGTCAGCGCTGGTTGGCATGTATTAGCTCTAGAATTTCCAGAGTTATCCAAGTAACGGTGGAGCGATCAAAAGAATCATAAGTGATTTAATGAGCCATTTGCAGTTTCACTGCATAGGTCCGTGTGTACTTAGACTTGCATGGCTTAATCTTTGAGACAAGCATATACTACTGGCAGGATCAACCAGGTAGACTCGCTCGGCCGGATGGACGCGAGGCGTGGGGGGGGTGATTGGGGCATCCCCGGGCTGGGACCGGGATCACCGTGGAAGGAGACGGAAGGACGCCGGCGTCCGGGGGATCGTCAGGGGACAGCCTTCCTGTCCGCTGGGGCTTCTGTCACGGCTCGTGCATTGCGCCGCTCTCGTGAGGAGTGCGGGGGGTGGGGTCACAGGGCCTTCCGCCGCGGGACGGCGACCTCACGCCGCGGCTGGCCGAGGGTTTAGAGGAGAGTACCGTGCTGCCGGATCGCCGGCCGCCGTCGCTGCGCCCCCTCTACCGCACCCGCCGACAGCCCTCCGTGCCCACGAAGGTGGGCGTGTGAGGGGGAGTTGGCGGGGATTTTGTTGTCAGGGGCTTTATGCCCCTGGTAGGGTCTCCTAAGGCAAACAGGTTCTAGATGACGGGCCAGACTAAGAGTGATTCAGAAGACTCCAATGAAGAAAAACAAGAGGAGTGAACGCACCTCGCCCGAACGTGGGATACCGGGGCCTCACCCTGGAGCCAGGCCTGGTAGAGGGGCTCGCAGGCAAGCGCCTGGTGGCCAGGCCTTCACCCGTGGAGCCTGGTCGGGCCTAGCCCAAAGAAGCCACACGGGAACTTACCCTGCAGACCCACCAACTGCAGGGGCAAGCATAAGGGTCCAGTGCATTGTGATTTGGGCAGTGGTTGAGGGCGGGTGTCCGGGCGACCTGGTCTTCGGCGGCCAAATCTGATTCTTGGGACATGGAATGTCACTTCTCTGGTGGGGAAGGAGCCCGAGCTTGTGGAAGAGGCGGGACATTCCGACTAGATATAGTCGGACTCACCTCAACCCACAGTTTGGGCTCTGGAACCAAATTCCTTGAAAGGGGCTGGACCTTGTTCTTCTCTGGAGTTGCTGCAGGGGAGAGGCGACGAGCTGGTGTGGGCTTATTATTAGCCCCCCGGCTTGATGCCTCCGCGCTGGAGTCATCCCCAGTAAACGAGAGGGTTATTTCCCTACGCCTTAGGGCTGGGGGAAGGGTCCTGACTGTGGTTTATGCGTACGCGCCGAACGGCAGTTCAGAGTACACCGGGGGTTAGGGCTGCTGTCAAGCTGAAGAAGGAGTCCTATCAAGCATGGATGGCTAGTGGGACTCCCGAAGCAGCTGACAGGTACCGGCAGGCCAAGCGGCACGCGGTTTTGGCGGTGGTCGAGGCAAAAACTCTGGTCTGGGAGGAGTTCGGTGAGGCTATGGAGCACGACTTTCGGTCGGCCTCGAAGAGGTTCTGGCAAACCGTCCGACACCTCAGAAAGGGGAAGCAGCCCCCAGTTCACACTGTTTACAGTGCGGACGGGGGCTTGCTGACCTCGACTGTGGATATAGTTGGTCGGTGGAAGGAATACTTTGAGGCCCTTCTGAATCCTACTGACATGCCTTCCGCAGAGGAAGCTGAGTCTGAGGATACGTATGTGGACAGTTCTATCACCGCAGCTGAGGTAATGGGGTAGTTAAATCACTTCCCAGTGGCCTCCGGGGGTAGACGAGTTCCCCCCGGAATTGTAGACTTGTAGTGCTTTGTAGACTTGGAAAAGGCATTCGACTGTGTCCCTTGTGGTGTCCTGTGGGGTGCTCCGGGAGTAGGGGATTGGTGGCCCGCTACTACGTGCCATTCGGTACTTGTACAATCGAAGCAGGAGCCTGCTTCGCATTGCCAGCAGTAAATTGAGCTTGTTTCCGGTGAACGTTGGTCTCGGCCAAGGTTGCCCTTTGTCACCGATTCTGTTCATAATCTTCATGGACAGAATTTCTAGGCGCAGTCAAGGCGTTGAGGGAGTCCAGCTTGGTGACCTTAGGATCTTGTCTCTGCTATTTGCAGATGATGTGGTCCTTAAGTCCTCATCAGGCTGTGACCTTCAGCGTTAACTGGAGCGGTTTGCAGCTGAGTGTGAAGCTTCTGGAATGAGACTCAGCACCTCCAAATCCGAGGCCATTGTTCTCAGTCGGAAATGGGTGGACTGTACCCTCCGGGTTGGGAGTGAGGTCTTCCGGACCGTCGTGGTGAAGAGAGAGCTGAGCCGGAAGGCAAAGCTTTCTGTTTACCGATCGATCTACGTTCCCACCCTCACCTATGGCCATGAGTTATGGGTCATGACCGAAAGAACAAGATCGCGGATACAAGCGGCGGAAATGAGTTTCCTCCGTAGGGTGGCTGGACTCACCCTAAGAGATAGGGTGAGGAGCTCGGCCATCCGGGAGGAGCTCATAGTAGAGCCGCTGCTCCTTCATATCGAGAGGAGCCAGTTGAGGTGGCTCGGGCATCCAGTCCGGATGCCTCCTGGGCGCCTCCCTTGTGAGGTGTTTCGGGCATGCCCAGTCGGGAGTAGGCCCCGGTGTTACGAGGCTTGCAGGAGCGAACCCTCGGACGTGGACAGAAGAGGCAGGTTAGAGGCGGTGTACTTTGTATTTAATGTTCATAAAAGGAGAAACAGAGAGCGATGGTGCTGTCGCGTAGGACTGGGGGTTGAGCACCATGAGCAGTAGAACATACACGAGCCTTGGGGTTGCCAACCTGGTGGCCCGGGCTACGGGACGGACCGTCTGGGAGACGCTGGAGCGAAGCTGGAGTGGAGTCCAAACTACAGGAACAAGATAGGTGGTTTGGAAAGAAAGACAACGTGCGAGTCCATACGTGAGCCTTCCCAAGTGGAAGAGAATAATCCAGCGTCTCCCAGGTGCGAGCCTCTGTTTATTAAGGGTGTCCGCAGATTACATGCAGGTGCGTCCCTTGGCCCCGCTTCCAGTTGCCGTGGCAGCTCCTGAAACCTAAAGCACACGCTCAGGAGAAGGCAAGGGAGAAAAAACAAAGAGCAACGCAAGTGAACGTAACATCTGGGGAAGACCTAGGACACGCTGGAGGGACTATGTCTCACAGCTGGCCTGGGAACGCCTTGGTGTCCTCCCGGTGGAGCTGGAAGAGGTCGCCGGGGACCGGGAAGTGAACTGATAAGCGGAGGAAAATGGAATGGAATCTATTCAGCTATTCACACATCCACAAATGCCTACATATGGAGTGGACACACATTCATATATAATAGCATGAGATAGTGTTTGCAAAGCTTTGACTGGTACCGCTTCTATAGGTCTACAAAAATGTACACAAGTTTACATACCTCTGCAAGTAAATGTGGATAACTACAAAAGTATTACATACAATAGGTCTAGATGGCGCTGCAAAAGCATTCATATGCACTTTTGACAGGTGCTGTATTTGTAGATCTACAAATATGTACAAAAATTAACATAAATATATTAACAAAATATGCACATACTGTACATTAGTAAGTACAGTATGCAGCTACAGTATATATTTCTACGTATATGGATGCAACAAAACGCACAGAGGGTACAAAACACCCTTGACCAAGTGTGGCACTCGTTATGTGTCACCTGACAGGGAAGTGATAACCCTTGTTCCGATGGAGAAGCATGACATGTCATTGAGTGTTTGGACATGATAGATGTACGTGTTTGGCGCATCAGGTGCTTCCTTACTTACACACACACATGACGTGGTCACCATGAGCAATGGCGAAAACATCCCAATGTTTAGCTTCAAAGGACTTTTCTGGTTAGGCTCCAGCATAAGGCCGCAACCCTAATGAGGATTAGCGGCATAGAAAATGCATGGACGGATGTTGCTCTCTGTGCAAAAAGACTTTTTGCATCACCTTTTCGATGCCATGCATGCACGTTGTCCACTGGTGCGCACCTGTTGCAGTGGCTTCACATGCAGGGCTCATGTTTGCCCCCACTCTTGTTCTTGTGGCCGGCCTGCTGTCCTCACTCCTCACGAAGGGGGTTGAGTGATGCAGTGTGGTGGCGGAGAGTGGCTGTCAATTGTTGGCTCTAATTTCGCTCCGATTTAGAAAGAGCAAGGCAGCAGTCCAAAGCGTTTGCTTTTAAGGGCTTCAGGCGTACAATAAGTGATGCAGGCCCCACTGAGGTGAATTAGACTAGAGGTCAGGGCTAAGACAATTATACATCTAAATACAACCCTTTGTGTGTTTATGCAGCTTGCAGCCCAGGTTCTGCACGATCTAGATGATGAAGACATTGGCTTTGGCTTGGTGGACGAAAAGGAGGACGCCGCAGTGGCAAAGAAGCTCGGTAGGCATCTCTCTCAATGACTGAGTAAGAAAACAAAACGAAAACGTTGCGATAAGTCCGCAGTTAGCCAATCACCAGAATTCCAAATTCAAAGAGCTAATGCTGCCCTCAAGTGTTGATCTAGTGTACTGCAACTGCCTGTTCCCCTACCAGGTCTGGACGAGGTGGAGAGCCTCTACATTTTTGCAGACAACGAGATCATTGAGTATGACGGCGAGCTCGCAGCAGATACTCTGGTGGAGTTTCTCTATGATGTAAGATTGCTTCAAAGTTGAAATGATGCACAAAAATGCCACATTTTCCAATTGTTGTTCCACTCCTCAGGTGATCGAAGACCCCGTGGAAATCATTGACAATGAACGAGAGTTGAAGGGCTTCTACAACATGGATGAGGTCATCAAGCTGGTGGGCTACTTCAAGAGCGAGAAATCCCCTCGTAGGTTCAACACTCCAAGGAACTCATGAGCGTAATTCCTTCACTCCTGGTGTGTTTTTTCCTTGGCAGATTTCATCGAGTATGATGATGCTGCTGAGGAGTTCCACCCCTTTGTCAAATTCTTTGCCACCTTTGACCCCAAGGTTTGTTCAAGGACACATTTTCTGTGGATGTGGTGCTTAGTATTGTTTGTGATGCACCCCAGCATGAGAGGTAAGGGACGTAAGACTCTTTATGCTGCTTTAGATTGCCAAGAAACTCAAGCTGAAGATGAACGAAGTCGACTTCTATGAGCCCTTCATGGATGAATCTGTCACTATTCCAGGGAAGCCCTACACCGAGGCCGAGCTGGTGGAGTACATCGAACAGCACGACAGGTGAACATTCAAACTCCACGACGCTGTGCCACCTTTGGACAATGTTAGTCATCGTGCCTTCCAATCTTATAGGCCCACTCTGAGGAAGCTGGAGCCTCACAGCATGTACGAGATCTGGGTAAGCACCTCTCCAAAGGATGTCCAAACAAAAGGTTCTTTTCCAACACACTGCCTCTCTCGCCACCAAGGAGGATGACATTGATGGAGAGCACATTGTGGCGTTTGCGGAGGAGGACGACCCAGGTACGTGCTGCGATGTTGATGTTCTCTCAAATGAGAAGTTGTCACCTGCGGACTTCTCTTGTCTTTTTAGACGGTTTTGAGTTTCTGGAGATCCTGAAGGAGGTGGCGCGCGAGAACACAGACAACCCCAATCTGAGCATAATCTGGATCGATCCTGACAACTTCCCCCTGGTACCAAACCTTTACTCTCATGTCTCCGTTTACATTGTCCGCCATTTGTGCCGTGACTCGTGTGTTTTTCTCCTCAGCTGGTTCCTTACTGGGAGAGAACCTTTCGCATCGACCTCTCCTCCCCGCAGATCGGCGTGGTGGACGTGGAGGATGTAAGTCTCTTTTTGTGTTTCCATGCATAACGTGACAGATACACCTGCTCATCCTTTCTTGTTGCTTCCTGGCAGGCGGATAGTGTGTGGATGGAAATGGACGACAACGATGAAATGCCCATGGCGGACGAGCTGGAGCAGTGGATTGAGGACGTCCTTTCGGGGAAGATCGACCCTGATGACGACGATGAGGAGGACGATAATGATGACGACGACGACGATGATGATGACGACGATGATGATGATGACGACGACGATGATGATGACGACGATGATGACGATGATGATGAAGACGACGATGAGTAAAAACATCGCTGCCATCTTCCGGTCCAGTAGAGTTGTACCAATTTTTCAAACACCTGATGTCGATTGTTCCTGTTCCTGCGGGGGATACAAATGCAGCAACCCCAGATGGAACCGTTGAAGCGGTTGAAACGCTCTTGTCTTCTCACCAAATTGAAACCCACACGTGTTTTGCCTGACAAGCCAACTGACATTTTTATACCTCGTGTCACACGACCAGTTCATGCTCACCCTCACTTCCTCTCTTTCCTTCATGCGGGCCTAGAACGTTTTTTTTTTTTTTTTTACCAGAGAAGAGAAAAAACAGATGCTTCCTTGTAATTGTTTCAAAGTTAATAATAATAATAAATACAAAAAACTGGAGTCCTATGATGGTCCTGTTGATAATGTGGTTCATTAAGTCTGTGTTTCAGCTTGTTGTTCTGCCCAGAGTGTGTGTGTGCGCGTGTGTGTGTGTGGAGGCTCAGGTGCACAAAGTAACACACTTTAAATAATAAAGCAACACATCTTTTGCATATGTTTAAAATATTGCATTTCACTTTTGTGTCTATGGCAAAGTTGCAACACATTTAAAAACACACAAATAAATGCAAACAAAAGTGTAGTTCTTCTCATGACAACTTAAATAAGCCAGTGGGTGTGGCTTGTACCTGCTAGTACAGGAGTTGGAAACCTTTCTGGCTAAGCGAGCCATTAAAGTCACATATTTTCAAATGTATTTCCATGAGAGCCACGTAATACATTACAATACACAATACATTTAATACAACTAAATGTGTGCATTTTCAAGCATTTTACAATGTAGCACGTCTTTATTACTTACGCTGTTATACTGAAGCTTAGCAATAATAAATAAAATACGTCTTACCATTAATTCGACTTCTAGTGCTGCACGGTTTTGCACCGTATTCCATATCTGTCTTTTCACCATCTTTATTCTCAAAAAGGTGTTTCTGTAAAATGAGCTAGCTAACTATTTGATTAAAGGAGGGGAGTTTACTTCTTCACCACGGCCTAGGCAGGCTACCGCATTAACCATGCAATAATCAAGTTTTGGTGTCGGACAGCTGGCCAATTATGTTAGAAAACAAATGGATGGATTAAAATGCTTAAAACGTTTTATAGTTTGGACATTATTTTTAACACTGTGATTTCTGTAATGTTTTACTTAATAAAACTAATGAATTGTATCGTGTTAAGAAATGCCAGATGGGGTCATTAAAATGGCCTTTTCTGGCTCCCAAGCCATAGGTTGGATACCCATGTGCTAGAGGGAGGGGACAAGACAAAACAAGTCTAGTATCTACCGTTCTGTGCAGAAGCCACGACTACAACTTAAAATTGTAAAAATTGCAATTCACCCCAAATAAGATCAGGGTGCCATTCCACGTGAACAAATTTAAAAGGAGATTATATATATATATATACGGTATATATATAAAGATAGAAAGATAGATAAGGATAAAAAAAACTATGATTGCCATATTTCTGTTGAACGGGTGAGTCAAAGACTTTGCTTTTCCAAACACTGCTCTTGTTACAACAAGAAGGCGAGATGCAATGCTTGCAGCTTGTTAGAATGCAATTACCCTCTACACCGCTGCAAACAGGAGCTTTAAGAAGAAGATGAGACCCATTAGGTACCTTTAAAAAATAGCATGTTGACTGTATGACATTTGGTGCTGGGTGGCACGCCTTAATGCATAGCCAAGTAAACGTCATGCTCTCCGTGCAGTGGGATGGGAATGAAAGGAATTTGTCGTACTCAGCATGCAATTTGGCTCAAATACATGCATTCTGCTGGTTTCAGTTTTGAGTTCAGACTGTACAGTACAGATAAATAAATAGATCGGTTTCTCAATAGTATTTGAAATCAAAGAGGCGGAAAAACATTTTGTCCCCCAGTGGAGGCGTGACAGAAAATAATTGAGAACCACTGGTGTAAGAATGTAGCATGTAGCATCAACCATCTAGCAATACATTGTGATTGATTAACTCGGTTTGATCAGGCTTTTATCAGTGAGGGGACAAATGACGACGGTATCAGAGGCTTTGTCGCAACAGTACAAGTAAAAAAAAGGCAGAATCTTCTCGCTCAACTTGTCGCTCAGCGTATGAATGTGCGTCCGAGCCCAGACATCATAGAAGGATATCTGCCCCTCTTCGTAGTCCACATACACGCCCACCCTCTTGGGTTTGGCGTTGAGTGCGAGCTGCAATGGTGGGGTGGTGGATACGCGATACCCATGGCCCTTCTTCATAGCCAGGGCCCAGTAGCCATGGGCGGTGCTTACAGAGATCCGTCCCTTCCGGTTGACGGACGACTTGGCCACACCTAGGTACCAGTCGTCCTTGTCGCCCACCTGAACTTCCCAGTAGTGTCTGCCTGAGGTGAAGCCCTCTCTGCCCAGGACGATGACCACAGTGTCGAAGCGGTCAGGGTGGTCGGGGAGATCCTGCCATGCGCCTAAGTGGCGCACCTGCCGTCGGTCCTGTGAGAGCTGCAGCCACGGGTTGGCGGTGTCTGGGTCCAAAGTGACATCAGCTGCAAAGAGTGTCATTCTTAGGGAAAAGACATGAACCCAAAAGCAGTTGACTATGCAATCAAGCCTACCTGAGTACTTCAGAACCTTTTGGATCTCTGTGGGAAAAAGACGACAAGAAAACACTTTTTGTAAATCACAGAAACATATAAGATATGTTGGACAATGTCATACCTCTGTCTGCCAGTTTGTCCACCATCTCCTTTAGTGTAGCCTCCAGTTTGTGCACGGCTGTCCTGATCAAACCGACGCAAATGTCAGTGGCAACGCTTGTGTCAGACCAGTCCTGCACGGAAGGCGCAGTGCTCAGAGCAGGAAAGTTCTGTGGAAGGACACACATTTTATGAAACTAAGTCTGGATGAAGATGGTTTGGCAGTTTCATCTACCACCTTCAAGAAGTGAATGTGGTCTGTTCTGTCCATGTTCTCCAAGTCACTATTCCGCCCCCTAAGATGCTCAATCTCCCGCTCCAGTTCTGTGACCAAGTTCCTGGCCCGGCTTACAGTGTGCCTCTGCTTCTCTTCAATGGCAAGGACTAGGTCGGCCTGAGTTCTCTGGATGAAGCGAACCAACTCGGAGAAAACCTGCATGCTGTCGTCAATCTCTCTCTGACTGCTTGCCTACAATCAAAAAACAAGAAACCCAAAGTCAGGACGTCCAGGCTTTATGAACATGTCAACATGTCAGGTTCTCACTTTGTTGAGCTCCACTGAGTGTTTGATCTCCTCTATCTTCTTCACTCTGTCCTGGATCATTTGCTGCACTTCCACTTGGCTCTTCTTCAGCTGAGCCTACATACAACAACAACACCATGTCACTTATGCGTCCCTGTCCTTGCCGGGTTCTTCCACTCACCCTTTTCTCCATCCATTCCCGCTCCACAGGGACTGTATAGTGCGCTCGGTGGTCGGTCTCCGTGCACAGGACGCACACGCATGTCTGATCCTTCTTGCAGAAGAGCTCCAGGAGGCGCTCGTGCTTGGGACACATGCGGTCCTCCATGTTGGCCACGGGCTCCATCAGCTTGTGCTTGGTGAATCTGCTTGCATGCGACTTGAGGTGTTCATCGCAGTAAGATGTCAGACACACCAGGCAGGATTTTATGGCTTTGGAACGGCCCTCTCCCAGACAAACATCACAGAAGACCTCCTCCCAGGTGGAAGTCGAAGCTTGAGGGAGCTCCTCATGAGAGAGTTTAACCACTTTGGTTGTCTTCTGTTCACTGGTGTCCTCTTTTATGGTCTCCTCTTTATAATCATCATCCAAAAGCCTGTCCTCATTCTTCTCCCTCTGCTTTTCCATCGTCCACTTTTTCTCGGGCTTGCCCACAGCACTTCTCAACCGGAGCTCTTTGAACTGCTCGGCAATCTCCCTGAGAACGGTGTTGATGCTGATGTCAGGCCTTTTGTAGAAGGACTTCTTGCACATGGGACACTGGTATAGCGGGCTGCTCTTCCAGTATCCCAGGATGCAGCTCTGGCAGAAATTGTGCCCGCATGGGATGGACACGGGGTTGGTGAAGACATCCAGACAGATGGAGCAGTGGACCTGCTCTTCCGAGAGGTTCCCGGCAGAGGTCATTCCTACACGGCGAAGAGGCAGCGTCATTTTAACTAAAGCAGCCTTTTCCCCACCTGCTGTGACAGCAATGTTATCAACGTTAGATGGCACCTCTTCTTTGCTTATAGTTTTTAATTATCACCCCCTTGCGGACAAGTATGTAACTGCAACTTTTTTCTTTTTTTTTTTTACAATACAGTAACCCTAATTACCTCCTTCATTTGGCCTCTTTTGAACATTTCATGTAATTTCAAAAGAAGACTTAGATTAATTACTGAATTAACACAGCCATGTGCTTTATTGCTCCTAGAGCTTTTGAGTGACAGCACCACTAACCACTCTAGGCAGAATGTAACACATTCTTAGCATGTTAGCTACAAGTGCCACGCAGCAACAACACATTGTTCATTAAATAAACGAAAAATCATGAAGAAGACTCACCAGAGAGCAGCTGCCTTCAGGCTCAGTCGTGTACTGACATATGAGACCAACTGCAACCAATTCAGCCCCCAACACACACCTATAACCCAAAATATATCCCCCTCCCCTCCCCGCTTTTACCCCAGAGAGGCCTACACACTTAAAGACGGTATCTCAGTCTGTAGTTCTTTCAATATGAAGTAGGCTTTATTCAAATGTTTAAGGAACAAGAGCAAATATTGCATATACTGTAAAGCTAACAACATGACCCCTGGAACCACCCTGGGACCACTGTGGGTTAAAAATATCTGAGTCTGCGATCAGTCCCGCTGTGATATTTAAGTGGAATCTGTGAGGTAAAAGTTTGTGTGATCACAATCATGTATGTTTGACGGCTGTTATGACGAGAGGGGAGGTGTTCTTGCCCTCCTGGCTGAGGCAGGGGCTGAAGATGGGGTAGAGACTCTCGTTAAAACTGTGACGGAAAGTATACAGGTGCACACGAGCTTTGGGGTCGTAGAAGGAAACCTGACCCCCTTCGTAATCCAGGAATATTCCCACTTTGCTGGGCTGGTATGCCAACATGAGGGGCAAGCGGGATGAGGCCAACGCCTTCACCTCACCGTTTTTGAGCCACAAGCACCAGTACCCCCCTTCTGGATTCAGCGTGATATCGCCTTTGCGGCGGGCTGAGCCATTAGCCACGCCAAGAGTCCAGGCTGTCTTGCGTGTCACATCCACCTCCCAGTAATGACGACCTGAGCTGAGGCCCTCCCGGCCTAGCACAAAAAGGGCTGGACTGAAACGTTTAGGGCCCTCGGAGTGGGAGGTCTTGCGCTCTTCGTATCTCACCTGGCGGCCATCTTCAGACACCACCAGGTTCTTCTGGGCAGTGGCGGGGTCCAGAATGACCTCACCTGAGACATCACACCAAAGACACATTCTTCTTTAAACATTGAAGCTGGTCCACGGGCAACTGGATTTTTAGCGCCACCTGCCGGCCATCTTTAACCAACAACTCTAAAAAATGTTTCTCTTTTCCTTTTGCAGGCTTGTGCTCACCCAAGATAATAAAAAAAGTTACTCACTTGAATAGTTCTGCAACTTGCGGAGTTCTGAGAGACAACCACAAAGAAGAGTCATATAGCCATCAAACAAAAGAGGCGGAATGGTAACTATTATTTTGAAAAACAACATGATTGTCGTACCTTTGCCATATAGCCTCTTGAGCTCCTCCTGAAACTTGTCAACTAGGCTGCTGACGGAGGTGCGAATGGTCGCCAGGTAGAGGTCCGTGTTGATGCTTACTGCCGACCAGTCGGTGGGCTCGGGCAGAGGGGGCAAGGTAGCCAAGTGCTGCCAGGAGTGGAGGAGGAAGGTGAAGCAACCATGATTAAAAAACAAGGATAATTAATGTGAAATTAAATGTGTGTAAAGAGGCAATTCCACTACCTGCAAGAAAACCACCCTGTCTTTTGTCTGTACTTGAGCATCTAGCTCGTGGCTCCGCCTCCTTAGCTGACTCAGCTCGTTTTCCAGGCCTCGTGCAAGCTCCTGCGCGTGACGCTCGGCTTCACGCTGCCTGGTAGTGATGAGTTCCACCAGGTCGGCCTGACTCTGCTCCACCAATCGCTGAAGTTCCGCAAACACCTGCCAACTCTCCTCTAGCTCCTTCTGGGCGCTGGTCTGCAACACACAGCACACAGACCCACCATGAAGAACACTGGTAGGCTGTCAGTAATTGAGGATACACCACAGTTTCAATTAGTAAAGCGTTTCACGTAAATTAGTAGTTTGACTAATCACTGCTCTTTGTGTGCAACTACTTCCTGTTTGCTGTCAGTGCAACCGAGGTCGGGCCGCGAGGGCAGCAGCCTAAGCCCAGACTCCCTTCTCCCCAGCCACCTCGTCCAGCTCCTTCCGGCGGATCCCAAGGCGTTTCCAGACCAGCTGAGAGACATAGTCTCTCCAACGTGTCCTGTGTCTTCCCCCGAGGTCTCCTACCGGATGGAAGTGCT
The DNA here is from genome assembly GCA_024372805.1 of Oostethus manadensis. Taxonomy (NCBI): domain Eukaryota; kingdom Metazoa; phylum Chordata; class Actinopteri; order Syngnathiformes; family Syngnathidae; genus Oostethus; species Oostethus manadensis. Next base: position 2,383,744 of record QODF01000117.1, read on the forward strand.
CTGAACGCCTCCCCAGGGAGGCGTCTGTGAGGCCTCCTAACCAGATGCCCGAGCCACCTCATCTGGCTCTTTTCAATGCAGAGGAGCAGTGGTTCAACTCCAAATCTCTCCCGGATCCTCGGAGCTAAGTTGTCGGGGGCTTTCATGCCCCTGGTAGGGTCACCCATGACAAACAGGTTCTAGGAGAGGGACCAGACAAAGAGTGGCTCAAGAGACCCCAATGATGAATGATACTAATGGACCAAGTTTTCCCCCACCCGGATGCGGGTCACCGGGGCCCCCCTCTGGAGCCAGGCCTGGGGATAGGTCACGATGGCGAGCGCCTGGTGGTCGGGCCTGCACCCACAGAGCTTGGTCGGGCACAGCCCGAAGAGGCAACGTGGATTCCCCTTCCCATGAGCTCACCACTCGTGGGAGGGGCCAAAGCGGTCAGGTGCAGAGTAAACTGGATGGTGGACGAAGGCAGGAGCCTCGGCAGTCCGATCCTCGGCTACAGAAGCTAGCTCTGGGTACGTGGAATGTTTTTAAATATGTGGACGCTAAAAAAAGATACAATTTTTGGTCATAATAATGAATGTAACGGTCCACAGTGGAAACAACACAGGTTTATTACATTAAACCTGTGGTTTTCAAACTTGGAAGAAGGGAGGCCGGGCGTTATGACGGGCGGGCGCGAGGCTACCCCGAACACTTTTCATTATTATCATATTTTTCGGGCAGGGGGACACTGAAAATCATTTTAAGTTTGTTAACCACTGCATTAAATAATCACCGAATTAAAACAAAAAGCTCATTGGTAATTAAAGAAGTAATTAGATAAATAAGACTGAGAAAAAAGACACTCCTTGGTTGAGTGCAAACAGAAGCATGGAATGTTTGTTCTCCAGACTCGTCACACTGGTTGAACGAGTGCACTTGAACACCTTGTTGTGTGGCACGAGAGGAAAAAGATAGCAGCTGCCTAAAGGCAAAATGCTTTTCCCACCTTTCTAAAGCGGAAATCAAAAATAACCTTATCTGATAAGCTGATAAAGATTATTTTCACTTCCTAATTAAAATGTGTTAACGCCATTTATCGGGTTGGAGCAAACAGCACATATGGATTTTTCTATCTGGCCTCAGTAGAGGTCTGTGCTCTGCTAAGTGACATTTCAGCTTTTACATACACAGACAAGTTGATAGAGGATAGGAATGGTGGGCATTGACAGGTGCCAGTAGTGTCAGGGGAAGATGGAAAGAGTACTTTGAAGAGTTGATGAATGAGGAAAATGAGAGAGAACGACGAGTAGAAGAGGTGACTGTTGTGGACCAGGAAGTAGCAAAGATTAGTAAGGAAGAAGTGAGGAGGGCATTGAAGAGGATGAAGAATGGAAAGGCACTCAGTCCTGATGTTATAGCTGTGGAAGTATGGAAGTGCCTAGGAGAGGTGGCAATAGAGTTCCTGACCGGGTTGTTTAACAAGATCTTATATAATGAGAAGATGCCTGAGGAATGGAGTAGAAGTGTGCTGGTGCCCATTTTTAAGAACAAGGGAGATGTGCAGAATTGTGGCAACTACAGAGGAATAAAGCTGATGAGCCATACAATGAAGTTTTGGGAAAGAATAGTTGAAGCTAGACTAAGAGCAAACGTGAGCATTTGTGAGCAGCAGTACGGTTTTATGCCAAAAAAGAGTACAACAGATGCAGTATTTGCTTTGAGGATGTTGATTGAGAAGTATAGTGAAGGGAGCTGCATTGTTTTTGTAGATCTGGAGATAGCTTATGACAGGGTGCCCAGAGAGGAACTGTGGTATTGTATGAGGAAGTCTGGAGTGGCAGAGAAGTATGTTAGAGCGGTGCAGGACATGTACGAGGACTGTAAGACAGTAGTGAGGTGTGCTGCAGGTGTGACAGAGGAGTTCCGAGTGAAGGTGGGACTCCATCAGGGATCAGCTCTGAGCCCCTTCTTGTTTGCTATGGTGATGGACAGGCTGACGGACGAGGTTAGACAGGAATCTCCATGGACTATGATGTTTGCAGATGACATTGTGATATGTAGTGAGAGCAGGGAACAGGTGGAGGAGAAGCTTGAGGGGTGGAGGTTTGCCCTGGAAAGGAGAGGAATGAAGGTCAGCCGCAGCAAGACGGAGTACATGTGTGTAAATGAGAGGGACCCAAGTGGAAGAGTGAGGTTACAGGGAGAAGAGATAAAGAAAGTGGAGGATTTTAAGTACTTAGGGTCAACAGTCCAGAGCAATGGAGAGTGTGGAAAAGAGGTGAAGAAGCGTGTGCAGGCAGGCTGGAATGGGTGGAGAAAAGTGTCGGGTGTGATGTGTGATAGAAGAGTTTCAGCTAAAATGAAAGGAAAGGTGTACAAAACTGTGGTGAGACCAGCGATGTTGTTTGGTTTAGAGACAGTGCCGCTGAGGAAAAGACAGGAGGCAGAGCTGGAGGTAGCAGAGATGAAGATGCTGAGGTTCTCTTTGGGTGTGACCAGGATGGACAGGATCAGGAATGAGCACATCAGAGGGACAGCACATGTTAGAGGTTTTGGAGATAAAGTCAGAGAGGCCAGACTGAGATGGTTCGGACATGTCCAGAGGGGAGATAGTGAATATATTGGTAGAAGGATGCTGAGTTTTGAATTGCCAGGCAGGAGGCCTAGAGGAAGACCAAAGAGGAGGTTTCTGGATGTTGTGAAATAGGACATGAAGGTAGTTGGCGTGAGAGAAGAGGATACAGAAGACAGAGTTAGATGGAGGCAATTGATTCGCTGTGGCGACCCCTGAAGGGATAAGCCAAAAAGAAAAAAAGAAATACACAGACAAGTTAAAATGTAGAATGTGTCACTGCCTCATGGACCTAACCTTGATGACCCTGATGGATTGCTTCAATTCATCCAGCTTCTTGGCTCTCTCCTTAATCAGGTGCTTCAGCTCAGACCTCTTCTTTCCCAGGATGCTCTGCAGGGGAGGGGCAAAGGTCATGTGACTTTTCATGTGGAAAAATGTGTGAGCGCAGGACCATCACATACCATTTTCTTCTTCCATTCGTGGCCTGTAGAGACAATTTCGTGCCCCTTGTGCGAGGTGTCCACGCAGGCAGTGCAGATGCAGACGTGGTCGGTGCGGCAGTACATCTCCAGCAGTCGCTCGTGCTTCTTGCAGATCTTGTCCTCCAGGTGGAAGGTGGGCTCGATCAGGCGATGGGATGTCAGAGATTTCACCTGGAAATTGAAATCCCACATTGCTCAACATGTGTCACTTTGTAACTGTCCTACCTGGTGATGTAATAGAGACGAGCAATGGTAAAACCTTTCTGTGATGTCGCAAATGTGTTTCACAGAATGATCCAGGACAGTTGATACAGGATTTATGCGCCCGCAACTTCCTCCCAATGCAAGCGTCACAGGGGACCTCACCATCCTGTGCAAACTCTCCTGTGTCAAGACCCGGTGAGCCCCCACGACCAGCGTCGGCACTTAAATTCAGCGTGGAGCCCTGCAAAGAAAACCCGGGTCTCTCAGGCCCGCCGCCAGCCACCACCAGCCCCTGAAACTGTGAGGAGATCTCTGCCAGGACCCTGTTGACGTTTATCTCGGGCTTCCTGGTGTAGCTTTTCTTGCACATGGGACACAGGAACTTCTTGCTGTGGTTCCAGTAGCCCTGCAAACATGCCTTGCAGAAGCTGTGGCCACACGGCGTGGACACGGGTTCAACAAACACCTCCAGGCAGATGGAGCAGGTGAACTGGTCCTCGGAGAGGACACGGCCTCCCGGAGAGCTTACACCTAGAATGGAATGAAGGAGAAGGAATCTCCCTTAGGGGTTACATTCATTTGAAAGGGCTCCAGCCAAGCAAAAGAACATTTAACAAATAATCATGAAGGAAAAGTGAACTTTTCTAAAATTTCATTCACAATGCTAATGTGAAATACGAACACATGTTTTTCTCTTTTCTGTGCGTTCTAAAGATATAAGAACAAATAAAAAAAGAGACAGGTCATTACTGCACATAAAGGTGAACACTTATTCCGCCTATGAAGCCTTCAGAAAAAAAAATCCAATAAGCACTAACAAGGTCCCATTTACATAATGTGACGTGCAATTGTAGCACCAAGCTACAGCAATATAACATTGTTACACCGAACGAACTACGTTAGTGGCACATTGACACTTCCCCACAACATCTGGCCATCTAGTAGCTATTGCCGTGCTCTCAGTTCCTCAGACTACTACCAAAAAGGTCATATTGGACTGTTGCCTTGTTTTTATTTTGGAGTTTGGAAAAGTTAACTCTAGGTGTAGGCGTTCGTTTATATGTTGTTAGGTGAAACTATGCTATGGCCCTATGTCAAGAACCTGTTTGACGGTTTTTGGGGGGGTTTAATAGTGGCCTTGGTCGGCGTAGGTGTGTCCCCTAAAGTGCAGTAATGAGCTGTCTTGTGTTACATGTTTTTATATCTTCAGAATGCACAGACAAGAGAAAGATGTGTGCGTTCATGTCTTTCATAAGGATTGTGGATGATGGATTTATTATTAATATTCCCAAAGAAGTGCAGTTACCCTTTAAGAGTCAACACGGCGCAAGCAAACAGGAAGTAGACTTAATTGCGCTACACAGAATATCTGAGGAATGTAGTATGTCAGGAGTTTCCACCTGCGAGCACCTGTGTCAGTTTCTAAAAAAACTCTAAACTAAAGTCAGTAAGATATGTTATGTGTCCGTCTAGTGGGCTTCAGAAACATTAACAAGTATATATATACATATGTATATATATATATATATACATACATATATATATATATATATATGTATATATATAAATACACACACACATATATATATATGTATATATATATACAGGTATATATGTAGCCAGGTTGGAATGAAAACTACCTACAGCCAAAGTAAGAATTTAACGTCAGCTGAGTGTAAAAACTCACTCTGCATGTTGTCCTGGTGTGTAGCAGCCAGTAAGGCGAGTCACTCGTTCACTCTGGAATGAACCCACCAGCCTCTGTGATCTTCCTGATACCTGGAGGGGCGCCTCCCACTTTTATTGCAACACACCCACGTTGTGTCACGCTGCAATGGGTGGACCTCATGAAAGCAAACAATGAAACAGACCAGGAGTGTTTACATTCAAACGCTGGAGAACACTCTGATTCATATTAATATGGATGTTGCAACCAAAACAAAGGAAACAAAAAAGGAAATAAGGAATGCAGATTTTTAAGTAAAGGTCGACAAAGGGCTCAGAGCAGGAGTATCAAAACTACGGGTCAAGGGCAATTTTTTTATTGTGCCCTGGCACAATGTACAAATAAATATAAACCAAAAAAAAAGCAAAAATGGGAACAAAAAGGCACAAAGTAAAGAGTAAAAGCTGAAATGCCGACATAACTAAGAATAACAGAAAGCTTTGCCTTTAAAAATGTTTTTTCAGCCTTTTTACAAAATTGTACATGGCCCTGTGCGGAAAAATTGTGGACACCCCTGGCTCAAGTAAGTGTATAAGCATGCAATTCTTTACCTTCACCACTAGCAAGCAGTGTCGTACTGTATGAGGAACAAGGGCTGTCAGCAGCTGACCTCTCCATAATGCACGCTGAGCCAATACAAAAACCAAAGCTGTGGTGCAAAATAAATTCAAGCTGGTTTACTCAGACCTGTTTCTATTCTGATGACTCATCCAAGTCTCATTCTTCTGTATTGATCTCTTGCTCTTCCTTTCCTGGCAATGTCACTACGTCTCTACTACTGTTACGCTTTATTGATCCTACTTGGCCATGATGACACCAGTGGGGAACTTGTCTTTTTTTGGAAGGGGTTCAAATTTAAATGTTTACAAAGTGAGGAGTATGTGTAATGACGCTTCAAACTATATGTCACATGACCCTCTCAGAGTGAGGATGTCTGCTTTCTTTCTGTCGCAGGGTCAGAGAAGCTAAATATTCCTGCTCTTTGGAATCTGATCCCAGGGGCAGCCTTCTTCAAACACTCCTTGTCTTTTTTTTGTGATCAAATACGATGCAGGTGCATGCAGGTCAATGTCCTGCCAAACAGGACAGGAGATGTCCTCGTCGTCTATCTCAAGGCTATATTGATATTCTAGTGCCACACTGACTGCAAACTTTTCCAAGCAAAGGGAAAACACGAACCCTTTCTTCCTTGCAGTGGCTATGTAGTAGCTATGTTTAAATGTAGCGCGGTGACCGGAATGTCACAGACAGGACATAACGTCACAATCACGCCACCATGTGTGGCACAATGACAGATGAATACATAGAAATAGTCGCCCCCCATTTAATTTTGATGTTTAAGGTCACTTTGTATAAGAGGATATATACTGTCATGTGATGTGTGTGCTACTGGAAATACTAAGCTAAGTGTGTCATCCTTGGCCCGTGAACATTAAAATGTCCATCTGCAGTAGGGGCATCGAACTCCTGGCTGTCAGCCTACGTCGCTACCAAATGCCCAGGGAGTTTAGTGACAACATTGTTGTCATTGTTTACATACCTCATACCATGCCGGCATGCAAGTGGAATGCATGTGACCATGTGACGTCATCCACTGCGCGACGGACAAACTCTTAACTCAGCACCCCGAGACTCTCGTCTTGATCTCCGGTGACTTCAATCATGTCACATTTGACAAAACACTGGCTGCCTTCTACCAATATTTGTACTTCAAGACCAGGGGCAACAGGACTGCTGCCCCCTTGCCTGCATTAGGGAAGGCAGACCACAACCTGGTCCTGCTGAAACCTCATTATACATCAAAAGGGACTCATTCAGGAAGTGGTCCCCTAAGGGTGAGCAGGCTATGATAGACTGGGATGCATTGCAGGGCCCCCACATGGACAGTATAGAAGAAATGGTTGCCTGCACGATGGACGACATCAACATTTGCATGGATGTTGTTGTGCCAGTAAGGACTGTACTCCGCTTTGCAAACAACAAGCCATGGATAACAAGTGACATCGAAGACCTTTAAACCTGAAAAAGAAGAGTTTTAAGGATGGTTAGTACAGAACACTGATCCAGGACTTTGTCAACTGGTGTGATGCAAACCATCTGCGCCTCAACACTACTAAGAACAGGGAAATGGTGGTGGACTTTAGGAGAAACAGGACACATCCAAAACATGTTCTCATTAAAGGTGACCGTGTAGAGGTGGTTCAAACCTACAAAATACCTGGGAGTGCATCTGGATGATACCCTGGACTGGACTGCCAACATGGATGCTGTGTGTAGGAAAGGACTGTACTTCCTCAAAAGGCTGGTGTCCTTCAATGTATGCAAGAAGTTGCTCAGGATCTTTTACCAGACAGTGGTAGGTGGTGCCCTCTTGTATGCAGTAGTTTGCTGGGAGAGCTGCCTCAAGAATAAGACACAAGCCTGAACAAACTGGCAAGGAAGTCAGGCTCTGTCATTGGCACTGGCAAAACAAAGAGGCTCAAATACATCATGGACAACCAGCATCATCCAATGCACAGCATCATCTCCCAACAGAAGAGCAGTTTCAGTGGAAGAGTACTATCACTGTCTGCTCCACTAAAAAGTTAGTATGTGATGAGGATGTGTGCAGATTAGGGGTGTAATGATTCGTTATAACAACGATTCAATTCGTGTCATGATTTGTGGTTGCTGATTCGATGCAAGGACGACATTGGTTCGTTTACAACAATACTATCCAAAACAATTATGTAACTTTAAATCAATTCAGTAACTTTTTAGCCAAACATTCAAGCAGTGTGTTAAATAAATACCTGAATATAAGACAGTGCAGGTGAAGTTTCCTAAATTCCTTTTGCTTTTTTTAAGGGAATCAGGTATACATTCCATTCCATTCCATTTTCTTCCACTTACACGGGTCCGGGTCGGAGGGGCAGCAGTCTCAGTAGGAAAGTCCAGACTACCTGGTCTCCGGCGATCTCTTCCAGCTCCACCGGGAGGACACTAAGGCGTTCCCAGGCCAGCAGTGAGACATAGTCCCTCCAGCGTGTCCTAGGTCTTCCCCGGGGTCTTCTCCCGGCTGGGCATGCCCGAAACACCTCACCAGGGAGGTGCCCGGGAGGCATCCGGACTAGATGCCCGAGCCACCTCAACTGGTTCCTCTCGATGTGAAGGTCTGAGCTCATCCCGGATGGCAGAGCTCCTCACCCTATCTCTTAGGGTGAGTCCAGACACCCTACGGAGGAAACTCATTCCCGCCGCTTGTATCCGTGATCTTTTTCTTTCGGTCATGACCCATAACTCATGACCATAGGTGAGGGTGGAACGTAGATCGATCTGTAAACAGAGAGCTTTGCCTTCCGGCTCAGCTCCCTCTTTACCACAACGGTCTGGTACAGTGACCGCATTACTGTCGACGCTGCACCGATTTGTGCAGGTATACATTACTTACGGATATAAACAAAAAGGTCAACAACAATTCATGGCAAATTAATTCACATTTTAACACTTCAGGTGGAATTAACAGTGAATAAATTAACAGGTTGAATGATTAATTCTATCTGATAAAACACGACAAACTTTAATTTAACGACAGTATTAAATAAGTTATTTTGCACCATCAGATTTGAATGAAATTTTATGTGCAGGTAGATATTAAAGTGAATAAATATCCTACGTACTGTAGCATTTGCACAGACGCTATTAAAGCTACGAGAAGGTGTTTCATCAAGACGCTTATAATTGCAAGAAATGTTATACAGTGGCTCCCAAAACTGACTCCTAAACGACACGCCCCTCCTTTCCCGTTCCGTTCAGCATGCACATCACCATTAGTTTACCACCTATCTTGTTGTGACGCTCCCATCCATTGGTTTGAAAGGCTTCAAGTACGACTTAACTTTCATTGTGGTCCAACACTCAGTATATATCCCATACCAAATTGAATAGGAAGAAGTCATCTATGTAACAGACTTGTATACTAATGAAAATACATCCCATATCCAATGAAAAATGGCATTTTTAAGGAAGTCCACCTAGACTCTTCTACCAGAGCACGCACGCTAAGCTTCACATGACGTCATCTGTGCGCCCTAGTCAACAGGCAAGAATAATTGACTTACGCCAAATCAAACTGTTTCATGGTTACTGTTTAACGTCTTTATCATTGCCAAAGCTAAAAAAAACCACACACATCCATTTAACACTTGCCGTGCTTAAATCCGATGCTTTATTTTCTAGTATCGATTCAATTGATCGATTACCTTTCAAAAGATGTTAGATCAATATATGTTGTCTGGAATGGCAATTTGGTGAGCACAGATCGATGTAGTTGGATCATGGGAATATAAATTGATACATTGATGTAGTAAATAAAACGTTACATCCCTAGTGCAGATACATCGAATGTGCCCACGGTTCCCTCTATTTTATGGTTTTGCACCCCTTGCAAAAACAAATATGTTGCATGGGAGATGAGATGACCCATCATTCTCTGCGGTGTTACACATGCACATACTTTGCGCGAACGTCTTACATGATGGAGTCCATATCAAAGCTTCTGAAAGAAGCGGCTAACAGGTTAGATGGGACTACTGACCCTGGCAGAATGACCCACCCATAGCCTTTGCTTTTACTTGCCAGCTTGTATGGAACAAATGGAAAAGCAAAGGCAAAACAAGAAGCCTGCCCAGGTCATTCTTCCTGGGTGACTAGTCCATACCTGATCATATGATTCTTGCCTGCAGTAGTAGCTATGCTTAAATGTAGCTCTTAGCACGGGTCTTCTTTTCCCTTCAGCTTATCCCTTCAGGGGTCGCCACAGCGAATCAATTCCCTCCATCTAACTCTGTCTTCTGTATCCTCTTCTCTCGCGCCAACTACCTTCTTGTCCTCTTTCACTACATCCATAAACCTCATCTTTGGTCTTCCTCTAGGCCTCCTGCCTGGCAATTCAAAACTCAGCATCCTTCTACCAATATATTCACTATCTCCCCTCTGGACATGTCGGAACCATCTCAATCTGGCCTCTATGACTATCGCCAAAACCTCTAACATGTGCTGTCCCACTGATGTACTCATTTCTGATCCTGTCCATCCTGGTCACACCCAAAGAGAACCTCAGCATCTTCATCTCTGCTACCTACAGCTCTGCCTCCTGTCTTTTCCTTAGCGGCACTGTCTCTAAACCAAACAACATCGCTGGTCTCACCACAGTTTTGTACATCTTTCCTTTCATTTCAGCTGAAACTCTTCTATCACACGTCATACCCGACACTTTTCTCCACCCATTCCAGCCTGCCTGCACACGCTTCTTCACCTCTTTTCGACTCTCTCCATTGCCCTTAACTGTTGACCCTAAGTACTTAAAATCATCCATCTTCTTTATCTCTTCTCCCTGTAACCTCACTCTTCCACTTGAGTCCCTCTCATTTACACACATGTACTCCGTCTTGCTGCAGCTAACCTTCATTCCTCTCCTTTCCAGAGCAAACCTCCACCCCTCAAGCTTCTCCTCCACCTGTTCCCTGCTCTCACTACATATCACAATGTCATCTGCAAACATCATAGTCCATGGAGATTCCAGTCTAACCTCGACCGTCAGACTGTCCATCACCATAGCAAACAAGGGTGCTCAGAGCTGATCCCTGATGGAGTCCCACCTTCACTCAAACCTTCTTTCTCACAACTGCAGCACACCTAACTACTGTCTTACAGTCCTTGTAAATGTCCTGCACCACTCTAACATACTTATCTGCCGGTGACCAGAAGAAATGTCATAGATAGGAAGTGATTTTATGATCATGCCTCCTTGCACATACTTTGACCGAACATCATACATGTTAGAGTCCATATCAAAGCTTCTGAGAGAAGCAGCTAACAAGCTGGAAAGGACTAGTCACCCTGGCAGAATGACCCGCCCACAGTCTTTGCTTTCACTCACCATCTTACATCAAACAAAGGGAAGAGACAAAGACAAAACAGAAAAGCAATGACCAAATATTATATGACCAAATGTATATATACTGTATATTTTATTATTAATTCTGTTTTTGTTTTGTATTCTTTGTATTCTTATGTAACTACTTATTGATTTGATGAACACATAGCAATTATAAACTTTGTTTGCCACTTCCTGTTTTTTACTTTTAGTGTATCGCTACTTACTAAATTTAATGACCATATCACTAAATTGTCAACATTTGATCACTTTGATCAAGTTGACGCTTTGATCAAATGCACAACATAAATCAGCGACATGTCACTTGCTGATGCTGGGAACGCCCAGGTAAATTGGACTGCAAGGTTTATAGAATGCATAAAGCACTTAATTTTAGTTCCAATCCTGCCTTGTGCACTACCAATTTATTATTATTCACAGTAGCAATGCCTCTGTTCACTGTCCAATTGGCTTCTGGTTGCCCTTTTCTCCCAAGACAACTTTTATCTAAACGATCATCACATTTTAATCTAAAAAAATCTCAGGAAACCCCTAGTTATATGGTATCAATTACTGTACTTTGAACAAGTGCAGTTAGAGTGCAGTGCACAGTGCAGTGACGCACACACTGTCCGAGACAGATGTGGGCAGCCCATTAGCTTTACAGGTCTTAACACAAAAAATGGCGTGTTCTCAGTAGGGCTTACTAAAAGCACACAAACTAAAGCATCAATGCATACCAATACAGCACACTACTGTGGGACCTCTCACTAAAAATACAGTGGAACTTAGCATCAGTAATCATGACTATAATCAAAACATACTGTAACTGAACCAATATTTCCCATTAGAAATATTGTAAATTTGTTTCAAAAAGCACAAAATCTCATCCATTCTCAAACGCTTGTCCAAGTTCGAGTCGTGGGGGCAGCCGCCTAAGCAGGGAAGCCCAGACTTCCCTCCTTCCGGCCACTTCGTCCAGCTCCTCTTGGCAGGTTCCGAGGCGTTCCCAGGCCGGTTGAAAGACAGTCTGTCCAACGTGTACTAGGTTTTCCCCAAGGTCTCCTACCTATCGGATGTGACCAAACACCTCCCCATGGAGATGTCCGGGAGGCATCCCGACCAGATGCCCAACCCACCTCATCTGGCTCCTCTCAATGCAGAGGAGCAGTGGTTCTTCTCCGAGTCTCTCCCGGATGACTTTGCTTCTTAACTTATCTCTGAGGAAGAGCCCAGCCACCCTATGAAGAAACATCCATCAATCCATTTTCTATGCCGCTTATCCTCATTAGGGTTGAAGGAATGCTGGAGCCTATCCCAGTTGACTTCAGGCGAAAGGCAGGGTACACCCTGGACTGGTCGTATGAAGAAACAAAATCACATTTATACAAATTTACATTTACAGTTTTAAATGTACAAAACACTTGAACATTGAACACCACCTTGATTAAAGATTGATTGTCAAAGATGCAGACGTGGCATCCACGTGTGCACCACCTTCAAGTTTTGCTAGGAATTATTTCTTTATTCAATAGTGTTTATGTCCCCCTTTGTCAAAATGCATCTCTTTCCAACGTTATTTCCATGTAACAACTAAGGACATTTTGTGATGAAAATACATTAAATAAAACTGACTCGTGCGTATAACATATTGTACAGTAACTGTAAAATGTATGCAAACCAAGACAAAATGTTGGTGTTTTTCACGATAACTGGAGCTTACCCTAAATGAGGGTCCACTGTATTTGAAAAATATCACTAACATAACATTGCAGCTTTAACATGTTCTAATAGCAAAAAGGGTCAGCATGAACCATCAGACATGGATGTCATCTGGTATCCGACTGAGCACTAAAATTGTATTGACTAAAGTTGCATTATGTTATGTACTCATTGCCCTCATGGCTCACAGCATGAAAGCATGGAAGCTAACATGAGATTTGATCTCTTGTTTAAGCAGCTTATTCGTCAGAGTGTACCACCGCTCTCCTCCACTCTGACGGCATCTAATGTCTAAGCCAGATGCCAGATATTTGATCCCATGTCGATTGTGGACATTTGAGATTTCCTGAGTCAGATATATGATTTAATTTTCTTTAAATAGATGTGTTTTTACAATGTTTTGGCAAAATGATTTGTTTTCTACTTTGTCTTAAAGTAATGGCTATTGTTATGGTGCATTACCTTTGTTTTTTTGTGTACTAGGTTATGAATGTATACAGTTGACTGATGAAGCACATTTTGAAGTCAACAATGACCAGATTTAACAAAGTTAAGTTGAAGTACAGTGTGAAGGCAAAAATAGGCTGCCTTCAAACGCTTCATCTGAAGTGGTGCAATTTATACCAAAAGCTGCGCCATCACCAGTCGCTGTTGAAAACAAGATTTTGCTTTCCTTATCCGAGCATCTCTCCTTTACATAAAGCTGAGAAAGTGCTGCCATTTATAGTTCTTTGGCAGGGGGACATTGATCACGGAGACAAGTGATCCTCATGAAACCTGATCTGAAGAGAGAAAGCTTTTACTTGTCCCTTAAATATATTATTGTGTAGGACCTTTCTGACCTCTGTGAGATCATCCTTTGTATAATTGAATGCTCCAAATTCCTATAACAAAAAAGGCCTCCTGTTTGAAGTAGAGCAGCACTCAGTGGGAACTAGAATGGAGCCAGCTCCTATGGGGGAATGTTGCAGCGCCCCCCCAGAGGCTCATCAAGAACTGTCGATCACTCAAAAAATGTACTGCGTGCATGTTACCCTTCATCCATCTATCCATCCATTCATTCATTCATTTTCTGTGCCGCTTATCCTCATTAGAGTTACGGGGTATGCTGTAGCCTATCCCAGCTGACTAGCAGCTTCCTCGATATGAGAAAAGAAAACACTATGTAGATCAAGTTCAAAGCTAAATGCAGCAAATTTTATTTAGTGCAGAAAAAGTACATTACAGTGTCCTGCTACACATTGTAGCTTGACATGCTAACATGTGAGGGGGAGGGGTTTGCCTAAAAACACATCAATGTCACATGCCTTCACTACGATGCAGGTGTATCCACATTAATAATAGAAACAGCATTTCATAGGCCGGCAGTAAATAAATCATGTGAGGAAACAATAGGAACGAGGGCATGGTCGAGCGTCCTGATCGGCTGACACTTCCCTGAAAGAACAGTGGCCCCAAGACGTAGTGTGCCTCGACGCCACATGTGCAATCATATGAAATGCACCCACACACGCACATGGACACGCATGGGAAAATGTGTCGGAGCGCTTCACAAGTGATGGAAATCAGCGGGTTTTGGTTGTGTGAAATATGGCTTTGCTGTTATCAAATACACTTAACAGGAGTGAGCAAGCAAGCACATCCATACACACACTTGCTGTGGTATCCAATATACTGTAAATGCTCCAATTACAACCTCTAACTAATTACTGGTTAAGCAAGGGCAAATATCCACCGGGGGTCACCGGGGTCTTTAAATAGCACTAGGCATTAACAGCTGTGGCTGTAAGCAACATTCTTATATTTTAATAAGTTCACAAGATCCAAATAGCTGCATGTTGAATTATTACAAGTGGTCAGCAACCAGAAACTTTATCTACCACTGCATGCGTTATAAAACTGCTGGTGTTCCGGTGTCTTCCCATGCTGTTGTTTACATTAAATCTGAGCTATTAATGCATTAGTTCTGTGGCTGCTTAATTGAGCGGCATACTTGCTCATAAATGACTATGTGGTCATATAGAGCTATGTTTTCCTTTACACTTTCTCATGCCTTCCAAATCATTAAAGTAAAAAAACACAAGTTGGTAAAATGTTCTTTTCTCTCCAATTATCTCCCCATCCCCTCTTTGCTGTTTAGATAAATAAACGCCATGGCGATACTGTAATTAGAGCATTTACAGTAGTTTTATCATTTAGTTTTGTGCTGAACAAGCTCCTCAAAGGAGCTGAGATGTAGCAGCATCAATGGTTCAACAATAATAGCATACATGTCGTCATAAAAATCATAAATGTAATTAAACGTGGTTGCAACGTGTCACGCAACATTCCTGTCTCATTCTGAATTTGGGTCAAAACACTACCTGTGACATTTCCTGGAGGAGCCAAAGAAACGCCACTGTGGAGTTCAAACTCGTGACCTTTAAGCAGAAGGTCATTCTGCTCCGTCACATGGAAGTTTAACATTACTTGCTGGGGGCGATGTACGTTGCCAGGCAACGTGAAGTGCCTTTAGACAGGCAGGTTTGCTATTTGCAGAAACCACACTGGCCTCCGACTACCTGTCACGTGAATGTGACCCTGTGTTTCACCGTGACAAGAGACATAGGAGACAAAGCGTGCTACGTCATTTAAAATTGCATGCTAACATGAGACCAGGTTTAATTGTTAAATGTACACCTAGTGTGGCATTTGCAAACACAGCCTCAGCATCAACACTTTCCCATGATGATTAGTGCACACCAGGCATGTGACACCACTTCCAGGGCATAATCCATCCTACTTCCAACCACGGCAAACACAAAAATAACATTGAAAATATAGCAAATCTTAGAACAGGATCAAGTAAAGGTTACCAGAGCTAAGAATGTAAGTGACATGTACTTATAGAAAAAAAATGATTAGTATTAAATATAGATACTAAAGAGGACCAATTAAATGTCTTCTACATGGTGGAGGAAAGGAGTGTGAGCGGACGGTGGGCGTGTGCTGCCCTCAAAATAGAAAAGAGGTTACATTCCTATAATAATTCTAGTAATTAGCAGGATTAATATTATAGCAAATGTGGCTGTTAATGAAGCAGTTCAGTGGGCTACATACGTCACAGAGAAGGGGGGCAAGGTGGTACCTTGTGCTTCATATTGGGGCCCAATTGCCTTTTGTCCTGTTTTCTGGGCATCCGAAGGGGACAGGGCTATGGTTCACAGCGGGCCATCGTTATCAGGTGCGTATTTTAAGGCGCAACACGACACTGAGCGTGCTGCCCCACTTAGACACAAACACTTCAATGTTGCAAGACAGTAAGAGGACACCGGCTGGAGGTTACAGGCGTTGAACCTGCGTGGCATCTCACTTGAGAAAGGTGGAAACTTAGCCACTCGGATTACTTTAAATGATAAGTTGTGGACCCGAGTCCGACCGTGAGAATAATTCATCGCTACTTGTAGTTGAGAGCGCTAGAAGTGACACCGCAGCTCTAATGACTCATTAAAGTGGTATAAATATTTGAATGACTTTCCACCGGCACCACTAAGCGGGCACGGCCATCACACCCCAATCAGCGTCCTCTGTCCAGATTGCTCTCTCCCCTGTGTTTGGCCAGTTTGCATGACCACCACCTCATCACCTAACAGATCATACCTAATAACAATAGTAATAATAATAATAATAATAATAATAATAATCAGGGCTACACCAGCAAAACCTTGCTTTTGTATTGGAGGCCAGTGGACCACTGTGTGCTTGTATTTTGTTTTTGTGCGTTGACCTGTCTGCTGGTGTGCACAGGGGTGACAAAGGAGAGGGGGGGCAAAAGTTAGCAAATTTTTCTGACATCATGCTCATGATTGTAAATGTTCTCCCTCCTCCAGTCAGTCTCATGCAAAAAGGCCCTTTATGATACTTTGCATATTAGAGCAATACATCCTGAACAGTATTTCCCACCCAAACCCTTCCAACCCTCACATTTCTGTACATCAGCATAAAGTTGTTTATTTATTTATATATATATTTGTGTTGTCTCATTTCACTGTGATTTAAAAGAAACAGTCACTACTTCTTTTTCTTCTGGAAACGCCTGAACTGGTTCTGGATGGCAAGCGCTGCCTTCTCCGTCTCAGGCGCCTCCAGGTCAATGTCGATCTCCTCCTCCTGCTCTTGAGGCTTTGCTGTTGAGGCTTTCTCTGCATGGGAGAGGATATGGGGTTTATGAACGTGGGGGTGTTTGAGACTTAGTGGGCGGATCTCGGTTAGTGGGTGAGTACATCTCATGGGTTATGGAATCACAGGAGTGGCAAAATTAAAAGGAAATACACATAGAACTATAAAGAGACTCAATAATATAAAATATACAGTATACAAATGTAGCCCGATTTTTTGTATTGTCTTTTTTTTTTTTATTTTGTCATTGCTTGTCCTGTTTTGTCTTTGCCTTTTCCATTTGCTTTTTCTCATTGCATTTACTTGATGGCTCAAGCTGCTGAGGATAGGCTAAAGTCTTGTCACATTCCTATGATTTGTCCCTGTCTTCTGCACTAGGCGGTTCCACTGGGCACACCTGCAACTTATGCTGCTAGACCGCATACACTCACTGCTTACAGCGGTGCAGTGCTGGATTAGTCCCTTGTGTCTCCCACGACACCATTGCTGCCGCAGCACTTCGTTTTGGTATGTTAAACTTCCCATCCAGCTTCTCACGCTCCCATGTTCTCTTGTAGTCACTACTTAACCTCTTGGGCTGTTTCTCTACTGCCCAGTGGTCCTTGGCCTCCAGCCGCCAAGTTTTGGGAGTTTTTCGTTGTTTTTGTTGGACTATTCCATGGTGTACCCTTTGCCCCATCACTTTTTGTTAACCTTTTTGGACTGTATTAAAGACTTGTTACATCACTCACGTCTTGTCCCTGCATCCGGGGTCCACCAAAGAACAAAACGTTTTAAATTTCTTACAGTCACCCGTGCTAAGAGCTATATTTAAACATAGCCACTGCAAGCAGTAATTGTGTGAGCAGGTATGGTCTCAAAGAGTTGTGTGGGTTCTGGAGGTTGAGCTCCTCCCACTTTCTCGTCACGTATCCCACTACTTTGTTATGCATATAGTAGTTATATATTTTACTTGATTTTGTCTAGTGACTAATAAAGTGATGTATATAGCATATTTACTTCAATAGGTGCCACCGCTCTAATAGACGCCATGCCTCATCTACAGTATATAGGACAAGTGCCTGCAAAGTGCTAGCTATATTATAATAATGCTTCAGAGCATCATTTAGATATACACACCTTTGTTGTCGTCTGCAGTCGTCTGGCTGCTGTTGGCAGAATTTGTAGATGTCAGCTGTGGGGGAAGAACATGTACGTGATTATTGTATTATATTTTCAGTGTGTGCGTCATTGCATCAGTTAAGTCGTCCACTTGACAACATGATGCAGCTACACAGGAGACAGCGAGAGGAAAAGATTGAGATTGGGAGGAATGGATTGAGATTAAAACAGATTCTATGATTATGCAATGTAGTGTCGGACTGGGACAAAAAAAGAGAGTGTTTACATGTGTCCCTGCTTAACTGTCCTTATTGCACTGCATGATGGGTTCCCCAAATGACCCGAGCATCTCCAGCAGAGCATAAAAGAGTGGCAAATAGCGGCTTGTCACCCCTGTGCTGCCAGTAACTCCAGACTGTGTGTGAATGCATCATGTGTGACATTTTTCCGTGATGTGTTCTGTGTCAACACGCGCAAACAAAGTCTGGTCCCTTAACCAATCAAAAGCCAGTGTTTGGAAGGCCAGACGGGGAAGGAAAGAAAGTGTTTGCAGGAAGTGTACACGGACTGAGAAGCCATGAAGAGATGCAAACGACAGGCGGAGGTCGACGAGGGGAAAAACACGCCGCTTGACTTTCTCTGTTGCTCATCGTAGAGGCAAGCAGAGGACTGACAACATCAGCAGTGCTAACAGCATTCAGTTTGTGTTCCCTGCTGTGACACACACTAGGTGCTAAGCTAAACTACCACAATCTGATGGTCTTAGTAAAATGGGTATGCAACGAAAGCAAAGAAAAAAAGATAAATTCTCCTGTGTGAAACACAGGATGCAGAGTGTCTTGCAGCAACTGCAGAGGGAGAAGATGTCTGTTCAGCATTAAGCACTCAGTCAGAAGCGCTCGGCCAACGAGGCATTAAAGGCTTTTACTGCGATAGGATCCACTGGCAGCCTTGACAAACACGCAGCAGGAAAAGCAACAATCAGGGTGCAGAAAATAGCAGCTGACAGACAAGAAAGAAAAACGCTGATGTTAATACAAAGAGACTTCTTCACGTGCCTCATCATCCGAGTGACAGCCAATGTGAGGATGTGAGCTTCACAATGAAAAAGCTGGAGACAATGCACCAACTGGAGCTCCACACATACAAGATACCTGGTCGAATTATGAGAAAAATATTGTTTTTTGTTGTAGTTTCTTATTCCAGTCCATTCTAGTATTTTTTTTAGTATTTTTACTGACAGTTATTAAGAATTATTAAAGATAAACAAAAAGGAAAATAACTGATGGAAAATAATACCTCACCTATTAGTTTTTCCACATTCAACCTCCTGAGACCAAGAATAAAATGCATTAAATAATTGTATTGTATCTTGTCTCATAAATTTTCGACTTTTTCCCAAGTCACAAATTCACAAGTTTAAAGTTGTAATCAACTTTATTCTAAAAATTCCAAGATTATTTTAATACTCAGTCAAAACAGGCATTGCCTGAGGCAGCTATTAAAAGGGGGTACCTTTGGTCTTGGGCATGTGGAGGGCGTGGGGTAAGGAAGGTGGAAGTGAGAAGGGCTTGTCATGCTAATCTGTTTGTGTTCAACTGTTCTGTTTTGCTGTTACGTTACAAACATAGGGCTTTCCTAAAGTAAAAGGAAAGTTTCCTTCCTTCCTGAGGAGCTATGCTGTATTTTCCCTTTGACAAGTATGACACAATGACACCAATACTAGGACTTTATTCTCATATATTTAAAACTTTATTGTTGCATTATTGCAAGTTTTTTCCGGAAATTTAAGACTTTATTATTGTAATATTACAACTTCTTGTCTTGGAAATATTAGATTTTTTTCCTCGCAAATTTACGACTTTATTCTCGAAATCTAAGATTCTCTTTTTTTTTATTATTTGGCTATAATATGTCGTAGGTTTCTGGCCACTAGTCATCAGCACGGAACATTTCATTCACACTGCATGTACTCAGTCTTGAAATAAGTCATCCTTTTTAGTCGGACATCAATGGACATGTTGGTGCAGGAAACAGAGATGATGAGGAGGTGATGGGCAAGTTTGGTATCCAGGAGAGGAACGCTGAAGGACAGATGGTGGTCATCTTTACAAAAAGAATGGAAATGGCTTTAGTGAATACTTTCTTCCAGAAGAGACAGGAACATAGGGTGACCTATATGAGTGGAGGTAGGAGCACACAGGTAGACTACATCTTGTGTAGAAGGTGTAACCTGAAGGAGCTCAGTGACTGAAAAGCAGTGGTAGGTGAGAGTGCAGTCAGACAGCATAGGATGGTGGTGTGTAGGTTGACTCTAGTGGTGAGAAGGATGAAGAGGGTAAAGGCAGAGCAGAGGACAAAATGGTGGAAGCTGAAAAAGGAGGAGTGTTGCGTGACATTTAGGAAGGAGTTGAAAAAGGCTATGGTTGGCCAGGAAATCCTTCCAGATGACTGGACAACTACAGCTACTGTGATCAGGGAGACAGGTAGGAGAGTACTTAGTGTGTCATCTGGGAGGAAAGTAGATAAGGAGACTTGGTGGTGGAATGAGGAGGTGCAGAAGTGTATACAGAGTGAGAGGTTAGCTAAGAAGAAGTGGGACACTGAGAGGACTGAAAAGAGTAGACAGGAGTACAGAGAGATGCAGCGTAAAGTGAAAGTAAAGGTGGCAAAAGCCAAACAAGGGGCTTATGATGACTTGTATGCTAGATTGGACAGCAAGGAGGGAGAGAAAGATCTATACAGGTTGGCAAGGCAGAGGGACAGACATGGGAAGGACGTGCAGCAGGTTAGGGTAATAAAGGATAAGGATGGAAGGGTATTGACAGGTGCCAGTAGTGTCATGGGAAGATGGAAAGAGTACTTTAAAGAGTTGATGAATGAGGAAAAAGAGATAACAAAGAGTAGAAGATGTAACTGTTGTGGATCAGGAAGTAGCAAAGATTAGTAAGGAAGAAGTGAGGAGGGCATTGAAGAGGATGAAGAATGGAAAGGCACTCGGTCCTGATGATATACCTGTGGAGGTATGGAAGTATCTAGGAGAGGTGGCAATAGAGTTCCTGACCGGGTTGTTTAACAAGATCTTAGATAATGAGAAGATGCCTGAGGAATGGAGGAGAAGTGTGCTGGTGCCCATTTTTAAGAACAAGGGAGATGTGCAGAGTTGTGGCAACTACAGAGGAATAAAGCTGATGAGCCATACAATGAAGTTATGGGAAAGAGTAGTTGAAGCTAGACTAAGGGCAAACGTGAGCATTTGTGAGCAGCAGTACGGTTTTATGCCAAAAAAGAGTACAACAGATGCAGTATTTGCTTTGAGGATGTTGATTGAGAAGTACAGGGAAGGTCAGAGGGAGCTGCATTGTGTTTTTGTAGATCTGGAGAAAGCTTATGACAGGGTGCCCAGAGAGGAACTGTGGTATTGTATGAGGAAGTCTGGAGTGGCAGAGAAGTATGTTAGAGCGGTGCAGGACATGTACGAGGACTGTAAGACAGTAGTGAGGTGTGCTGCAGGTGTGACAGAGGAGTTCCGAGTGAAGGTGGGACTCCATCAGGGATCAGCTCTGAGCCCCTTCTTGTTTGCTATGGTGATGGACAGGCTGACGGACGAGGTTAGACAGGAATCTCCATGGACTATGATGTTTGCAGATGACATTGTGATATGTAGTGAGAGCAGGGAACAGGTGGAGGAGAAGCTTGAGGGGTGGAGGTTTGCCCTGGAAAGGAGAGGAATGAAGGTCAGCCGCAGCAAGACGGAGTACATGTGTGTAAATGAGAGGGACCCAAGTGGAAGAGTGAGGTTACAGGGAGAAGAGATAAAGAAGGTGGAGGATTTTAAGTACTTAGGGTCAACAGTCCAGAGCAATGGAGAGTGTGGAAAAGAGGTGAAGAAGCGTGTGCAGGCAGGCTGGAATGGGTGGAGAAAAGTGTCGGGTGTGATGTGTGATAGAAGAGTTTCAGCTAAAATGAAAGGAAAGGTGTACAAAACTGTGGTGAGACCAGCGATGTTGTTTGGTTTAGAGACAGTGCCGCTGAGGAAAAGACAGGAGGCAGAGCTGGAGGTAGCAGAGATGAAGATGCTGAGGTTCTCTTTGGGTGTGACCAGGATGGACAGGATCAGGAATGAGCACATCAGAGGGACAGCACATGTTAGAGGTTTTGGAGATAAAGTCAGAGAGGCCAGACTGAGATGGTTCGGACATGTCCAGAGGAGAGATAGTGAATATGTTGGTAGAAGGATGCTGAGTTTTGAATTGCCAGGCAGGAGGCCTAGAGGAAGACCAAAGAGGAGGTTTATGAATGTAGTTAAAGAGGACATGAAGGTAGTTGTTGCAAGAGAAGAGGATACAGAAGACAGAGTTAGATGGAGGCAATTGATTCGCTGTGGCGACCCCTGAAGGAATAAGCCGAAAGGAAAAGAAGAAGATTAATATTGAATGCAACTTCGGGGGTCTGGAACCAATTAGCTACAATAAAAAACGACAACATGGCTGTCTCTCAAAAGGAACACTTCAATTGTACACTTCCATAAGTACGGTATACTGTGTAGATTAAGGCTGTGTTTCCATTTGCGCACTTTTGTACTTACACTTGACTATGTATAGTGATGTGTCGTTTGCCAACAAAACAGTTCTGAGACGGCTCTTTGAAGTGAACGAGCAGTCATTTTTTTTCTGTTAAAGCGGCAAAAATTGTGGTGAAATTATGTGGTGACGTGTCAATGCTCAAAAAAGGGTTGAGGAAAATGAGCAGCAGCAAACAAATCGTTCTTTGAGTTTTGCACATTTGTACTGATTTTACAAATTTAATTAACACATTTTAACAAATTTATGTTTTGTTATGTAAAGGTTTGTGACTGTTGAGTTGTTTTACTGTAAATAGATTACAATTTATAAATAATACACACTGAATACATACCAGATCGGACCACTGTCAAATTCAAATAGGTCTTTGTTTTTGTATTTTTCATAGTTTGTTTTTTGTAGCTGTCTGGTCCATGATACGCAAATATATACTGTTATAACAAAGACATAAATAATAAACATTTGATATAATTATACTTTACATTAAAACATTGATTCATTTTACACATATTTTGGTAAAATACATTTAAGCAATGTGGTAAAATAAATTTGGGCAAAACGAAAAAATTTGAGAAGCTCTTTGGGAGACAAAAGAGGCAGCTTTACGAGTTTCAAGTTTAAAATTCCCATCACTTGTGTACACTTTTCTTAAGGTTGCACATTATGACGGTGTAGTGCTGCAACAAATCAAATTACAGTCATTGTACCAGTAGTGACTGCAACGCACAATATTTACTTTCTCTTCTGTTTGATTGTGAATGAAACCGAATTAGTCCCTGCCATTCCGTTACGTTACTGAGATGGCGATGATTGAGTTAGTGCTGGTGAGTGTCCATCACCGCACACTCGCCATATGGGGCTTGTTAAGTGCAACATTCAGATACTGATGGCGCACTGCATTTTACCGTACTTATGCAGTCAAAATATTACGTCTAAGCACGGAAGCGGCCTATGTACTTGGTTCCTTAGACATTACTTTACATTTACATTACATTACCTTTAGAAGAATTTGTGGCTAACTGCTTAGCTTGTTACCTCGCCAATTTGCCAATTTGCTGCCAGCGGCCGTCTTGAGTCCCTGCAGCATGAGAGCTAAGCAACGTACTGTAAGCACAGAATGATATGAGTTTAAAGGTAACTCCATTGGTTATTTCATGTCTACAGGGCTCTAATAAAAAGTATAGAAAGTCAAATAGGTTTCCTATGCTTTAACTATGAAAATGTTCCATTTATATTCTTTTTTTGCGGTTCAGTCTGAACATTGTGCAACCTATTTGCAATGTGGGGTTTATCAAAGCGTGTCACTTCTGGACCATTTTTTGCACATTTTACACACTCCGCAGTGAGCAGTCAAGTGAGCCTAGTTCCGGCATTCCCAAAGTTGTCAGCGAATAATACTCCTCCAAGAGAGCAAGGGCAAAAGTGCCTGGACTTAAAGAAGACCCCAGAATCCAAGAGATAAATTAAGTTGGAAGAGAGGGATAGTTCTTCCCCAAGTCCTCTAGTACTGCAGCTGTGAGATAATATAGACACCTTTCCTTTCTGCAGTGAGAGCTACTCTGGAGTTCGACATCTTGCATTCCAGATGCAGGGAGTGGTAGTGACAGTGCATCTTGTGTCAGCAGCTTTTTGTGTATCATGCTACAATAAGTAACATGGGCTGTTATTGTGACTGCACGGTGGATGAGTGGGTAGCATGTTGGCCTCACAGTCAGGAGGTTCTGGGTACGAATCTCCGTTGGGCATCTCTGTGTGGAGTTTGCATGTTCTCCCCGTGCGTGCGTGGGTTTTCTCCGGGCACTCCGATTTCCTCCCACATTCCAAAAACATGCCTGTTAGGTTAATTGGCGACTCTAAAGTGTCGAAATGGTTGTATGTCTTTAGTTTGTTCATTTGTCTCTATGTGCCCTGTGATTGACCGGCGACCGGTCCTACCTGCGAACTTAATGAGGATAAGCGGTATAGAAAATGGATGGATGGATGGATGGGCCATTATTGTAAACAGGTAAAGCTCTTATGCTAACCTAATTTTGTATCCCATCTGTGAATAATAATCCAAACATTAAGGCTGCCGAGAATTCTGGCAAATTGTTGTTAATGTGCACTCTGCTGATTAACATTTACCCAAAGTGACCTCGTTTCGGCTTTGTTCATCTTGCTTTCTTTGTCACTAAATAAAAGGTACTGTTGTTGCACACCTACCATGTTTATTTGTTTATCAGGGTGTTTTTCTATACAAATATTTGTGCAATATTTATCCGCTTACTCTTCTTCTCTTTTCAATTGTGAATTCTACTTGTGTTGAGTCCAGCCCCTTCCACTACATAGCCAAGATAGTGACGATTAAGGGTGGTTAGGGAAGATCAGAATCCCCATTTGGGTTGTGATGAGTGCAACATTTGGGTATTGATGGCGCACTGCATTTTGCTGTACTTTTTACACAAGAAATCCCTTTAATGAGGTCTCCATCATACATGTAAATACTCGTCTAATCGGAATTATAAATTAAAATATGTAAAAATTAATCGTGTGTCACACTGATTGGCCCACACAAGTTTGAATGGCCCAAGCGATCGCTATGGCAACCTGACAGCATCCTCACACCGCCTGCTCCATGCATGGATGTCCTCCTCGCCTCCCTCCTACTCAGCAGCTAAAAGTCAGGGATTTCCCTGCATGCAGCAACAGCAGCAGCAGCAGTCAGCGCCATCGTTGCCGAAGCACAAGTCGAGAGAGAAAATGTGTTTTAAAAAAAACACGGATGGGAGACAGAGACAGATTGCAGCATTTATCAAGGCGCCCCTGGGGGCCCGCTGAAGGTGATGGAGAGAGAAAGACACATATGGAGGGAGGCGAGATGGAGCGTGATAAAAAAAAAGATGAGCTGGCTGAGAAAGATTGTAGCGTACATGTTGTATTCAGGGAAAAATACTGGGCAGGCGTACATGGAGCCCAGATGGATGCACACAAAACAGAAGAAACCCCCCCACTCAGCGCTCTTCATTTTCAGTGAGGCTCTCCATTGGGGAATACACCTTTGAGCTGTTTTCCTCAAAATAGTCACATTTCTTTATCCTTTGCCCTTTCCCAGCAATGATAAACACAAAATGTTTACCATTGCTAAAAGAATGGGGAACAATTCTACTAATTATTCTTATTGTGCACATGCCAGCATAATTTTATCTTTCCATTCCAGCCATTAAATGCTTGTTTGTGTCTACCTTATTGTTTCTCGGAGAGCTTTTAGCCTCAATTCAACTTGTGCTCTCCTCCTCTGCAGCGCTTTACCCTTTACACCCACATGCTTGTTTCCATGCAGTCAACCCCCACCCCCCCTTCCCACTCCTAGTGAGTGGGGCTGGATGAGCAGATGTGCTACAGTACATCAATGTGAATGTCTGGCCACTGCTACTGTAAGCAGGAGACGGACATTCACTTTTCCTTTCACCCTGTAATGAACATTTGATTAGGATTTAAGATGGACTTAATGGAGGCTGGTGGCCATAATGGAGTAAAAAATGCTCTTATGATGGATCTATTGTCTCCCGTTGCCCCCGAGAGGTCTGTTTAACTGGGGAATGTTTGCGCATTAGCCATGCATTTGACACATCAGTTGATTTATTTAAAAAAATAAAAGTGGGGCCTATTTTCTGCCTTCTCTTCAAGCTAAAACTCTGCCGCTACCTGCCCACTAAAAATAGTGCCTTAATGGCTTTATATAAGGCAGTGGGCGCTGTCACTTTAGAAGCCTAAAATAGTCCAAATGGGGAAAGAACAGGAATACGACGGCAATTGTGTGTGAATACAAGAGTTTGCAACCACAATGGAAAACACGCTCTGACGCAGTACCTCACATTTCAACAGGAATTTTAATCATTTGTTCTCAAGGAACAACAATACCATAGAAACTTGAATACGCTTTAGAATAGTCAGTGTAGCGCTTGTATAGCAGTATAAATGCCTGGGGAGAAAGGACGCCACACGTCCTGGACAAACTGGTGAGAAAGGCAGTCATTGGCACTGAGTTGGACAGCCCGACATCTGTGGCAGAGCAAAGGACTGAGGAGGCTTCTTTCCATCATGAACAACCAACATCATCCAATGCACTGTATCATCTTCCAAAAGAAGACAAGTTTCAGGGGCAGATTACTATCATTGTCCTGCTCTACTGACAGACTGAGATCATTCCTCCCCCTACACCATGCAGCCTTTTAACACAAAACAGGGAGCAATTAAAACACACGGGAGTGAACTAAAACACCTAATTATGTATTATATTGTTATTAGTATTATGTATTTATTAATGCACTACAAATTGGAAGTGAACAGTTATTTATTAAATCTAATTTTTCTCATCTTTCCCGACTTCAGTCAAGTGTTAGCATTTATATTTTTTGAGAGCTGCTTGAAACCTACATTTCTCTTGGAGATTAATAATCTACAGGTATCTATGGGTTTATTATCAAGAAAAAATTAGCCACTCACACAGCCATATATGTCTAACTAGCTGGCAACAACATGACTAGTAAGATAATTGTGTCCCGCCTACAATGAAGTATGACTTGAGTGGTATGGTCATGAGCAACATGAATTCCACCATGCAATGTGACATTGTGAAACTGACCAAAAACCTTGAAGATCGAAGTGAAGTGACAAGTGAAGCTGACTGTGATGGAGTAGCCAAGTACAGTATGTCTCCTTCACACTTCAACACAATTGAGAACCTGTGGGGCTTCCTCAAGCGGAAGGGAGGAAGCTGTAGCAGTGCAAGGTGTCTAACATCCGCCAGTGATATCATCATGGAAGAGTAGAAAAAAGATTCCGCTCACAACCTGTGCAGCTCCAGTGATTTCCATCTCAAAGAGGATTAAATCAATGTAAGATAACAGTGATCACACTGCATATTCACACATTGGACACAACTTGGGACACGTTCACTGGGAGGTGACCACCCTTCTTGTGTTGGAAATCATACTTCCCCTCAACAAACCACAGATCGCTGGTGCTGGCTGCAATGATGCAGCACTCAAACCGGGAGGTGACCACCACCATGCTTGAGTGAAGTCAAGACAAAATATCTTGCTGCTCACTTATGTTGGAATTCAGGTTTCCCCTAATGAATCAGTTTGCCCAGTGCTGGGAGCCCACAGGCCATGATGCTACCACCACCACGATAGTGACTTCATACAACTTTTACTACTTTATATAGTATTGTCCTTAAAGAAAAAATACTGTAATAAAAATGTGAAGGGTGCTCTCCCTTTGTTGATACTGTATGCATATTGCATATGTTTGTCATGCAATACATATTACAGGTGCAGGAGGGTGGGAGTGGAGATGCAGCAGGAAGTATTTAAGTGTATTTATAGACACAACTAAAGGGATTATACCTCCATAGAGGAAAGCCAGATTCCTCACATTGAAGATAGGAGGCATGGGGAGGGGAATTGTGCAGTAAGCATGAATGATTGTTATTGGCTCCAAACTACACTTTTTTGCACATGATCAGAGAACTGATTAAATAGGTAAATGGGTTTGTCACAAGTCAAAGAACACATTTTGTTTGACCCAAATGTATTGCTGTTCATGCTTTTACTCACCACTTGCTTGAATGCACTTCAAGTCCTTCTCGCATGCACATTCACATGGTAGTCTTAGGAGAAGCAATCCATAATATGGAGTCACTGTGGGGTTAATTGGGGTGTGGTTTGCAACGTCATCAGAGTTCCTACAGATTTGACATTTCTAAAATCCATATTTTGTCCAAACTCAAAAAATAAACTCTTAAAGCTGCACCAATTGAGAACTGATTATTCAACAATTCATTTGGCTTTCAAGTAATCATTTTTTAATTTAAACATGTAAATATACGGATTTCAGTCTCTCAAATGTGAATTATTTTAAAATGTATTTTGTCATCCATGAAAGCAGACCTATTATCTTTCTCACACTTCATTGACTGTGGAAAACAGGGACAGACATTTTTGCATTTTGTTCTGATATGTTGCAGACCACTAAATGTTTGTGTTCCTATTGATTTGGTCTCTCTAGGGCCTAACCAATTACTCAATTAATCCAGACAACAATTTGCAGATTAAATTGACTAAGAAAATAATTCCTAGTTGCAGCCAGAGTATCATGCAACAAAAAATTGGAATTTTGTTTTCATTATTCCTAATATGTATGCCATTATGTCATCATATATTTAGCAGGAGATTATAGAAAGGCGATGAAGCTCATACAAAAGCGAGCAGAGGGCTGGCCATTGAACTTTTCAATCTTCCCAAATGTTTTCCAGGATCCCCTACTGTGTGCTCTCACACAAACATCTTAGCTGCCCTAGCAAGAGCCTTACAAAAAATGGATTCATGTCATTTTTTTTTTGTTATTCCTAAAATAACGTTTAGAAAACAGAAGCAGTAGAGATCTTGGAACCATGAATATTTTTCCATACTTGATTTTCCATTCTCCATATGGTTCCAGACCTGGAAATTTGTAAAATCAAATTCCATACTTCTCCATACTTGTGTATGAACCCTGCGTCAGGGCAGGAAGAGGGCGGCTATACACCTATGAAATTTAGTGCCCTCCCCTCCAAGCAGTACCTTTAATTAGAGGCCACCATCACTGATTTTCCTCCCTTTGGTTCTCTAGTATGTGTGCAAAAGACTTAGCGTTGAAAGGAAAATCCAGCAAACAGCTGTCAAAAAGCGGAAGGGCTGCCAAACAGCAATTACATAACGGCCCCATTTGCCTCCCCACATGATTCCTCTGATATTCCCACTATAAAAGGCACATTCCCACTTTGCCTCTTATTTGCTTCCGCCGTGCACGTTAGCTCCCGGATGTGCACATGTGTGAAAAGGCTTCCTCGCACTGTTGCCAAGGAGAATATAGTCATGCTTTAAGTGTGTGTGTGTGTGTGTGTTAAGGGGGATGAATAGAAGCTGCATGGTGAAAGGAAAGAAAAGGAACCAGTTCAGAGGGTTTCAGCCTGAGGAGATGTGCTGTCACAGAAAGGGGGGGGGGTCTCTGAGGAGGTGGGGGAGTGAAAGCAGGGTGCTTTGTGGACTGGTGACGTCATCTACTGTAATATTAAGTTATTTCAACAATAGTAATTAACAACGATTGACTAGCGACCAGTCTAGGGTGTACCCCGCCTCCCGCCCAAAGTCAGCTGGGATAGGCTCCAGCATACCTGCGACCCTAATGAGGATAAGCGGTATAGACAATGGATGGTAATCAACAATCTTTAGAATAGTTTCCAGTCAGCCCTTTTAGAGACCCCTCCCACCCCCATGCACTCAGCCAACACAGATGCTCTTTAATGGTCACAGGGTCCACACGTTTTGCACTCTCATAAGCGCAAAGTTCAGAGAAAACGCTCAAAGTGTGGACTTAGATGGAGAATATGTACCACTGTTAAATTATTAAATTTTAGATCATTTTCCCACAATAAAATAATAATACAGGTTTATTATTACTATTTGCCTTTTTAAAATAATTTCACTTTTTAAAAATAGCAGGAAAAATACTAATATTGAGATTATTATTAATATTATATTTTCAATACTAACATAACTTTACTACTGAGCCTATTGTCACAATTAAAAATTATTCATTCTTCCACAATGAAAAGATTATTTTACTTTTTATACTTATTTCAAAACATTTTTAGGAAAATAATAGTCACAACGCTACTAAGATTGTTTTCTTTTTAATATCATTAATGAATAACAAATTCACAGAATAAAATGCAAATAATCTGTTTTTCTGTTCATAAAGTTGTCACTATTTTAAAACCTTTTTACAAGTTTCTAATGAAATGCATCACAATTCACCCATGTCAGTGAATAAAATGTTAGTACCAGCAACTTTGGCGACCTCCTCCAGCAGAGGAAAATACATATTTCTTTCACCTCTGCCAAAGCCCCCTTCACTTTTGGGGAAAGCCATTGCAGTACTTTTTTCTCCACACTTGGGAGCAGAGCCAGACTCGGCAGCGCTGCACCAAAAATAAAAATATTTTTTTTTTATAGCTGCACCTTAAGAGGAAGAGGATGTGGTGCATGATGAAGACGAGGTACACCAGCACTTGTTACCAGCAGCTGTTTGCAAAGTGTTGTTGCACACTCACCTCGCTCATCGTGGAAATCTGCAGAGGTGGTGGTGGAGGTGCGGAGAGGGGTGCACTCAGGTCTTGAGGAAGAGGAGCTGCTACAGTGGACGAGAAAGTGAAGAAGAATAAGAGGAGGAGTGCTGGAGTCGGCGGATGCTGCGAGAGCGAGTGAGGCTGCAGGCTGAAGCTCACTGGAGGATGCTCTCTCTTTTTCTTTCTCGCTCACTCTCGCCCACTCAGTCTCAGCCAGTCAGCAGGGAGCTTGCCATCAGCCTGTGAGCAGGATGTAGGCTAATAGTGCATCTTAAGGAGGGCGAGCCTGGAGCAGTCCATTAACTGCTGCTTTCTATTTATTGACCGAGTTGGCACGACAGGCTGCAACACAAAGCACGCACGCCAGTTGAACACCAGCAGTTTCTGTTTGCATCCTTTATGTTTTGCATGTGCCATTTCTATAATACTATCTGCAAGAGACCAATGAATGCCGCCGATATGAGTCCAGCAGAGGGGGCTATCGTACAAGTCAACATTTTGCAGCAGGAAAGAACTTTGACGAGAACTGCGCGTTTTGTAAGCACATACTTTCCACCGTAGCCCTGTAATTGCTTCTTAATGTGTACAAATGAATTTAAAATGTGTTTTACAGATAGCTAGGAACTACTGTACACGCCTTACGTCAGTCATTTCATCAACTTAATTCACTCCTTACGTACTTGCCGCCAACTGGAGAACTGAAGAAGCTTGTAATTTACAAAATGATGTCACTCACACCAAAAGTACCATCTATAATAGTAATAATAACCCCTACAAATAAATACTCACATTTAGGAAATGTCTATTGTTGTGAAAGAAAAATCATTGCAGTTCTACTCAAAGCCACAAGAAAGCGCAATCTCTCCTTTTTCAAGTATATATATATATATATATATATTATATTTTGAAATTAGCCTTCATCGTCATTATTCTAATCAACCTCATTCAGTGATTCATGTCTCCACTAAACGGTGCCACTCTGTCAAAACAAAAAACTGAACACATCCTTTTTCTATGCCACTTATCCTCACTAGGGCAGCAGGGTATGCTGGAGCCTATCCCAACTGAAATGGCAGGCCCCACATAGACAAACAATCATTCAACCCACACTCATACTCATTAACAATTTAGAGTCACCGATTAAGCCAACATGCGTGTTTTTGGAATGTCGGAGGATGCCGGAGTACCCGGAGAAAACTCACGCACACAGGAGGAGAAAATGCCAACACCAGTCAGAGATGCTGTACTGAGAAAGTGGCTCAACATGATGCAAGATGCAGCTCAACAAAATGTCACGTTTTCAGCTACATCTTGACCTGGTGGTGATGACCCCGAGGATGCAGAGAGCAGGACGCCGTGGCAAGTCAGAGAAAAGTTTCTTTTCATTGATTAAGCAGACCTTCTGCCACGGAAAACAAATGACAATGCTCCAACAAAACCACTTTGTCAAGTCCGGTCCTCGGCTTGAGCTCAGTGCGCTATTGAGAGCGTTTGACATCATATTATTATACTTCTGTGCAGAAATGGAGCAACTCCAGCCAGTGTATTTTACACAAGATGAGTGACTAATTATTATAAGGAGTTAAAAAAGATTATCACTGCCCAAAACAACATTGTCATCACCAATAGATCGAGGGAGAACAGCTGCCAGAAAACTGCAGAACATGTAAAGTCATAAGGCAGGGGTGGGCAACCTATGTCCCGGGGGCCACATCCAGCCCGCCAAGTGTTCTGTCTGGGAAGTAAAAAAGGAGGGGTGTTCACATACTCTTTAATAGTCTCTGTTTTACTGTTCATTGTCTCTCCATCCATCCATGTTTTATGATGCTTATCCTCATTAGGCTTGCGGAGATACTGTATGTTGGAGCCTATCTGAGCTGGACTGGTCGCCAGTCAATCGCAGGGCAGACATACAACCATTTACGTTCATACTCTAATGGACAATTTAGAGTCACCAATTAACCAAACATGCATGTTTTTGGAATGTGGGAGGAAACCGGAGTACCCGGAGAAAACAAACACATGCACGGGGAGAACATGCAAACTCCACTTGGAGATTGAAACCCATGCAGGTCTCACGCATAATACATATTGTATATCACACATCCATTAGTCATGTACCATTTGGGTGTCTTATTCAGTAAAAAAAACAAAACAATAAAATTCAATTTGGTTATTAGAAGTGGTCTGATGTTCAAAGTGGTCACAACCACAAGGGAACATATAGTCCACCCCCCCGGCCAATTATTTTAGGTCAATGTGGCCCACGAGACAAAAAGTTTGCCCACCCTTGGCATAAGGTAACAGTGATTATACAATACCCTTAGTGTTATAATTTATGAAAGGACATATTAGCCCTTCTCCATTTAAAAAATAAATCGGAGCACCAGTTATTTTTAGTTGTTGAAATATGTCAATATTGTTTTCATTTTTTACTGCTCTGAATTACAAAATGTGTGTCACATGCTGTACTTCGTGATGAACACTTGGTGGCACTGTTTACATGTTTTGCAGCGACTTTGTCCTTAGTGACAAGCTTTTTCTTTTTGTTAGAATAAGGAGGCTTTAGAGTGCTTATTCCGCCTACAAACTTTGTTGTATACGACCAACGGTACTCACACAAGAACATTTGCGACATATATATGTCTGCTAATTATGGCCGCATTAATATTTCATATTACATTTTATTCCTGACGCTCGGCTTAAAAAGTGAGCAAATATCGTGTATTGCATGATCTGAAAATGTCTATTTTAGAGAATTTCATCAAGGAATGCTAGCTGATCAGTGTGATCTCGTAATGCTGCCCGATTTATTCCTAAATTTTCTGAATGAGTCCAATTGTTTTTCATATTGTCTTAGTAAACATCACAGAATTTGCACATTTCTTCATCAAGTGAGACTGCGTCTGTGTGTACCTGCCTACCATCACATTGCACATTGAATTGGATCATGGGGCTTGCCATATTCTGTTGGTCAGCTTCTGTTCAACAATACAAGGTGGCAGAAACGTTTATTATACACCATAACTTTCTGCAGCCTGTGTTATGTCTTTAATGTAAGTGTGACATCATTTTTCTTGATAATCCGACAACAAAATTGCACTACCGCCGTATCCTGAAGAACTCAGGCCTGCGTGAGCCGAAAGTGCTTGTCGCTGTCGTTCTTCCATATAAGAATTTTTCTTTTTTTTACAGCAGTAAATATTTTGACACACGGCTTGCTCCTCTCCCTCATATCCTTCCTGCGTTTCACTGTTATAATTATTAGATTAGATTCAGCTCCAGAACCCTCTGCTATTGTTCATTAAAAAGCCAACAAGATGCACATTACATGCTAAATACATACTTCACATTAAGCCCAAACATGCCTCACACTGTTATTAAACACATTTTACAGCATAACATGTAAAGGTACTCACCACAAATGGATAAAAATAATGATCAATAGAACAGATCTCTCTCCATATCCTCCTCACCTCACACATCTTTCATTCCTTTATTGCAGCGCCCTGATGTATAACTGATGTATACATCCTAAGAAGGCCGTGATGTGGAATCATCGCTGCAGTCTTTGATGGCAAATTCTGGGAGGACACATCGCCAGATTTTTGTTTTTAACTCTTCAGTAATAACACTGGTTTTATTCGATGTTTGAGAAAGATTGTTTCTGTGTATTTGCCACTTCTTTTGACCTCCTGCTTTTCCTGCACATTTTCCCTGCCTGACCCTGTTGCTTTGTTCGCTGCCCGGCCTTCCCTGCACTGCCCACCTCGGGTTCCCTCCACCCCATTAACACACTCTGAGTATCAGTGAATTCTCATCCTTCACTAAGTTGTCTGTATTTTGGAGTTCAGCCCACCAGTATCAATTAAAAAAGCTACTGACAACCACCTCGTGGCATAGAAAGAAGGCAGATTTCAACACTCACACCCCCATAGCAGTACCTAACCATGATAGACAGCACTGTTAAGCAGTGTCAAGGACAAACTGGTGCTGTTAAATAAGGTGAAACTCCATTTTCACTTACGGCCACAAGAGGCCGCCATCGCACACAAATCGCCCCTGAAAAGTTCATTGATTCATTTATTTTCTATGCCGCTTATCCTCGTTAGGGTCGCGGGTATGCTGGAGCCTACCCCAATTGACTTTGGACGGGAGGCGGCCAAAAACATCTTCATCCACCAGTGAACTTTGTTTAGGAAAAAAGTGACACAAGTTTATTTCATATTTATGTTTATTTCTAATGTGTTCTTTTTTTCATCTGTCGACAAATTCATATTAGTCACTACTATGTTAGATCACTTTGTCCCTCACTGCAATGGCAGTCAACTACACAAGAGCCCAAACCTGGCATGGGCCATTCGCCTCACCAACGCTGTTTCACCCTGATTGATTGATTGATTGACAGGCCAGAAAATAAGGTGCAACAAATACTCACGGTGTCCAATTTGGATTTAAAATTTGGGACCATGCCGCTGAGACACAGTGCATTTTACATACATTCAAAAAAAATGTTTGTAGAATTGTGCTCTGAGTTGGGGGACGATTGGCAGGCTTAATTTATTCCCAGCTTCCGGTGGAAGGAGCCGAGAGGACCAGCACTCAGGTTTGTGCTCTCATTTGAAAGTAAAACAACATGACGCATGACACCTCTAAGTGCTATCTGTACAACATTCAACAAGACGTTGCTTGTATGTTTTCTTTTCATTTTCTTTTTGACACTGAAACAATAATTATCATCAAGGAGAGCATGTTTCCACACACACATACACACACAGATGGATCTCTGATAATAATAAAGGCCTCAGTAGCAGATACGTCACCTTCAGTTTACAGACAACCAGGAACACGAAGGAAGAGCAAGAGGGAAGAAAGGATTATTAGTCTTCATTGAGCTTTAGTGTCACGTTGGACATATTTTGGCAATTTAAGAGATTAAATTCACCCATTAGTCTTAGACTCGGGCTTTGGTCAATCAATGTAGTGCCTTGTGACCCTTTTTAAGGTCTGGACTTAAGGGGGAGGGCGGCGGTAAAGACAGGAAGAAGCGTGTTGCTATCGGCTTTTGGTGAGTTATACAAAAACACCAGGAAGTGCTTGAAACAGAAGGCACGGTGGCTTTGACACTCCTTGCTGAGGAGACTCAGCAGATGCAGCCTTACATTCCCACGGAAACAAAACAAACGGAAACTGTATGTGAACTCTTTTACAACCAGTTCACAGGGTTGGACGACACATTTGGATGAGGTGGTGCAGCTACGGCAGAGCACAGCGTTTAAAAGCCACTATGTTCATTGTGAACACAAAAACGAGAATAAGAAAACAAAGATTTGGTCTAATGATAAAATAGGAACAACTACCGTAAATGCTCCAATTAACGCCTCTATATTTAATGAAGCCTCCAATAGTCAACAGGTGTGTGGTTTGCAAAGGCAAAGAACCACCAAGGTGAATTAAAAAAAGACCTTGGCATTAACAACTGTGGCAGTTTTTCTTATTGCCTCCACAGTAGCTACATTTGAAGTATCATTTGTGGTCAGCATCCAGCAGCTTCAGCTACCTCCGTAAAATGTTGCAAACTCACCTGTTGGTGCGAAAGTCATGACACTTGTACTGTTGTTGACAACCAACTCATCAGTGCTATCAATGATGACTGAGCAGTGTGCTCTTAACCACTAATACTGGTTACACTAACTAAGACTGGTTCCGTTGTTGCTGTGTTGTGCAACATGCTTGTTAAGAAATGAGCATGTGGTCAAAAGAACTGCGTTTTTCTTTCCACTTACTCATGCATTCCTAATCGTTTTTACATTTGTTCAATATAATGAGTTTTCACATTTGGGAAATAACAACCTCTCCAATGATCACTTGCTTCCGATTAATTGTTAGGTAAATAAAAGGCTATAATTAGAGCATGTACGATACTTTGGGAACTTGCACAGTGCTTATGGACATTACAACTGGTCCTAGCTCACATCAAAATCATATCCAAGCCTCTTAAGGAATGACATTTTTTGTGATAAAAGCTACATGTTCTACTGGGATATCTAAGTCTTAATTGTTAGTGTTTTTAATCGGTGCTGCTACCAACAGAGAAAGAGCATCTACGCTTGATTGTGTCTTTAGCTTTCGCTCCACGTCTGCCTCACTCCTTTTTCAACGTTTACGTCGATGGCATCAGCATCACTTTTACAGAACGTAACTAGAGCCACAAGTGCACTGTAATGCCAAGCATACTGGGGTTGTGTTTCAAGGTCAAGTGACTCCATCCCAGCCTTCAAGCAGAAGTAATCAGGCACTAACTTAAAAAACAGACAGAAAACACTACTTTAGTATAATTTTCTATAAAGCTCACATTTCAGACAAGAAAGCAGAATCAAATCACGCTTTCAGTTCAATAGCTTTGCTCGACTTGGACCAGGACCAGGACCATGAAATTGTTTGCGGTCCATCCCTCATGGAGAAACCGACGCTGGAGTGATGCAGGGCTAGTTTATCAAATTGAACACCCTCCAGAAGTTTGGAGGATGGAAAAAAAAATAGAAAAAGGTGTCCATGCTCATTGTTTTTTAGGACCACCCTGTAGGACCACAGCGTTCTCTAACATTTGGGGGTTTCGGTTTTAATCTGTGAGGACATTCCTGTCAGGTGCTGTCAAAGTCGGTGAAGAATCCTGATCCTGTCTTGGTGAATCCTCCAGACTGCTACCTTGCTCCTCTTCCTCCTGCCCTTCATCTTGTAGAACAAGACTGTTGCTCAAAGTCTGAGGTACTGAAGTCCAGTTGGATTCTTGGCAATTATTATCATCATCATTAGGAGGGAGACCATTGGGGGGCCTAGTCTGGTTTAAGGACCGTTCTCCTTGCCTCCAAATCCCAAGGGCGTCAAACTCAGAGGGATTGTGGCGGGATTTAACGGCTTTAGGGGCACCATCATCATCAAAGGAGGACACAGAGCCTCTCTTATGTCTGGACTTACTAGTGTGGTTGACCTGCAGATGCATGCTCATGAGTTTAGTGGAGGACGTCCGAAACGGACAGTCGGAACACTGGTTCAGTGTTACCAGGTCGCCGCAGCCTTCTTCTTGAAAGACTCCCTCCTCTTCCACTCCTCCGAGGCCTGGTGAAGGACGACGAGACAGATCAAGCGGTTCAAAACCACTTTGACTTGAAGGCGCTTGTTTGTCACTGGATGGTTGCACCATGCGGTTGGTGGTAAGGGGCTTCCTGCGGGACACCTTCATTGCTTTTGGAGGGGTAGACTCCCTAACCCATGCTCCTTCCATACCACCTTGGTAAAGCGCACCCATCACTCCTGACAGATAGCGATACTGCGTCTCCAGGTCGACTTCCCTCAGCACTGCCAAGGCCTTGCGGTGGTCCTGCTGGTTCGGAATCCCAAGGAGCCAGGACTGCTGACCGGGCCTCGGGGTGGGGCTGTCTGGAGGGGCCCGACTAGAGTGGCTGTGATTGACGTGAGAGCGGCGCTGCTTAGCAGAGGTCAGACCATTGATGGCGGCGGAGGAACTGGAGGAGCCCGCTGACATGCTGCGCTGCTCTCTGTGGTGCCGCTGAAGGTGGTACTTGAGCGAGCCGGACTGGGTACCAGCGTAGTCGCAGTGGGGGCATTTGTAGGGTCTTTCACCTTGGCAAAACAACAGAAGGAATAGTTTTATTTTAAAAAGTGAAAAATGCTATAGCATAAAATGTACTGTGAATTGGATTTGAAGGAAGTCCAACTAATGCAGTAACACATTTGGAAGGGAGAGGGCAGTGTTTACACGGATTTAAAAGACTAACAAGTGTCAGAGATAAAATTCCCAAGAACAAAACAAAATGTTTGGACAAAAGAAAGGCTTTCTGCAATGATTAAGTGTGAGCAACATTAATTTTGCCAAATTAGAATACTACAAAGAGGCTAATAGTTTCTACAGAGGGCAGTTGACATGATTTTTATGCCCTTCACTTAAATGAGCAGCACTAATCACTCAACACCATCATTGCACCGTGTGACAGGTCTCCTAGGTCACATGAGTAGAACATCAGAGGAAATGGAACACTGAAGGGCAATAGTTTAGACTTTTTTTAAATGACACGTGACACAAATGAGAGGATCACACTGGTAAGGTCATATGAACTACATGACAGGGCAACATCAATGTAGTCTTAAAAAGTCTCTGATGTTTTAATGAGGTCAAATAAGGAAAGATGGCCATGAATTTAGTCAAAATTTGGACCTATTATCCTATTTAAGCAACCTATTAGAAACAGCTGCCTTTATGACTTCAAGAACGGCGTAATAATAACCAACGTCTGACAGTCAATCAAAGCCATGTTAGATTTTAAGTTTCCTTTTTTAAAGATGGAAGCATGAGTGGCTGAGCAGTGGAGCTATGATTAGTGCTGGCTGGTTCTCTGGAGTGAAAGTAAAATAGATCGTGACTCAAAGAGATGATAATTGCGGTTTATTAATCTCACAGCAGGCGCCTACCTGTGTGAACTCTCAGGTGCACTTTGAGGTGATGGGATGAGCGGAAGGCTTTACCACAGTAGGGGCAATCTTTAATCCCTCGACCCCGCACGCGCTCCCTGGTGGGAAGCGAGGAGACGGAGGCTGTCACGCCGTTCTCTCCTGTGAAATCACAAGGAAATAAAGATTGAATCTTTCTAACAGGCTAGCAAAGACTAAATAAAGAGATAAAGGAGCACCTGTGAAGCCTGGTAAGACAGAGGGAAAGCCCACTGATGCTCCTTTAGGTTCCTGCCTCTGGTCTCCACTGCTGAGAAGTTGAGGATCCTGCCTGACTTCACCAGGGCCTCCTTTCCCTCTGGAGCTGCCACTGCCCTGCACCTCACCTTCTCTCTGGGCTTTCTGAGCATGAACACGAGCATGGACAACCACCTGCTGGAGGCTGTGGAAAGTCTTTCCGCAGTCAGGGCATTCCCATGAGCCCTCTGACCCTCCAGAAGCTTCTCTAGCATCCATAGTGTCAGCATAGGTTCTGACCGGGTCACTCTCTGCTGTCATCGACTTGTTTCTCGGATTGACTCGCTGAGCCATAGCCAGGCTACGAGCCACCAGTTGCCACCAGGCAGCCTGCTCTCCTCCTTCGGACACTGTCGCATCACTTGTTCCTCTATTTCCTGCAGTCTCTCGTCCTTCTGAGCTCATACTGCCAACGTTGTTTCCCATCTCGGCCACTTGAGCGACAGCTTGGAGTCTCTCCATGCAGCTGGCCCCACTGCCATCACCGGGAAGGCCAAGGTAGCCTAGAATGGCTGACTTGCCCATTCTACCTCCACTCTCCTTATCTGGTCTTCCTTGGTCTACCCTTCCACCCCCCTGCTGAGCCAAAAGGAGGCTGGAGTAGAGGGCATTCAGGGACTGATTACTGGCAGAGCCTTTGCCCTGCTGGTCGATGCTTCCAAAGCCAGCTTTGAGACCAAGCTTGTTGAGGTGTACTTTCATGTGGTTCTTCAGGAACCATGGCTCCTTGAAGCCACGCCCACAAACCTGGCACTTATGGTCCAAGGAGTCCTTGTGCTTTCGCATGTGTCCCTTAAGGAACCAAGACTGGGTGAACCTCTGTCCACAAGTGTCACAACGGAATGCCGGCAGCGAGGAGGATCCTGACACTTTGGCAGGTGATGCCACCTGAGGTGAGGATGAGGTTTGGGCTGAAGGAATCTCAGAGGGTGCACTGATGTGTCTGGAGATGGAAAAGGCTGGTGGCAAAGCAGGCCCTTCACGGGAGGGGTGGCACTCTTGCAGGTGGGATGCCAAGGAGGCTTCTTGGCTGGCAGAGAAAGGACACAGTGTGCATTTGTAAGGATTGTGGAGAATCCTGACATGGCGCGTCAACTCTGAAGCCGTCCTAAATTTCCCTTTGCAGGAATGGCAACGAAACGCAGGTGCGGCTGAAGCTGATGTGGTCACAGAAGGAGGGTCTGTGCTGTCATCACGCAGGAAGTGTTGGTTCTGGTCAAATTGAAGGTCTTCTTCCAAGGTTTTGACCTCACCATCAACATCCTCCTCCTCTGCCAGTTGATGGATGATATTCCCAGACAGCATGCACTGGCTGGAATCTCTTCTGTGGTTCTGAATGATGTTTTTTTTGCCCTGTTGGACATTGAGGTGCTGCTTCAGAGGTGCTGAAGGTAGCACGCTGCCATAATGTGGTGAGGCTCGCCGTTGCCAGTCCAAGGTGTGAGCTCGAGCGTGAAGAGACAAAATGCTTTGAAAACGGAATCGCTTCCCACAAACGTGACAGGGGAATTTGAGCGAAGGTACAGACGAGGCCCCTCCTACTCCGGGTTCCGCCCTAGTAACAGCGTCCCTCTGGAAGAGCTGAAGGTCCAGCTCGTCGTTGCAGGTTCCGCTCTGGCCTGAAGACAAGGCTAGCTCTAGCGCTCCAAACCCCAGGAGGGGTGCCGATGGCGTGTCTGGCTGGGAAGATTCCAAACGCGGACTGTGTCCTGCTTCATCTCCTGGAAATAATGCCACGGCTGGGGTGGGTGATGGAGGAGCATCACCATCCGGCTCTTCGGAAACATCATCATTATCATCACGTTGATCCTCCACAGGAAGGGCCAACACCGACAGAGGTGAGTACGGCACCATGTCGGGACTCTGAGGTGACAGTTGCGGGCTTTGGAGAATCTGAGGCCTGGGGTTTAGTGTGGGAGAAGACGGGGGTTGCTCACAGGAAAGGGACAAGACACACTCTGGTGGGGAATCCATCCTCTGCTTGTACACACACACGCACACACACACACACACACACACAAAGTGAGCTAAAAGACAACATGTGAAAAGATAACACAGTCATGTGAAGATTAGAGGAGGTGTAAACTAGCTCTTCTACCCCTGAACTGCTGCACACAAAAGGGTGAAAACATGCACCCCTACTGTGCTGACAAATACACCCAATCTCGGCACTGTTTTTAAACTCTAAAGTTTGATCCCAAAAGTCGGACTGACTCAAAATTTCTCACACAGCTCAATCCCCTTAACAAAACAACCCACTGTCACTTTGGGGCATAGTAATCAAATCACCACGAAACTGGGTACACACCTTTAGGTGACTGACAGGCGTGTGTGTAATGTTTGAGCAAGATTGCTAGAAAATCATGGCTGCCATCAAGCAAAACGTTTCAGCAACTTAGCACCTAATTTGTTTCATGACGATAACATTTTGAGGATATCTGTGTCCCAGGTATGCCAGCATGCCTGAACGAATTCTGGTCCAAATCCACAGGGGACATCACACATCATTTACAGGGTGCCAATGTCAAGTACTCTATGCCCATCCATCCATTTTCTATACCGCTTATCCTCACTAGGGTCGCGGGTATGCTGGAGCCTATCCCAGCTGACTTCGGACGGGAGGCGAGGTACACCCTGGACTGGTTCATGTACTTTATGGGCTGTCCTAATTTTGTCAAATGACTGAGAGCACAGTGGACACACTTAGAAGCTTCTGGATGCATGAAGCAATTACCAGCAGTGTGTGTGCTGTTATGCCATTATCCAGTGTCTTGACTGGGGGCGGCCTGACTCCTCCTTCAATCCCCTGCAGAGGAAGCAAAACAAAAAGTAAAAAAACTGAAGACTTAAACATGAAGGTGGATGATAATGCCATGATATACTTTATGGACTTGTAACAGGTGTGCACCTGTTCTGTTAGCACGCACACATACAAGTTTGTGTGTGTGCGTGTTAGGTCAGGACGTGCACTGTCCCAAACAGGATGGGCTTCAAAACACGCCCTTCCTGTGTGCTCATACTTTAAGCTTCAATCACTTACACACACACACACACACACACACACAAAACATTAGCAGCAACACAAAGAATGGGTGTGGTGCCTTTGAGGCCTCATACATCATAGTCAAATCAATTAAGGGAACTTGTGTGTTTGTTGCTCTCCTCGCATTGACTACATCATCACCATCAGTATCATCATTGTCATCAAGATGGAGGCGCACGGCAAGACAAAAGGTTGTAAATGGTTGTCGCAGATTTGCCTTGTTCAGGTGTGTTTGTGCATGACAAAGAGATGGTTGCGCAGCCAGTTGACATTTTAGCTCAGCTATGACTCACAGGGATATCGCTCCACATCCATCACACACACAACCTCCTTAATCCACTATTATTGTTCTTTCTCTCCTGCCTGTCTTTCTCCCATCCCCCTCTCACTCCCGCCCTCTGTCTATTATTCACTAATTTTCTTTCATTCTCGCTCCCGCCCCTCTTAACCCTCCCCCCCACCCTGCACCTCCTGCCCTGATACCCCGCTCCCCGTCTCCCGTCCTGCAGTGCTGCCGGTTGGCGGCGTGCCAGGGAATGCTGATATCAGCTGGTAGATTGGAGCCTGCCAACATGGCGAGGAGCAAAAAAAAAAAAAGGGGGGGGAGAGTAAAGAAAGAAAACATGCGGAGCTGTTACAAACCCGGCCCGGGTAAAAAGAACACGTTCAGGAGTGCTGTGTGAATACACTGTTCCTCTGTATGCATGTGTATGTGCTTCACACACACGCACACGCGCGCACACACACACTAGCTAAATGTATTGCATCTGTAGCACCACAGCCTGGCTTTATTCTGCCATGACAAAATCTGTGGCCATGGTAGTGGATCCTTCCACACACCTAAGGTCAGGTGACATTTTGACGTCTAGTGTACTTCTTACAATCTACATTCTCACACCTTGTGATAAATTAGTACCTCTAGGCTTCTTGTCACTGGGGTGTTATGCTCAGAGACTCTACCTTTTCACTCTTTACAGATAAGGACACAATTTTGGAACTGGAAAAGGTGCACCCTGAAGTCCTTTAGGTTAGTTTGGGTCTTGTGGAACTCTGACTGTACTCCTACACAAATTATGTAGGAAGGGATAAGTTCTGGTGCATTTCTCCACATTACTAGTGAATAATGCACGACACTTAATGAGATTCTGGCTTTACGTGGACCAGATCAAATGCTCGGGCCTTGGACTGTAGTTTGGCCGATCCCTATATGACTTT
This sequence comes from Oostethus manadensis, assembly GCA_024372805.1. NCBI lineage: Eukaryota > Metazoa > Chordata > Actinopteri > Syngnathiformes > Syngnathidae > Oostethus > Oostethus manadensis. The sequence goes on from QODF01000117.1 coordinate 2,427,367, forward strand.
TCTCAAGTTGTTCTTAGTATTCTAGAAAGTAAATTCCAAATTAGATCTAAAAAGTGAGTCTAATATGTTTAGGCAGGCTTTTGTGTGTGTGATGTCATCGTGTAACTATCCAGAGTTTATCATAAACTGCATGTCGGCACATGTCTCTACATTACACACACTATTTGTACATGAGAGGGTGTGAACGCTCAATGTGTGTGTTCCTGACAACCAGCGCTCAGGATAGCATTGCTTATGTTGATGGTCTGCTTAAACAACAGGGCGAGGACTGAGTGGGGGATATTTAAGTCTTTCAAACAGAGATCCTGCAAAAGTGGTGCATCAGAGCAGTAACGGGGGATACTGCATGTAGTGTGTTAGGCTGTAGTCCCTTCCACAAAGCTTTTGAACTCGATGGAAAGTTTTATACCCGACACCCAAATCGTCCTTTTTTTAATCCTTGGATAGAATTCAATGTAACTTGCACAGGTACAGGAATGTCCCCCTTTGCTGGGTTCTATATGAAATACACAGGTGAATAAATGCAAGATCTTCCACTGCTCCTCCAATTGCAGATTTGTGTGTGAAAGAGGCTTCTGATACTGCCTCAAAGCAGGTGAACTCCATATCACCATTCGGAGTTGGTCCTGTTTCACACAAAACATCAGAAACAGGCAGAAGGATGTATCCCACCACCATCTAGGTGAGCCAACAGGAGGATGTGAAAGAGTACTATAGAGAGGACTAGAACTATAGACACTATAACTATATATAACTACAGCTATAAAACAGTCAGTTTGTGCTTACTAGATCCAGTCTACTACAAACCAACAACATAATGTTAATGAGTGGACTCCAAAGTGAGTATTTGGGTCTTTTCCAGGTCCCATAATGCACAGATCCAAAAATTGTTGTTCGGGAAAACCCAAAATCTCAGAGTAACATATTCAGTTGATCGTGCAGTTTGTTGTTTTTGTGCCTTTTCCTCAAATGACTTTCTCCAGGCTTCACTGGCTTTAGGCCTCCAGTGCCACCTGTTGCTTGGGCATGCTCACACTTAACATGTGTAGTAGTCCACCATGAGTGGGCAGATCTTAACCCACATGTCATCACCTGGTGGTGGGACTTGGCTAAAGGAGGTGTATATTGTAAGGTGGGGGTGGAGAGTGGGGAGGGAATGGTCTAGGCTGGACTGGAAGCACTCTTGAAGACCTGAATGCTCCATGTAATCCTGGGATGTCACAATGCAGCAAGGAGCAGGTGCCTCGCCCCCAGCACACTAATGACCCAATTATATCAATCAAAAACCTGATTGGTGCTACACACACAAGCACACACCCACACCGTGAGAGCCACCTGGATGGCGTGCATGTGCCCCCCCCCCCCCCCCCCCCCCCCCCCCCCCCCCCCCCCCCCCCCCCCCAGCACAAAGGGACAAGCAGTAGAACCCCTAAATGGAGAGGCTTGTTAAATCTAGGCTGGCTTTTTGATAATCAGCATCTCTCAGCATGGGGGCATCACTACGTGCTTAGGTGTCCCTAATAAAGTGGCTGAGACGCAGAGTGGTATAAATAACTATAATGATGAAGGACCCCGAACACATCCTATGAAGTCAGATGACAGCTTTATCTCAAGAGGAGTGTGCTTCCTGATGTGCGTCAATACGTGCAACCATTTTCAGCCTCTCTCGCGGCCATCTCACGTCTAAATGAGCATCATGGAGCGGCACACAACAACACAACAGCAGCAACACAAACAATCGCGCACAAACAGCGACGGGAGAAGTGTCATGTCAGCGCATCTGCTCCATTTTGTTCCTAAAATGTTCGCTATGGAAGAGGGGGGGTGGGGGGGGTGGTCGTGGATCTAATCTGCCAATCTCCCCAAAAGACACGCACACTTACACGTCAAAGAAAGGGCACATTTACGGCGCACAAACGAGGCAACTGCGTTTAGAAAAGTGGATCTGATTTGCCCAGAGTCACTTTTCTCCTCTTTTGTGTCGTACGTAGAATGTAACAATCGGATTACGTGCGTGCGTGCGTGTGCCCTTTCCTGGCAACAAAAGCCTTGATTGGCGCTAATCTGCGCAGTTTTACATGCGATTTGATTTTTGTGGCTCCCACTTCGAGGCGGCGGGTTCGGTTCCAGTTCGGTCGCTGGCATGCCCGAGCAACTTGTTTCAAAGTTACGGAGCAGACAAGTCCACTTCGATTTCTTTTGCAAAAAGTGCCTTGATTCGCAGCGTGCGTGCATGCCACGCGCACGCACACGCGCCAAGCGGTCCCAGCTACATACGTGCATCATGGGTGCGTGCCACTCTCCCCCCTCACGCGCGTGCATGCGTGCATATGTGCAAAGCGGCAGAAAGAAACAAAACACGGAGACAATAAAGCGGCGCGGTGCGCGACAGTGTCGAAGAAGTGCACGCAGTTAAATGTTATTTTGGAGTAAAGGCTTCGGAAAGCAGGCGAGCTGGAAGAAAGTGTTGGAGGTGTACTTACGCGCGAGGCGGCGAGGAGATTAATGACACGACACGTCATGATTACGTTGCGCCTGAATTAAATACATTACGACTTGGGGAAAAAAATGGAAATCAGGGTTGTATACAAGCATACGGCGTCTCCCCCCTCCCTCGTCCTCTCTCTCCCCATTCTTTTTGTTGTACAGGGGCGGTGTGGAGGCAGGGTGAGGGTGGGCGGGGGGGGGTGCGGAGATGTAGGTTGGAAATGTTAATTATGATCTCAGCACGGGCACCATTTTACAACACCGTCATCTCCACCACGTTCCCATCCCAAAAATGGCAGCTGACACAGTTTGGATGGAGGAGGAGAAGGAACAAAAAGCACGTTGTCACTACAGATGGAGGTGAAGCAGGAACAGGCACACACACACACACACACACCAAAAGTCTCCTGCTGGAATGTTGCAACTTATTTTGAAATATACTGTTTTCAAAACCAGCTGTTCATACACTGAGGTTCAGAGAAACAAGTTGTCGCGAAATCTTCCTCCCAAGTCCCGAAAGATGAATGACTATTAGAGCCGAACAGCAGGTGGCAACCTTCCAGTCCACTTTTTATAATCTGGGTTGAGCAATAACACCAGATCAGTGCATTTGAGTGACTATTTGCTTGTTTATGAAGTTTATGGGGAAAGAACTGCTCAAGAGTTCCCTCAACATCCCAGCTGCACTCAAAGGTGGATGACAATTTGAACTGAACAGCAGGTGGCACCCTTCTAGTCCACTTTTGATATTCAGGACTGCTCCATAACTCACACTCAGTGCATTTTAGTGACAATTTGGCTTATTTGTGCTTGTTTGTTTACCAAGTGTAGGTTAAAAACTGACAGGTTCACACAAGGGTACCATAAGGGTACTTATGGCACAGGTGTGTTCCAGAGGGGACCAAAGCAGAATCCCAATAATCCCATAATGTCATCCCAATGACAATATATGATGATGATCAGTTTAAATCTGCAGAACCTTTTTGTATTGTGACCTGGCCTATCACCTTTGACCCAGACACCATGAGGCAGTGCAAAGAGTCCAACCTGTGCATACGTGTTGGAGGTCCGGGCTCCTTGCACCAGCTTCCCACTTTTTTGTCTCACACACACATGCACAGGCACACACACCTACAAAGACACACGTCAACACAAAAGTCAAACAGTGTTTAAATTTGTGCTCATGTGGCTTACTTGTGTGGAGTTGTCATGCCATGAGTTGGGAATGTGTGTGTAGCCTGTACGTGCCTTCTGCTGCAGAAGTGCACACACACAAACACACGCACACACGCACACTCCTTTGCTGACACACAACATATCTCCTGGCTCAGGCATTGTGAGCTTGCCATTGTGTTCTCACTGTGTGTGTGTGCATTATGACAATGTCAGCAGTGATGTGTGTGTGAGTTTATAAAGAGACTTGTGTGTACATACAGCATATGAATATTATATATGTATAAGTGTGTGCGTGTGTGTGTGTGTGTGCCACAATAATGACATCGGCAGGCGTCTGTGATGCTTTGATTGTTTGCTCCGCCGCAGTAGAAATGCACCAATTAATATGCAGAGAGAGCATGAGACACACACACACACATACACACACAAACAACAAAAACAGCCACGAGGGAGGGAGATGAGGGGTGAGGAGGGGAGAGTGATGGAGAGAGGGGCAGGGGATATTGCAGACATGAGCAAGGGGATGAAATGAAAGATGGGGGAAAGTGTGTGACGAGGGGAGTTGGGGTGAGGATGTGTGTGAGGGGGCATATTCAGAGAAAAATCAATGGAAGGGAGAAGGGATTGATTTAGGGGTGAGGAAGAGGAAGAAGAGGAGGAGGAGTGATATGTGGCTACGACGGCTGTCCTTTTTGTCGCAGTGTCAGTGTATTGATACTGTAATACACTCCAACCACACACACACACACCCCTCACCCCCCAACAATGCTACCGTGACAACGGCTGTCACGGCGACGCCTACTGGCACAATGCTGCCACAATACTGAGGGCACTGAAGCATCGCACTCAGAGAGCGCAAGAGAGAGTGGATGGATGGATGGATGGGAGGAGGAGGAAGCAGGGGAGGAGAAATATGGAGGGATAATGTTACACAAAAACAAATTTGATGGCTTTTAGAAATTGTGTGGAACAATGTACGGTAAACACAAGTATGATGGTTTGACCCAACATGACCCCTGCCTTGGAACCACTATCCAGAGTCACCATGTGTAAAGAATTGGACACATATTTGGTATTCCGGCACAGAAAAAACCAACACATGCAAGATTATTACCGTCTGAACTGGTCTGCCTCATTATTGATGCGATTTTTAAAATATTATATGTAATAGAATTTATAGTGTTTGATGAAAATGGAGACTGGTGTGAAAGCTGAAAATTAAAAGGTATTTCAGGAGAGGATCTTTGCAGTGATTGTTGGTGGCAAAGCAAAAATAAAAAGATTTGCTCTGTTTAAATGTCTGCTGTGTAGGACGACCCCCCACTCCCCTTACAGCTTGATGGGAGGTTTACAAAAATCAACGCTTGGCTGGCTCCCTGTAAGTCATTTTAACGCCTGATGGCCAGCCCCATACAGTGTGTGTATGATGTATGGTTGCCTGCCTGGGCCCTCCCCCACCCTAACCCTTCCTAATATGATGTAAAAAGCTAATCACATGCAAATGTCTGTTGTCCCGGTAACCAGGCCTGAAAAATCCCTTTGATGTCTCCCCCCCGACTCATTCTCTTCACGTTCTCTTTGTTTGCCACAGTCAACATCCAGCCCCCCCCTCCATTTTTTTCCTCGCCTCGCCCGCTCCCGCCGATCTCTCACTCTCTCGGCCCTCGCCATTCCAGAGTGGGAGGTGAAGAGGGTTGGGGGGCGGTGAGGAAAAAAAAGTTCCACTTTTTGTGTCTCTGCCTTTCTATGAGCTGCTCGCGCTTTTCTTCCTCTCTGCCCTCCACTGAGCCTCCCTGTCTATCGCTCATTTCCCATCATTCCCACCTCCTGTCCCTTCTCCCCCCGGCTCTGCCCCTTCCTGTTGCCCCCCACCCCTCCTCTCAGGCCTTTATCTCTCATTCCTCACACACACACACACACGCACTCACACACACAAACACTTTCAGTCCAGCCTCCCTCCTTTGGAGAATTTGATCCGTGCAACTATTTGATATGGTGCTGCATGTATCAAATGGCTGAGGGCAAGAGGCCTGCATGGAACAGCGGGCTGTTCCGTGGAGAGTTTCCCCTCCCCTCTGAAGATGCAACAATTAATCCATTAGTCAATCCTCTTTTTTTAAATGCCACACATCTGGTTTTGGATTTAGCCAAAAGTCCTGTTTGGATCTTCGCCTATGATCATAGGATCAGACACACACACACACACACACACGCACACGCACACGCACACGCACACACACACACACACACATCACAAAACCCACAGAAAGGTGTCAAACTTGCATCCAGTTTTAATTAAACAAGGAGATGATAGCTCCGGCGTTCCTTCCTGTAAATCGAGTAAAGTGGCCCTCAAGGTCGTACAAGAATGAAGCATACTGAAGGAGACAATCTATGCAGCTATATCTAAAACAATATTAAACAAAGTCTCCATCACATGGAGGCACATACACAACATGCAGAATATTTGAACATATTAGGTCATTTTAAATCCTCACATCTCATGACAGAGTGCATGTGTGCGTGCATGTGTGTATACAGTCACACCTGGACAGTCATTTGGCGTGACCTTAAGGGCTGGATGGATGGCGCTGCACAACACTTCCTGTTTACTGTCAGACGTCTGGGTTATGTGACGCAGGCAGCCGAGTGGTTTGTTTGGCCCGGTGGGGGAGCAGTGGGTCACACAATGGCCGCTTTGTGCGAATGAAGTTGGTGTCATTGACTCTGCCAGCCGTGCAGATTGGCACATCCAAGATGGCGGCCTGCGGAGACACCGCTGGCGCTTGTCATGCATTAATAGGCGAGATGTAGCTTTTCTTCATATCATAAACCACAGACAGCGAGGGGGTGGGTCAATTCTGACCTGCAAAAGTTCTTCCTCAGTCCAGTTTAGCTGGTGTCTTTCCACTTTGGAAGGGGATGTAACATGTCAACATTGGTTCTTGAAATTAAATGCTTTTTCTCTCTCCTCAGCTGCCACTTGAGTAAATAACCGTAGTACCAGTTCCAGTACTCACTCATAGTGCAATGACAGTTACACAGCAGTAGAGGGTGACTGACTCTGGTGAAGAGAAACAGTTTGATTGAGCACCATCACAACTGTGAGTGAAGCTGACATTGTGTATTTTCAACACAAGATAATTCACCTGAGAGCAACCTGTCGATCCAGAGCTCCTCCTCGGTCCCCTCCCTGACCCCGGCGATCCCCCCTCCTTGTGGCTTCCAACGGAGGAGGAGTCGGAGCAGCTGCTGTGCACTGAAGTGTGAGAGTTAGCAGAAGCATTTTGGTGAGACATTTGAGAGAGACAAAGAGACTCTGAGGGCATTTTAGTTACTAGCCTCCATCCCACAGGACTGTTAATAATGAGTTACAATGAGACACCTGGTGGACACAATGCACATTACATGGCCTACAACCTTATATTTTATGAGCAGATGATTTTGTAACTATGCAAAATCTTGTTTTTCATGTTGGTTTTCCAGCACTTTTCCGATCCTGGAAGTCAGAAAAACCTTCCTGCTTTTCTTCAGAGGTCCTGGCATTATCAAAAAAATGCCAGAAAGCTGCATTGTTTTTTTTTGTCAAAACAATTTTGTATGCATTTCCATCCATCCATTTTCTTCTGCTTATCCGAGGTCGGGTCGCGGGGGCAGCAGCCTAAGCAGGGAAGCCCAGACGTCCCTCTCCTCGGCCAATTTGTCCAGCTCTTCCTGGCGGATGCCGAGGCGTTCCCAGGCCAGCTGGAAGACATAGTCTCTCCAGCGTGTCCTGGGTCTTCCCTGAGGCCTCCTACCGGTTGGACGTGCCCTGAACACTTCGCCAGGGAGGCGTCCGGGAGGCATCCTAACCAGATGCCCGAGCCATCTGGCTTGGGCATCATCTCATCTGGCTCCTCTCAATACGGAGGAGAAGCGGTTCTACTCCGAGTCTCTCCCGGATGACAGTGCTTCTCACCCTATCTCTAAGGGAGAGCCCAGCCACCCTGCGAAGAAAACTCATTTTGGCCACTTGTACTTGCGATCTTGTCATAGATGAGGGTAGGAACGTAGATCGACTAAATTGAGAGCTTTGCCTTTCGGCTCAGCTCTCTCTTCACCACGACAGACTGGTGCAGAGTCCGCATCACTGCAGACGCTGCACCAATCCGCCTGTCCATCTCACATTCCATCCATCCCTCACTCGTGAACAAGACCACGAGGTATTTAAACTCCTCCACTTGAGGCAGGACCTCATCCCCGACCCGGAGATAGCACTCCAGCCTTTTCCGGGCGAGAACCAGGGACTCAGATTTGGAGGTGCTGATTCTCATCCCAGCCGCTTCACACTCAGCTGCGAACCGATCCAGTGAGAGTCACTGCTCGAGGTGGTCCAATACCTCATATTCCCGGAGCACTCTCCACAGTATTCCCCAAGGAACACGGTCAAAGGCCTTCTCCAAGTCCACAAAACACATGTAAAATGGTTGGGCAAACTTCCACGCACCCCCAAGGACCCTGCCGAGAGTATAGAGCTGGTCTACAGTTCCACGACCAGGACAAAAACCACACTGCTCCTCCTGAATCCGAGATTCGAGTATCCGGTAGCTCCTCCTCTCCAGAACCCCTAAATAGACCTTACCGGGAAGGCTGAGGAGTGTGATCCCACGATAGTTAGAACACACCCTCCGGTCCCCCTTCTTGAAAAGCGGGACCACCACCCCGGTCTGCCAGTCCAGGGGCACCGACCCTGATGTCCACGCGATGCTGCAGAGCCGTGTCAACCAAGACACGCCCACAGCATCCAGGGCCTTAAGGAACTCTGAGCGGATCTCATCCACCAAGGAGCTTTTTGACCACCTCGGTAACCTCAGCCCAGGGAATAGGGGAACTCGCCTTAGAGTCCCCGGGCACAGCTTCAAAGTATTCCCTCCACCGGTCCACAACATCTTGAGTCGAGGTCAGCAGCACACCGTCCCCACCATACACGGTGCTGACTGTGCACTGCTTCCCCCTCCTGAGACAGCGGATGGTGGACCAGAATCTCTTTGAAGCCATCCGGAAGACATTTTCCATGGCCTCTCCGAACTCCTACCATGTCCGAATTTTTGCCTCAGTGACTGCCAGAGCCGCAGACTGCTTGGGCTGCCGGTACCTGTCAGCTGCCTCCAGAGTCCAATGGGCCAAAAGGACCTGATAGGACTCTTTCTTCAGCTTGACGGCATCCTTCAGCGCTGGTGTCCACCAACGGGTTCTGGGATTACCGCCATGACAGGCACCGACCACCTTAGGGCCACAGCTCCGATCAGCCGCATCGACAATGGAGGCACGAAATATCGCCCACTCGGACTCAATGTCCGCTCCCTCCCTCGGAAATTGGTCAAAGCTCTCCCGCAGGTGGGAGTTGCAACTCCTTCTGACAGGGGACTCTGCCAGACGTTCCCAGCAGACCCTCACAATGCGTTTGTGTCTGCCAGGTCTGATCGTCATCCTCCCCCACCATCGGAACCAACTCACCACCAGGTGGTGATTGGTTGATAGCTCCGTCCCTCTCTTCACCCGAGTGTCGAAAACATGTGGCCCCAAGTCCAGACGACACAACCACAAAGTCAATCATCGAACTGCGGCCCAGGGTGTCCTGGTGCCAAGTGCACATGTGGATACCCTTATGCTTGAACATGATGTTCCTTATAGACAATCCGTGATGAGCACAGAAGTCCAATAACAAAACAACCTCGGGTTAAAATCAGGGGGGCCGTTCCTCCCAATCACATCTCTCCAGGTCTCACTGTCGCAGCCATCATGAGCGTTGAAGTCACCCAGTAGAACAAGGGAATCCCCCGAGGGAGCACTCTCTAGTACTTCCTCTAAGGACTCCAAAAAGGGTGGGTATTCTGAACTGCTGTTTGGTGCATGAACACAAACAACAGTCAGGACCCGTCCCCCCACTCGATGGCGTAGGGAAACTACCCTCTCGCTTACCGGGTTATACTCCAACGTGCAGGCTTCGAGCCTGGGGTCAACAAGAATTTCCACCCCTGCCTGTCGCCTCTCATTGCCGGCAACACCAGAGTGGAATGAAGTCCAGCCCCTCTCAAGAGGCCAGGATCCAGAGCCCTTGGTGTGCGTTGAAGTGAGTCCGACTATATCTAGCTGGAATTTCTCCACCTCCCGCACCAGCTCAGGCTCCTTCCCCGACAGAGAGGTGACATTCCACGTACCGACAACTAGCTTCTGTAGCCGAGGATCGGACTGCCAAGGCCTCCGCCTCTGGCCGCCACCCAGCTCACTTAGCACCTGACCCCTTTGGCACCTCCTATGAGTGGTGAGCTCATGGGAGGGGGGACCCACGTTACCTTTTCGGTCTGTGCCCGACCGGGCCCCTTGGGTGCAGGCCCGGCCACCAGACGCTCGCCATCGTGCCCCACCTGCAGGCCTGGCTCCAGAGGGAGACCCCGGTGACCCGCGTCCAGGCGAGGGAAAACGAAGTTTAATGTTTTTATTCATCATCAAGGTCTTTTGAAGGTCTTTTTCTATGCCTTTTTTTTTTCAAACTTCATAAGCCTTGCACAGAATCTATTTTCATTTTGCTCCCTTCAGTAAAGTAGCGGAAGAAACGTCAGGCAAAAAGCACCCACCTCTGTCACTGAGGCTGCAGGCCGAGTCCAACTCTGTTGATGTTTGACTTCCCCTGGCATCCAACAGCAGCTTGCTGGACACGCCCACGCACAGTGACTCCTTCAGACACAACTCTGACAACACACAAGTCAACACGTCCAATAATTATACAGAGCATTCCAAAGCAACAGGTGGCACTCTAACCCCAAACTGTGAGGACACTTTGTTCACTTAAGTGATTAGTCACATGGGGGATGCAAGGGTCACCTGTGTTGTTGATGGCGTGCGTCCACAGCAGGTGAGCAATGTCCCGGGTCCACGTCTTCCGCTCGTCTCTGTCCCGAGCCTGCAGTGTAACGCAATCCCGAAGGCGGGGAGCCTGTCGTACCCAAACTTCAAACTTGACGCCCTCCTCGCCCACACTCTGTGTCAGTCCCATGTCTGCTGTCTACAAGGAGGACAGAGCATTATGACGACACACTCTGGTGGACCTTATGACAGATCTTTTGTCTCATAATGCACCTTCATGCAGTGTTTGTAGCTGTAGGTGCAGCGTCCTGGCCCGGCACTCTTTTGTTTGGTGAAGATGATAGAGTGCTGGTACAAGAAGACCCTCCTCACGCCCACGCGCTTCCTGCGGGTGCCGCCACACACCATCAGTTCACCCTGACGCACCAGCTCGCCACGCTGTGCTACGGTAATCTTGACAAACACACATGTGACAACACATCAGGATGCACATATATGGTTGCTGTAATTACATTCTCTTGAGAATTTCTGTAATTAGATTGTTCCATGTACATGCTAGTGTTTTTTCCTTGCTAAGCTAAGAAAGTGGGACATTCTAAAGTAGGACAGGCGCTCTCACTGGACACCCGACGATGAGGTCACTAGCCCTGAGGTCCTCGCCGTGCCGCTGGGCATGTCTCAGGATAGAAAGGGCTGAGTCTGAGTCTGAGGCCAGGTTGATACCCCCCAGCTCCTCAAGGGCCTCGCAGTACTGCTCCAGTCTTTGAGTGGGGGCCTGCAGGCAGTGAGGGAAGGACAGAGGCGATAGCGGGGAGGCGGTGGGAAGCTTGGACTGTGGAAAGGTAGAGATGATGGGGGGCACGTTAGACCAGGTGGAAGCCAACACGAGCATGCATGAGATAGGAAAACAATTTCATTTTACTTAATGTAGAACCAAAAGTAGGCTTTTTTTAATAGGTGGCTCACTCTTCATTTGAATGCTAACCTGTGTTTAGATTCACAAGCGTTATCTCTCTCTCATGCCATTATTGCATCATTTCTGAACGCATCTGCAAAGTGCACAATTAAACGCTTGCTAGTAACGCCTTCTAGTGGCAGTTTTTAAGAATTGCTCCCCGCAGCCCTTTAGTGTGAAGCACCGTCAGAAATCCCATCATGCCGCATTCTTTTCAGCAGCTTTCCCGCCATAATCCGCCTTTAATTGGCTTTCCTCGTGTACATTTAACATGTAATCAGCTTTCCCATGCACAGTTCATTTCTGCTCTATTTCATTTTAATAGGTCAATAATTGTGTGACGACTCTCCGACTTGGAAATAAGATTTACTTTATGAAGGTTTTGAGAAGCTTTAGTAAAAGTATAAGAACACACACTTTAAAATACTCAGCAGCTTGTGTGACCAGAGTGGAGTCCAGTTCAGGTTTGGTCCGGATGTACTGGGAATACTGCAGAAACTGTTCTCGCTGTGACAACCATAGACACAAAGAAAATCAAAATAAAATGTTTTCAAAGAGAAAATGGATGGATAATGTGACCCTCTTTGAGCCCACTACTCACATATTTGTTGAAACAGTCCTGTTGCAACAAGCTTTGCACAAGAGCGTCCTCCATGGCGGGGAGCAGGTACTGCAAGTGAAACCTGGTCAGACCAACCCAGTTGGGGAAGAGGGCATCCGCTTTTCCCCTGATGGAGGTCGGTGTGTCTGGGAGCTGCAGCAAGGGAAGATATGTCTCCTCTACCCCCTTGAGGACGGCCACGTACTGTCGCTCACTGCTCAGCATCCTGCACCAGATCAGGTACAGCTTGCTGCATGGTAATGGAGTGGTAGGAGTGAGAAAAGGGATAAGTGGGTGCAGAGATCAAATAACAAGTAACGATGAACAGATGAGCTTGTGAAACACTTTGTCGTGCACACACACACAAAATCCTGTAAAAAGGGATTTAACACCTCTGGGCCGTTGATCCCTGCCGTTCAGTCCCCATTTCCCTCTCAGTCCTACCCAACAATACATGTTGCCGTGGAGACCCAGTGTGGTCCACTACCTCCTTGCTGCTGACCTCCACTCCTCTGATCAACACCCCACCTCCTCCTCCAGCAGTGCCGCTCCGTTCTGGCATGGCTGTGGCCATGCTGGTGATGATGACTGGGTCCGCTAGTGCCCGTCGCCCCAGCCAAGACATGGGGGAGTTACGGATCGCGCCACCTGAAGGGCAATCTGCAGGTTTCGAAGTGGTGACACCTCTGCGAGGGGCCAGGAGGGCCTGTAGGTCAAAACTGGGGTGTCTTTTTCTCAGGGGCTTTGGAGGAAGGGGTGTGTCTGCAGGCTAAGAGGAGACAGACTTAATTAAAAATATGGCACTGCTGTAGAACCAGAAAAAACAAATTAAATGTGCTCACACTCTTTTTTGCTGGATTCAGAAGGTTCTGTAGGAACTTTCCTCCACCTGCCACCTCTTTTTTGTTCCCTCTCTCATCTCCAATCTTCAGTGTGGAGCAAGTCTGTGGCCTAAATAGCGACGCCAGGGATCCCCAGGACTGCAAACCAACCTCTCCTCCTCCGGCTCCCAGACTCCAGTCCCCATCTCCATCCGGGCCCAACACATCCCACAGGTGGCTGGCTGTCAGCGGTTTAGGCTTAATCTGGCCATGATTTTGGGCTCGCTCAGACTGGAGAAAGCGCGGCTTCACCTGCGCTATAGTCCGCTGGTAGCGCTCCATCGTCTGTGTCCAAAGATCCAAGAGTGCCCCCCCACCCAGCTCGATGGCCAACGACTGAGCATCCTGGAAGCGGGACGGCGGAATGGGGGGCAGGGAGGCCAGAGGACAGAGGGGAGAAGAGGAAGTTGGGGAGGTGGAAGACACTTCATCACACCACTGGTTGGCCTGAAATGAAATGTTAAAGCTTCAGGTCAAAGCATCCTGTGTTTGCAACAGGGAGAGTCCTGCATCGTCTGACCTCCGTCAGAGTGGAGAGCAACCTCTGTGTGTTGTCCAGTGTGGTCCAGCAGTCAGACAGACAGTGGGACATGTCACGCAGACGTTCCCTGACCGGAGGAAGTTGAATCTGGATGTCATTCAGGCCGACCCAGTCCAACTCAGACCAAGTCTCCAATTCACTGAGCACTGACAAAGTCCGACTGTGCAGTTCCTGCAGGATTTAGTGCCATCAGGTATTTCTGTTCATTACCACTAGATGGAGGCATTGACATTCCATTTCTGGGTGGCTCTGTGGTACTGGAATGTTATGGAATCACAGGAGTGCCCAAAACTAAAATGAAATACATGTGGAAATATAAATAGAATCAAAAATACTAAATTATATAAATATGGTCATATTACTTTTCCATTTTGTCCTATACCTAATCACACAATTCCTGCTTGCAGTGACAATGTAGTTGTTGTTTAAATATAGCTCTAACCGGAAGTAACATCACTATGATGCCACCATGCACATATTTATGATGGAGTTGCCTTATGATGGAGTCCATATCGAAGCTGCTGACAGAAGCGGTTAACTGCCTGGATGGTACTAGTCACCCTGGCAGAAGGACCAGCCCAGAGCAAAGAATGTGGGCGGGCCTGGTATTGCATTGGCCTTTTGTCGCCAGTTGGTGGCATTCGGTAAATGCAATGACAAACGCCAAAATGGAAAAAACAAAGCAAAAACAAAATGTAAACAGAATATGACCACATTTGTATATTTTTGTATTATTGACTCTTTTCATAGTTCCACATGTATTTCCTTTTCATGTTGGCACTCCTGTGATTCCACAGAATGTAAACTAACTCACATTGGCAGTTTCTCTGAATGTTTTGAACTTTTGCTGCTTGAGCGAAAGTCTGCTGAGCGAAAGAGGAGGCTCCTTGTAGTCGTCCAACTGCTCCTGGACTTGCTCAATCTCCTGGTCACACTGGAATTAAAATCATGAGGAAACTGGCAAACATGAGCAGATCTTCTGCATGTTCTTTCATGCTTACGTTTTTCAACTGATCCACCAGGGTGGCGAGTCGTCCGAGCGCGTCCAATTTGTGACCTCTCTGGTTGGATAGTAGCACCAGTCGATGGAGAGCGTCGTCCACGCTGTCGTAAAGTTTGGAGGTTGCAACAAGAGCTGCCCTTCAGGGAGCAAAGACAATGCATTTTAATAAGTGGGAGTCCCAGTTGTGCAACTACTGTAATATTCTTGTTTAATCAGCCAAAACTGGAGGATTTGTGGCTTGGGTACAAAAAAAGGCACAAACAAACCAGTCTTCTCTTGCAGCTGGTTTTCATTATTTGTCCGGAAAACAAACAACTTTGTTCCTAGTCTGTTAATCATCAACAAATCCAAGCAACAATGGAATGTTGTATAACTGCACATTAAGATAATGATACATCGTTAATGACCAAGTTGGGAACTTACAAACGGTAGGCCTTTGTTACCTGCAATCTGGCGACTTCCTCGCCAGGCCAGATGCACTATTGGTCAAGCCTGCCAGCCAGGCCCCACCCTTTTGCTGGAGCTCGGTCAGGTGCTGATTGGCGAGTACACTTGTCATGAGGCGGCGGTGCTTGTCAATGCTTGCAGGAACATCCTGAGGAACCAACAGTCACCTTCTCTGGTCGACAAATTGATCCATCGACATTCTTACACTCACCTTAATGTTGTCCAACTTTGGCTCAACGTTCATTGACTTCAGTGCATCTTCGAGCAGGAGGAGGGCACTCTCGCAGCGCTCAGTCAGGCTTTCCAAGCTCTGAAAGGATTGGAGATTCTTGTGTGAGTCTAACTCTGTCGACAAGGTGACCATTTCCTGCTTATTTTTCTCTCTTAAAAGAAACATTTGTGTAAAGGAAGAAGTGTTTCTCACCAGTCTAAAGGAGAGCCAGTCTGAGTGGCAGTGGCTGAAGTCTCCCCCCATTTCTGTGGGCAGATTTTGCCTGTCTACATACTGCTGAAGGACCCCTGTTCCTCGCACCACGTGGACCTAGGACAGGAAAAGGATGCAGGCTCATGCCAGGAATGCAGTCTGGGGCATGTGGCAAAAGGCGCCACTGAAGGTCAATTAATAAGC
>QODF01000117.1:2443114-2485961 GCA_024372805.1 Oostethus manadensis
TATATATATATATATATATACATATTATGTGCTAACATAATTATGGAGCAAGATAACGTCAAGATGCAACAATCTGAAATTTTTTCCTAAAATGTGTACTATGTGTGTGAGAAAAACGCCACCCTATGTAAACTCAGATCAGAAAAAAAACCTGCCTAAAGTAGGTAGGAATGAGGGAAAAAAATCAATTCAATTTACTATGGATTGATTTCATTGAAATTGATTCATAGGGCATTTCTCCCCTGACCTCAAGAAGTCTCTTGCATGATGAGATGAAGCAGCAGGACCTTAATGTGAACTTGTTGGAGAGTGTACCTACCAGCACTCTTTCACAGGACCTTCCATACATTATTTGCCTGTGTGTTTCTGTTCATCAAAATAGTGAGATATTTTATGTAAAATGACATGATTGTTGCTTCTTGAACTTTTTTCCCTTTACGGTGGACTATCCCAGTAATAACATTTTCCGAAATTTCGATTTGAATGTTCAGGCTGGGATAATAGCGTGACATTTTTGCTCTGACTTCACTTTACATCTAGCTTGTTTGACCCTGCTCTGCTTGAGCTCGTTATGACTGTAACCGGATATGACATCAACGTGAAGTCATATGCAACCCAGCAATAACTTCATTTTGTACAGTAAAATAAGGTTTAAAAACAAGACATAATGTCGCAAATTTTTTACAACAGAAACCAAAAAGCTCTGTGAACCTCCAGCAACAAGGTGTGTGCTTGCATAAGCGTCCAAGTCATAACAGAGATAGTGCTAAAAAAGACAGAGCTACAGCAAAAGACAGAGATGAGCAAATTCTTCTGTCATTTAAAGGTAAATCGGGTGTCAAAAGTGTGGCCATGTGCCATTTATGGACAGCGGCTTGTTTTTTTACGTGCTCATTATGGTCACATTGTTGAAATAAAATAAACAATAAACCAGCACAAATTGAAAAAAGAGCAAAACGGAACTATCTATAAAGAAATAAATAACCAACAACACAAAGATTTAAATAATAAATAAAAAACTGCATGCACATACATCATGGCCAATTATGCAACCCATCACTGCAAATAGATTGCCGTCCTGCGGGAAACGCTGCTTTCAAAATTGCACTTGAGACAGTTTTGTTTACAGTTAAACTGTCCAACTTTGCACTTAAAACCTGCTGTTTATCGTGAATAAAAAAGTAAAGTACATTTGTATTTGTAATGGTGTTCAGCCATTTTCATTGTATATGAGCAGATTGGAAGTGAATCGATTTAGGAAACCAGCCATGACACCAAGCCTGAGTGTAAAGACAAATTTGTACCAGCAGGGCTACTCACCTCTGTTCCCTCCAGGTTGATAGATACAGTCTCCTGCTCTTCCTCCACCAAAACCAACAATGAACCGAGACCATCAGGAACCAGCCGCTGCAAAGCACATACTGAATACAGTGAACATTTCCATGCAAACATTCACTACAACTTTGTTTTCTCTCACCTGGAATAATCTTAGTGCAGAGAGACAGTGCGAAGTTGGTGGCGAGCGTCTGCTGTCCATCAACACTGTCACACCTTTTTCTTTGGCTTCAGGCCTGTTAATGGCAGATGGAGGGAAGTGGGTATCTAAGTCAGATTCTCTATGTGAAGTCCACTCAAATACCGCGTCATCCTCTGGTAGCAGGCCAGGACCCGGGCCATCTCCTCCCTGTTGGAGTCCTGCCTGGATGTTTTCATCTCTGCAACAACTAGAGCACGTCCCAGCCTGTCCACCGTACCTAAGGTCAGTCAAGATGTGATAGCATTAAGTATAAAGTCGTGGAATCAATCAATACGGGGTAGACTTTCTGGAAAATACCCATCATCCTCAGCTGTCCTGACTCCAGGAGCTCTGCATCCAGTTCCCGAAGCAAGGCATGCTCTTTATATGTGACACCATTGAGTTTGTTGCCTGAGCCCTCCTCACCATCGGAGTGATTAAAGGTGGCTGATTGGCCGTTGCAGACAGGCAAAGATGGATATGGAGTCACTATTATGAGATTGGAAATTGGATTGGATTGAATGGAAAATTCTGTCGTTCTGGGTTCTCTTTTAGAGTGTAGTTTTTCACCCAACCTGCACTGCTGTTTTCCGAGCCAACATCAGCCAAAATCCACTTTCCGTCAGATGTTCCAGCTTGTCCAATTGGTTCAGAAAGGCGCTCCTCTGTTACAGGCTGGTGGGTTGAGCCGCAGCAGGAGGTGAAACTGGGATGAGGCTGAGCTTTTCCCTGTAGTTTGAAGCCCTTGTGGCCAGCACGAGCACCAGACCTAGTCCTTCCCTTGGTTCCCCTTCCTCTCCTCTTTCTCCTTGAGACGAAGCAGAGGACACTTTGATGAGATACTAAAAACTTACAGTAAGGTATTACTTAATGCATAAGCAATACCTTGGAGCTCTGAAACCTGAAGCTTTGACTTCCTTTCCTTTTGAACACTCTTTATTCTTCTTTTGACTTTCATCCCCTGTTGTCTGTGCTATGTTAGCACTAGCTGTGACGGTGCAGGCTGCAAGTCCAGTGAGTGATAACTCCGGTGCATCCGATGTTGGTGTCGCCGCATCACTATCTCCCCCAAGTGGCTTATCTATGTCCTCAAACACACAGTCAGAATGGAAGCCCTGGTCTGAGCATCCCTCTATAACATGTCCGACTTTAACGTTATTAGAGTCAAGGAATTCCCCAGGGACAAAATTATCACCACTCTCATGATTATGACTCTTATGATCCTCTTTGCACAGCTGTGTAATCTCATTAATCTCTCGCTCGCCACCAACGCCAGGCCGTCTCTCTCTAAACGGACCATCAAATGTTTTCTCAGTGTCATCATCATCATCCTGGGCAGACGAGGAGTAAGATTTTCTTGCTTCTGTGTTTCCTGATGGAGGCAGAGGCAGTCCTACAAGCTCCTTGGGGGTGGTTAAGTCTGATTTGGTTCCGGCAATTCCTTGAAAGCTGCCAAAGCCATCCATTCGTCCATAACCCACAAGTTTTCCACGCCTGATTTTAAAGGCCCTACCCCTCTTGCAAAGAGGCAAAGTCTTGGTTTTGCAAATTGAATGCATCTCCAGGTACCTGTGCCTTTGGTCAACACCTCCATCTGGACCCCCTCTTGGCTCCAGCAGCTCCACGTAGTCGCCATCAAGTTCAGGGTGTCTCGCTGTCCTCCCTAGCCCATCTTCACTGCGCCTGCGCTGGGGCCTTACAACCTCTGAGTCCAACCCATCCGGCGGTAAGATGTTCTCATCCTCCTCATCCCAGGACCAGGAGTCTAGCTCCCCGGAAGAAGAGCCACCCCATCCCCCAACGCTGCTTCCTCCCTCACTGGGCAGTCGTTGGGACAGGCCAGATTCCTCAGATGGGTCATGGATGAATTTGGGGTAGATCACCTCTTTCCATGGAAGACGCACCACACCATCACAAGTGCTCACCAAGCAGGTGTCAAGACCACCACCAACTACAGAGAGCAGAAACAAGGTGGGCTCAGCATAAGCCACACGGTAAGCCATATCGGCAGTCATTAGCTTTACCTTCCCTCTTGTGGCCACGTTCTTTGTTGATGCAGTGCAACCACTCGCTGGTGAACACAAGAGGATGTTGGGACTCGGGCACCAGGATTTCCTGGACAGTGCGGCCCCCTGGGGCCAGACACTTCAGGGCAAGACGGGGACAGCGTGTGGAGAAGGGCACCACCTGCAGGTAGAAGTCATTACAGCGCAGGAGCCTCCAGTCCAATGTGGAGAGCTGGACCACCACTTTCTCACCAAGACACAACGGCCAGCCGGAGTGAAGGAAGAGGCAACCTAGGTACTGAGACTTGGGGGAGAGTAGACCAAAAGAGGATATAAAGTCTTAAAATCCAGTCACCTAGCAAGAAGACTCATATTTTGACCTTCCAAACATGTCATGTCGTGTTCATATTACAAGAACCTGAACGCAACCTTGGTTAGCATCATTAATCCGTCCCAGAAGGTCCGACTCTAACCGAAATGGACCCTAACATAGCTTAGGGTGAATAAATGTTTTCCATGAAAAATAATGTAAATCAAATAATCTGTTCCAGAAAAACAAATATGTTGACACAAAACACATTTTCATAGTTTTACATATTTTAAAATTCAATAGTTAGTTTGACAATTACTTTCACAATTCAAAATGCACATTATAATTTCATGTAAATGATGAATGAAAAGAATAAATTAACATTTAACTTTACGTTTACCTTGACCTAGCTGTTCCCCAAAAACACACAGTGGCAGCAAGATAAACAGCTTCCTCTTCAACACCACCATCCTGTTTGCCATGAGTTATTTCATGAATTTTCTGAAAGGTTTCTCACCTCTATATCCCAAAAATGGAGCCAAAGAAAGTGCAAGTGCCAGCATTTGATAAAGAAGGTGACAGCCACTGTTGAATTTAAGAAATAACTCACGACAGAAAAGGAAGATGGTGTTGAGGAGGGAGGTGTTGATCTCGCTGGCAAATCACATCGTTAGGAACAAGTAAAGTAAAACAGAAAAACACGCTAACTTTGTTGGACGCTAACCAAGGTTCCACTGTATTTAAGTCTTCCATCCTGTCTCCCTCTAGTGGCCGTTCTTCTAGTGTCCTCCTCTAGCTCCTTCCCTCCTTCCACGTCGTTGCCTAAGCGCTTGCCCCCTTTGCCCCCAATCCTCAAAGAGCCCACTATAGTCTGCAACTTAGTATCTTCTATTTTTCAGGCAGGCTGGCTTGTGAATGAAGCCCACGCCATCAGTCTCGAACACTTGGTGCAGTTAAGGGGTCAAGGTCTCGCTCGCTGTCTCTCTTTTTTACTTCTTGCTCACATCTGGAAGGAATTAATGTTGTGACTCACTGTCTAACTGCAGCTCAGCAACAAGGAAAAACAAAACTTTGCGAGTGCTTTAGTGTGCATTGCAGTACAGTGTAATGAGCTAGAGCTGCATGTGTGCCGTTTGTGAGGTGATTCATTTATTTATTTTCAGACATACTCACACAGGCATGTTGCTGCAGCTTGTGCAGGAGGTGTTTGGCAGGAACAAAGTAGTCCAGTAGGTAGCGCAGACTGTCGTGCTGGTAGGTGGACTCCAGCACGGAGAAAACCTGGGAAACCACACGAAGGGACGTAATGACTACAAAGCATCAGCTGTCATGTTTCCCACAGCTGTGTGTGTGTGTGTGTGTGTGTGTGTGTGTGAGAGAGAGAGATTTACCTGTGAGAGAAGAGGAGGTGCTGTGCTTTCAAAGGGAGGGTAGAGAGATGAGAGCGCCCCCTGCACGCAGTCCTCCATGGCTTCTGATGCCTGATTGGGACAGAGAGGTTGAATCAAGTTTGTGCTCTACTCGCAAACACACACACACACCTACACACACATTCTCCCTCCTTTTGACTTCCTGTTGAACATTCTGGGAGTGTCAAATATTTCCCTCTGAGGACAGCCACACACAAACTTTTCCCAACTTTCTCCAACACCCACCCAAACACCAGACAATTGCCCCTCCCCAACTCCCTCTACTTGTATTTTCTTCCCATTAACTTTCCTTGTTTCACCTCCACTCCTGTCATCTGACAACAATTATGGGGGATTTTCTTTCCCACTGTTGCCTCATTGTACAAGCAGTATAGCACAGAAAAATACGTTTGGGGCATAATTTTATTGGTAGTGTGTTGGTAACGTTGGCTGTTGTGTTTCACCTTGCAAAGTCATTCACATATTTAAAGAATGTAATGTGACAGACAAGAAGTGGCATTGTGCTCTCCTGAAAGCCCAGCATGCACGTGAAATCAATCTTGCCCAAATGTGTAAACAAGATAACTTAGGTGCTTGGGACATCTTTCATGTCAAACTTAATTCACTTAAAAAAAAACACTGTATTCCCACAGTACGGCCCCAATCTGGTGTTTTGTTTTAAGCCATGTTGATTTACTGTCTAATTTGGTATATATAATGCAAGATTTAGGGCCTTTCTAGTTAATACATTGACATCTTTCCACACACAACAACTGCCTGTATTCAATTTGTAGTTTGAGTATTGACTAGAGGCGAGGTGAAGCTCCAGTGGAAAAGTGGCAAGTTGGTGTGATGAGTCCCAAGGTTGCTGTAGTAACGCATGATTTGGGTTTCTAAACTCTGAGGTGAAATTGTGTATATCTTTTCTCAAGTACCTCTTAAATCTTTGCTCTTATATTTCCTAGGAAAGTGCAGCGCACTGCTTCCTTACATGAAGCCAGGGGACAACAACAGCTGAAGGTCCCGTGGAGAGACACAAAGTCAGACAAATAGAAAGAGGACAGACAAGTCCGACATATCTAGACAGAATGTTTTGTGAGACAGGCGGAGGAGGTGGAGAAAAGAATCAGTGGGAGAGAAGGATGGGAAAATTGTGTTTGCATGATGGGAAGCAGATGTGAGGAGCGTCCACAGACCTTAGGACAGCAGTCTGCAGGGAGAAATGAGTAAGAATGCCACAGAGGAAGGACACAGTAGACAAAAACGAAAGAAGAATTCCGGGCTGTGAATCACCGTCATGTGTACAAAGTGGACTTCCAGCTGCCTCTCACATTGGCCTTGTGCCATGCAGTAAGGGTTATGACATCAGTGACACATTTTCAGGATGTGACCTCACACGAAGTGTGACTGTCACTGTCAAGTGTCTAGTGTA
This sequence comes from Oostethus manadensis, assembly GCA_024372805.1. Taxonomy (NCBI): domain Eukaryota; kingdom Metazoa; phylum Chordata; class Actinopteri; order Syngnathiformes; family Syngnathidae; genus Oostethus; species Oostethus manadensis. Next base: position 2,449,788 of record QODF01000117.1, read on the forward strand.
TACACCAGGACGCGCAGGTCTCCTTCAGGTCTGGGGAATTGTCTTTTTAATGCGAGGAAGTGTGTTCTCAAGGCTTCAAATCAATTAGCACAAGCACCAACTGGAGCATCTTGTCACAATCTGCCTACGAAAGACCCGGTACCCGACTTTGCCATTGAAGCGGAAGTTTAGAATAAAGGCTGGAGGTACTGGATGAGTGAAGAGATAGTGTACTGAGTTGATTTGTTTTTGAGGTTCTTTTTAAGGCAGAGTAGCTCATTTACCCCACATGAAACATCACGTGATGCTTCTGACAATGAATACAAGAGGTAGTTGAAACATGTCAAGCAGGTAAAAAAGCTACTCTGTCTTACAAAACGAACCGTAAAAACAATTAAAGACAGTATGAACTTTCACCAAAGAGTGTACTGAGTTGTTCTTTGTTGCCATGTTTTAACAGTTCATTTCAACAAAGTTCTGAATATCGTTTTCTCAAGTCCACAGCTGTTTTAAATCTTCCTCAGTATACATCATACATACAGTACACTGTATGTATGATGTATCAGTCCAAACTAAGGATTCCCTCACCAGGCACTGGGGAAAGTTTCAACAAAGACAGGAAATGCCCGGTGATTGGACATACTGAGGCAGCTGTCTGGTTCCTTTTGGATAAAAACTAGACTTTTTCCCTTTTGGATCATAGTGTGCCCACCTTCATGACTGCAGAGAACACAGAGAACCCTCTATTCACAGGCGCATGTGTAGGCTCTGACAATGTGTGTGTGTGTGCACAACTGCAAGCATCTTATGTGTTCAATTAGCAGCCATGTTTTTCCTCAGCTTGCTTGTGCAAACAAACCACTTCCTGCCTCAGTAAATCGACATGTTCAGATTTGGCGTTTTCCATCCAAAGTTTTCCAGAGCTGAGATGAGATGAGGCTGCACGTGTTTACCGAAACCCTGGCCTTTTTTTTGCCTCCTGCTCTCTCTCTAAGGTCCAATGTGGAAAATGCGGCATCACTGAAAACCGCTGCAGCTGCCGCCCAGTTCTCTGAAAATAACGAGCAGGCCTCGACTCTGCCTCCCCAGGCGTTCTGTTTTTTCACTTCCTGGCTCCGGCCAAACTGCTCCACCCTGCTCAACACACTTTTTGTTTTTTCCCCATCCACTCATGGATCCAGTGTCAGCCTGAGTCGCCACCACTTCGATGGCGCCTCTAGAGGCCAGGGATGGTAAAGCAACACGCAGACGTCCACAGAGCTAAAAGTGAAATCGCAAAGCTCTATTTTGGGGAATCATTGTCAAACTTCAGGTAGGGTCAAGAAAACAAGGTGAAAAAGCCTCTCATGCATAAAATTTGCAAAAAGGTAAAGTACATGCTGAGTCAAAAATCCTCCTCCTCCGGGTGGCTAAAAAAAACTTACCATGACTGAGACAGGAATCTGGCTCAATCCACAACTCTCTTCCTGGACCCGCTTCCTCTTTGCATCTCCGTAGTCGCACTTTGTCCCCTTCAACCTTTAATCACCCATGTTACCCCGCCATCATTACCATCCCCTCTCAGAGAGACACAGGCTCCTTCTCCCGCACACTCATTGCAGGATTTCCCAGGCTGGGAATGTCCAAGATGCATATTCCTCACGCCCACAAATCTCCCATCTCTCCTCCCCCACGTTCCATCCAACAAGAGCGCTGCAGTCTCTTTTTACACTCAAACTTTCCATTCTTAGCCCTAGAGGGAGCTAAACGAGCAGACATGGGTGAGGCAGTTTTATTGGGAATAGCAATGTGTTTTCACAGGGTCGGGGGTGCGGGGGTTAGTGGTTGGGGCAGATCAAGGTCTTGGCAAGTTTATTTGTCTGTATGTATTTAACGGAGTGTAAATGTGTTATGTGAAATTATTCAGAAGTGTCGCAACAGCGCCTGTTACTACTGGTGAAGAGTAGCATGTGCAAGATGTGCTCAGAACTGTGAGGAATAAGACCCGGTGAGACACGATTTTGCACTTTCCAGGATATTTGGTTAATTCGTGTTTACTACCCGTTTGTAACGTGTTGTTTACAATGTGATGAGCCCACGCTACACTTTGGAGGGAAGTTTTGAAGACTTTAATGCACCTTCTTCGTTAAAGTCATTTGTAACTCTTTATGTGCAGTGTAGATCATCCCGTGACCAAAATCAACGCTCACCCGTCATTCCTGTCAAATTGTGTTACAGGACACGCTACAATTAAAAGAGGCCAATGACCTTTCTGGACCTGACTCCGTGTGTGTGATGGATTAAAGCGACAGCATTGTGAAGCTGGATTTCCCCACATCACGTTATGGACCGCTACATACATAGGTATTTTGTCGCACACTTGGACATAAGAAATCCAGATGTACGTGCGGGGTTTTTTGAATAATGATCTCTTAACTGTAACACACAGCACATCAGCAACTATTACAGCACATGTGACGACAAGGGCTGCACATTGTCTACTGAATGTTACAGGACCCCTGTTCCGGGTTCCAGAGGACCCAATAGCTGTCCACGATGCCTTTATGAAACTTAATAACCTGTTTTGTTAATATTTAGCCACTGATATGTTCCTGTACCCTTTGCACATAAACATATACACAATAATTGCAAAAATGAATATATGAATGGGTGGGAAGTGTGAATGTTTTGAATTAACAAGCCCCACATTGTCCTTCAACTCTATTATGGGTCCCACACTCTCCCCTCCAATGCAAATGTCGTCTCGACATTTCGACTGTCCCAGATAACTCTAGTCTTCAACTGCTGAAGCATGGCGGCGAGCGTTGTTGGAGTCAGTGTTAGATACGGTCTGTGGATCAACACTCTTAAGCATGACATCTATCCCCAGTTCCATGCATGCCGGCCGCAGACGTCACCGGCCAGGTGATATCTGTGGTGTACTCTGTTACATATACGGGCAATGTATCTCAGACTGAAAAGCTTTGGCAATGTCAAGCCTCCATAGCTTCCTTAAAAGGTCCATATAAGTACTATATGCCTTACATACATCTATTTCTTTATACGTGCTACTATTCTGGCAATCTGGAACAGCGTAATTAACTAATGTATCAAACAAAAGATTTACGTCTACAAGATCTCAATAACAAATCTGAAAATAAGATTTTACTATGAACATTTCTTTGTAACTGTTAGCGCTAGTTGTATCTCTGAATAACTGAAGGCTGACCTAGCGTCTTATATGTAAGTGTCTTGGGTGGTCGTCTTTTACGAAAAGGATACTTTCTCAAAGCTGATGACTGTGGATCAGCATCCCTCTCGTCTGCCTCATTGGATGCCGCTTCTCTTTCGGAGTCTACCTCGGTTGCCAACGATGACAGCTCTCCCTCTGACTCCGCCATCGCGCCATTATCACCCCCGTCGCACCGTTCATCTCTGCCAACATCGTGCTCTAGGCCTCCCCTTTCTTTGGGCTGAAATTCTTCTGCTTCTGCTCTCAGCTGGTGCCTAGGCTGGTCCACGAGTTTCACTGGATGTGTGGTGATCCCTCTCCAACAACTTACATCATCTGAACTGCTGTCCGGATCTGCTTCTTCCTGTCTTGCCCGCTTTTTCATCCATCCATTTGGCTTTGAGGTTGGCTTCTTCTTTTCTCTATTTTCCCTAAGCTCCTCTTCTACGGGCAGAAAATTACATGGAAGTAAAAGGTTTCTGTGCAACACTCGGGTCCTTCCAAAACCACTTTCAGGTCGAATCACATAAACTGGAATGTCTTTCTGTTTCCGTTCCACAACAATGTGGACTTTATCCTCCCAATAAGATCTGAGCTTTCCAGGTCCGCCTCTATCTTTGCAGTTCTTCACCAATACTCGGCATCCTGGCTGTAGATCAGCTCCATGAATCTTTCTATCATATAACTTCTTTGACCTGTCTTGCCCTTTATGAGCAGTCTGCGATGCCAACTTATATGCTTCTTGCATACGCTTCCTCCACTTACTGGCATACTCACTGTGAGAGTTGCTCTGGTCCATTGGTGGCAGGCCAAACATGATGTCCACGGGCAGGCGAGGGTTCCGGCCGTAGAGGAGGTAGTATGGGGCATATCCCGTGGCCTCGCTTCGTGTACAATTGTATGCATGTACCACCTTGGCTAAGGAGCTTTTCCAGTCTGCCTTGGCTTCCTCCGGTAGGTTTCTCAGCATGGACAGAAGTGTTTGATTAAATCTCTCTGCCTGACCGTTGCCGGCTGGGTGGTAAGGTGTTGTGTGGGAGCCTTTAACGCCACTGTACTCTTCTAGTTTCGAAAACAGTTTATTTTCAAATTCTCTTCCCTGATCATGATGTAATTTTGATGGGAATCCGAATTTGAGCACAAAGTCCCCAAAGATCTTTTCAGCAGCAGTTCTAGCAGATTTGTTGGTGCATGCGTAGGCTTGAGCAAAGCGTGTGAAATGGTCAATCACCACTAAGATATACTCATATCCGCCTTTGCAGTTTTCAAGGTGAAGAAAGTCTATTGAGACCAACTCAAATGGGTAGGTCGTTACGATATTAACCAGTGGTGCCCTTGCGGGTTTGCAGGGACGCTTCCGTTTCAGGCAGCTGCATACTTGCGTCACATAATGAGTCACATCTCTTTGCATGTGTGGCCAATAGAATCGGTCGCGAATAAGACTTAGTGTCCGCTCCAATCCAAGATGTCCCATTTTCTCGTGTAGTTCCTGATAAATGAGTCGGTGGAATGATGCTGGAAGTATTAACTGGGATCGAGTGGCAGACTTTCTATACATGATGCCATCCTGGTCAATACTTAACTTGTTTCGTTCCCTTAAGAGGACACTTGCCTTATCATGCTTGTCTCTCCTCTTCAGGTGAGGCCATTGTCCGGTTAAAACACACTCCCTCACCTTTCCGATGACTGGATCCTCCTCCTGTGCTTTCTTTAATATTTCGGGTGAAATTTCCGCCACTGAGGGTGCGAACCGCTCTTTTTCCATTTGTTGACATGCAGCCGCGATGACAACTGGACACATCCATGGCTCCTGTGGATCAGACTCAAGTTGGCATGTTTGTGTGACAGCTGTGATTACCTCTGGTTGCATCTCCTGTGAGCATGCCTGGATGTATTGCTCCATGTCCAGTGGCATGCGTGACAAGCCATCCGCATCACGGTTCACTTTCCCTGGTCGGTATTTAATTGAAAACTTAAAGTCTGCTAGCTCTGCAATCCACCTATGAGTTGTAGCATTGAGCTTGGCTGTGGTCAGGACGTAGGTCAGTGGATTGTTATCGGTGTATACTGTGAACGATGGTGCATAATACAGATACTCCCTGAACCTTTCACAAATCGCCCACTTCATTGCTAAGAATTCTAGCTTCCCTGAATGCAGGTGGTAATTTGCTTCTGGAGCGGTTAGCGTTCTCGACCCATAGCCGATGACAACTAGCTTGCCCTGCTGTCTCTGGTACAGTACTGCACCAAGCCCTTTCTGAGATGCATCACAGTGTAGCACGAATGGCTGTTCAAAATCGGGGTATCCTAGCAGCGGTGGGTTAATGAGGTACTCTATGATTTGACAAACTACTTCTTGGTGTCGTTCGGTCCAGTCAATTGGCTGACTTGAGGAAAGCTGCTCTGACTTGCTTTTTGATCTCTGCTTACTCCCATCTGGCCTTTTGACTCTACCCTCTTTGTTCTTTTCCGTGGATAACAGTTGATAAAGAGGTTTCGCAATGCGAGAAAAGTTTGGGATATACGGTCTATAATAGGACAGGAACCCCAGCATCTTCCTCACTTCTCCCACAGTCTCAGGGTTGCAGTTTTTCAAGGCTTGCACTGGCGCCACTTCCGCAGGATCCATGCAATATCCCTCCTTAGTGACAATCTTGCCAAGGAATTTCACCCTATCTTTAAATACTTCACACTTTTTGGGCGTCAGTTTTACACCATGTTTTTGATAGCGGCGCAGCACCTCTCTCATATCATGGAGGTGATCTTCAAATGACTTGCTATGAACAAGGTTATCATCCAAGTAGGGTTGGGATGTCTCGTCTCGTAATCCTCCTAGGCACTCCTCCATACTACGCTGGAACTCGGCGGGAGCAGACGACAAACCAAAAGGGATCCTGATCCACTCATATAAGCCCCACGGTGTTATAAAGGCGGTAAGTGGTCTACTACTTTCTTCCAGGAAGCCCTGATGGTATGCCCTACCCTGGTCCAGCACAGAGAACCATGCACTCCCACTCAGACTATTCAGCATGTCTTGTACTCGAGGGATGGGGTGGCGATCCGGTATTGACTTGCTGTTCAACTCCCGGTAGTCCACACACAAACGCAGACTTCCATCCTTCTTCCGGACACAGACAATTGGTGAAGAGTATGGCGATCGGGACTTCTGAATCCATCCCCGATTCAGCAAATCCTCTAAGTATTCTTTCACTTCCTTGTGGAGTGGTTTGGGGACTGAGATGTAAGTGCGTCTTACTGGTGTATTGTCACTCAATCTAATTTTTAACTGCAGTGATGGGATACATCCTACATCGTTGTCATTTTTTGAAAATGCTGCACACTCTTCTCGAAGCATTTGTTTCACTTTTTCCTGACGCTCAGTGGACAGATGGTCAACTGGTACTGGGGGGTCCCAGAGGTCTTCTCTGTGTTGGCCCAATTGTTGATGGTTATTTTCAGCACCTCCCTGATCACTCTGTATGTTCCTGCTGCTACTCCGATTTCCACTTGGCGGCTTGTCTTCACTAACTGGTCTGACATCAACTGGGTAAATGGACTTGACTTGCTGGAGATATCCTAACACTGTGCGAGGGGTGAGAGTGATGTCACTGCTACTCTCATTTGTGACTGGGATGGACACTCTAGACCAGTGTCCCTTCTGTGGACGGATAATGCTCTCTCGAACCCTGATCCCCTCAGGCAACTCTAAGGTTTGTTCTGGTTCAAAGACAACTTCCTGCTCCGTGAGGCGAACACCTGTTCTCACACTGCACCTGATATCTTTGGTCTGACCAGCTGGAACGACCGTCTTCATTCTGCCTACTTTTACTAAGCCATCGTTGCTATTTCCATCACTGCTACGCACAATGTCGATCAATACAGTCGCCTTTTTGCAGTCAATTGCAAATGCATCTCCAACAATGATCGGTGTCACCTCAGGATGTTGTTCCATCCCACGCTGTACTAACTGCTCAATCACGTTATAACCAATAATTGGTGGTTCTGCTACCCCTGGCTCATTGGATACCAACACAGGCACCAGCATTTCTAAGTTTGAACTATCGTCAGATCCCATCTTAAACTGTAACTCTACCCACCCGATAAAAGGTATTGGTGTCTGATTTGCTGCTCTGCCTACCAGAGTTCCATCCTCACTCAGGATTTCTTCTATGCCTCTTATCCTGGTTCTTGGAAGACACACTTTTCGCCAGTTTTCATTAATAATAGTGACCTGTGAACCTGTATCCCACAAAGCTTTTACTGGTACTCCTTCAAAACAGCAGTCCACAATGCACTTTCCACCAAACTAAAGCTTTTAATTTAGCTTGGTGACGTAACAAGAGATGGCTAGCATAAGTAGCACCTGTGGTCTGTTTAGCGTTCGCAGTTGCAGCTAACTCAGCTTCTAGCTGTCTGATTCTCTCACACAGAAGCTCATGAGTCTTTGCATCTGGCTCACTCTGGATTGGAGCTACTAGTTTTGGGGGAGCCACTGACCGAATGGTTACATTCATGTCATCAAAATTTCCTCCATATCGCTTCGGCCTCCTACAGCCTCTGGAAAAATGTCCTGACAGTCCACACTTAAAACAGTGTTCACACTGGTCACCGTTGTCTTGTTCCTGACACACCTTACATCCTCTCTTAGCTCTTACAGTGTTTTTCTCCCACCTAGCAGTCCCTTGAGGATGTGTTAAATTTATTTTGATTTCAGCCATTTCCTCTCTTAATAACCTGACCATCTCATGAAGCTCCAACTCTTTAGCAGTATCCCTAACTTCTGCTTTACGACTCTTAGACCTTACAGCTTCAGCCGAGTGCTCTTGAACTTTAGCTTCTGTTGCAATCTGGCCTGGTCGACTGACTGGCACCTCTGCATGTACCTCATTTATGTTTGGGACTTTGCTACATACATGTTTCCTTTGTTTTGACTGCCTCTCTAGTTCAACACTAGCAGCTTCGTTCATTTTGTCAATTAACGTCTCATCTGTCACTCTCAGATCATCCAGGTATGGTTTAAGCTGAAACTTAATGTGGTCACTTAACAGCCCAGTACTAACTGATCTCAAGAACTTATGCTCACCAGTTTGTGGTACAAATCTGTGGAACTATCTTCCTTGAAATGGCCCTTAAGGATGGTCCTCAGTTGGGGAAGGGTGAGGTCACTTTTTATCTCCAGCATATCTCGAAGACTCAAACCTGGGTTTATCGCCTTCACCACCGCTTCTATAATCTCGACCTCACTGTGACCTTTGCTAATGCCTCTGTCAATCTGATGCATTAAATTGGTGTATGAGAGTCTTTCTTTTTGTCCTTTTTCTCCAATCTGTCCACAAATTTTGAATTCTCTCCTGACAGTCACTTCAGGAAGCCTGTTCATAGGTGCAGTCATCGCATGTTGGTGAGCTGATGACTGCTGCGACGATGACCTGCTCATTTTCCCACTTAGCCGCCTCACTTCGTCTTGCAATGTTTGGTTGTTTAACTGAAGCTGTGAGCATCTCTCTTCTAAACTAACTTCCACGTTTTGTGTTTGCTCAACAAGTTCCAATAGTTTTGTCACATAATGTGTTGCAACTTCATTTTCTTCATTATCAATAACAGTGTCCATATTTTCTTGAATTTTTTTGATTAACGCCCGCCTTGTCATGACACCTTCACTTGGGATTTTAATCTCCACACATATTTGCTTTAGCTGGTCCAGCTGTACAAGACATAATTTGTGTGACGCAATCTCTGCTAACTCCTCCAAATCCATTTCCTTTGATGTCACCACACCCGCGGCAGCGCGCGCTCACGTCCTCTTCAATCAGCGCGTCCGTGCGCGTGTCCGTGAGCTAGGCGCTAATCATCCCAGCGGTGCCTCCAATATTTGTCGCACACTTGGACATAAGAAATCCAGACGTGCGGGGTTTTTTTGAATAATGATCTCTTTACTGCAACACACAGCACATCAGCAACTATTACAGCACATGTGACGACAAGGGCTGCACATTGTCTACTGAATGTTACAGGACCCCTGTTCCGGGTTCCAGAGGACCCAATAGCTGTCCACGATGCCTTTATGAAACTTATTAACCTGTTTTGTTAATATTTAGCCACTGATATATTCCTGTACCCTTTGCACATAAACATATACACAATAATTGCAAAAATGAATATATGAATGGGTGGGAAGTGTGAATGTTTTGAAGCCCCCCCCATTGTCCTTCAACTCTATTATGGGTCCCACAATTTTTTAAATCATTTTGTAATTATTCCTTATTGTTTTCACTTAATCAAATATAGTCTTTCCCTCCCACCCCACCCATCTATCAATATCATGATTTTGAGAAGAAGAACAGCAAGATCAGATTATTCATTATATTTCCTTTAGTAGTCTTGGTAGTCTCCATCTTTTTTTTCCGCTAAAAAACAAAAAAACTAAACTAATCTCCATTAGGGGTGTTCTAAGTGCGGCCAGAGGGCAGTTAAAAAAAAAAAAATCAACCCTCTTCACTGTTAAACAAAACTAAAAAACCAGCAAAAATAAAAAACAGTAATTTTACAAAAATAAAGACTAGATAGGACAGCTCCAGTCTCACTAGAGCTGCAACAATCAGTTGTTGCAACAATCAAAACCAAATAATTTCTGCATAAAGTGTCAAAAACCAAATCAGAGTAGGTCCGCTGCATACTTGTCGTCACTGGGCTCAGTATGTCGTTTTAACTGACTTGAGTGGGCAAATCCTCATATTCGATGGAGTTTGGCACTTTGGAGAGAAGTTATCTTCGGGGATGAATCCTGATTTTCACTTTACAAGGCAAATGGCAGACATGTGGGTCAACAGTTTGCTGATGACCCACTGATGATGTTGTGGAATGAGTGGGCCATGGTGGCAATGGGGTTATGTTATAGATAACGAACACAGGTGCATTACATTGATGACATTTTGAAGGTACAGAGATACTGTGATGAGAACCTGAGACCTATTCATCCAGGACCATTCATGTTTATGTTCATCTCATGTTGCAGCATGATAATGCACAGCCCCCATGTTGCAAGGAACTGAAGCTGAAAACATCATAGTTCTTGCAAAGCCAGCGTACCGGTGACACACTGTCAGGGTAGGCAGGTGAGGCAGAGCCTCAATAAAAAAACTAATAATGACAATAAATAATTTCAGTGGTACCTTGACTTACGAGTTTAATTCGTTCGCAGACCTAGCTCGTAACTTGATTTACTCGTATGTCAGAACAATTTTCCCCATAAGAAATGTAAATGCCATTAACTGGTTCCAGTTCCCTCAAAAACCACACCAATTTTTATTGTTTATATGTTTTTGAATAGGAATGATGTGTCTCCACACTCAATAATGTATAGGAAACTTATATTAAAACATAATAAAAGAAAGTGTAAAGAAATAAACATGTTTTCTAAATTGTACTTTACCTTGAAGAGCAGACGGAGATGTTGGCGGAGGATGTATTCATACTAATGTACGCTGCATAATTCTATCGCTCCATCCATTTTCTTCCACTACCCTCCGGTCCCCCTTCTTGAAAAGCGGGACCACCACCCCGGTCTGCCAGTCCAGCGGCACCGACCCCGACGTCCACACAATGCTGCAGAGTCTTGTCAACCAAGACACGCCCACAGCATCCAGGGCCTTAAGGAACTCCGGGCGGATCTCATCCACCACCAGGGCCTTGGCACCAAGGAGCTATCTATCCAATCATCCATTTTCTATGCTGCTTATCCTCATTAGGGTCGTAAACAAAAACAAAACACTGTACAGCTTCATTGTTGTTTCTGTGTTTGCAGTTTTAGCCCATGCGCGTCTGTAAAAAGGTGGAGCTATTGACGCAAGTGCTTTTATAGAAGCTGGGGGCAGGCCGTAACTGTGGAGCTATGCAGACGCTAATGGTGTCTTCAAATGTTTCTACTCTGGGACCCGGTTTCAAAAGTGTTGGTTTACAGACCCGGAAAAATCCGGCTTCGTATGGCTGAAGCGTGGGTTTGATGTAGTAATTGTGCATTTAAGCCTCGGATCGTCTTTGTCTGAATGGGGTTTTAAAAGATATTTGTATGCTCGTAAGTCACATCAAAGCTCGTATTCCAAAGCAAAATGTTTATCCGCATGACGGCTCGTATGTCAAAAAAACTCGTAAGTTGATGCAGTCGTAAGTCAAGGTACCACTGTATTAGTATTTGTTCACTGAACTGTATTATTAATGTAATTTTTGTATGATTGCAATAGTTTTTAACATTTTGTGAAGTAAAAATCACAGAATTTTCACATTTTCTGTTTTCTCGGTTTAGTGTGCAAGCCCTGCCTATCGTCTGAATAGAATCATTGAGTGCAGTCATGGCACCTTCCAGTTTCTGCTGTCAGCATGCTGCCAACAATATAATATTGCAGAAACATTTATTATACACCATGATTTGATACTGCCTGTGTAATGTCTTTAATGTAAGTGTGACTTTTTTTTGCAATTTGGACAATAAAATACAGAAGAAATGTCATAAGAAATGTTAACTGAAACTAAAATTATTTGTACAGCTAAAATGTGATGGAATGAAGTCACACCGCAACCTAATTCCCTCCGATATGTTAAAAGTGTCATCAAGATGCTATCGCACACACACACACAAACACACGCACACACACACACACACATTCTATGTCTATCAGATAAGTTTTAAGACAACTTTGACAGTTTGAGTCAACAACTACAGGTTGAACTTATCTGCTACCATAATTGAACTATGTTCTTATGAACGTTTGAACGTCACAGCGACACTTCACTGATCCAAGATCCACACACAGCCTGTCAAACCGGTCACACGTTAGCACAAGCTATCTGACGCTTAAAAAAAACTTTTATGCGTCACATTTGTCAGATTTCAAACTACAGTGTCCTGCAGAATAGAAGAAAGAAAAACAGTGAACAATTTCTTTGTTTTTTCTGCAGAGTGAAAATGTTTGTGGTTGACATCAAAATATTAATATGAGAATATGAGCATTTCAAAAGATTGCACTTTTTTTTTAACCTACATCATTGTTAATGTGAGCAAAAGAATTGAAACATGTGACAGGCAAGTGTGTTTTTCCCCCACATGTGTTGCATTGCTTATTTAAGCAATAAATAGTATTGACTGTCTACACTCAGTTTCAGATTGGGTAACATTGGTTTTAGTAAAAACAATATAAAAAATAATCTGTCCATAAAACTTTTGTCTCATAATTATTGAAGCTCATCTTTGTACTTTTTGGCCATTTTCGACCTGGTCTCATTCTTTTTGCTAATGATAGATAGATACTTTAAGAGCGATTTACATCTTCTGGTGTAGCCATTTTGTTCATGAAGTCTTCTATGCACAGTTGTTTTGGGTCTTTCTTTAGAACCCCCACAATGTACAGTAATCTTCAAAATAACAGCAGTCCAATGTGACTAATCAGAGTAATCACCGTTATTATTACATTTTTGTTGCTACATGGCAAACGAGTTACCAGTATGTGTAGTAGATTCTCAGTAAACAAACAAAACCCAGCATGATATGATATGCACTTTCTTAAGGCTGTGCAATTAGTTGAAATGATGAAATGATCCATTTTGTGAAAAGCAGGTGTGAATCAGGTGGTCAGTATTTAAGAATGAAACCAGTATTTCTCAAGTAAAACAGGCCATTGAAGACATTGTTCAGAAAAACAGCATACTTTCATTAAAAGTTGATTGTGGAGGGGAAAACGTATGAAGAGGTGTAAATAATTTTTGGCTGTTCAGCTAAAATGATCTCCAATGCCTGGAAAACAAAGAGCAAATACAGAGACACATGGCAGAAAATTGAAGACACCTATCAAAATGGATCGAAGAATAATCATCAGCTTTTAATAAGTTTTTCTTGTTAAAAAAGGCAGGTGTAGAAGGTTACAATTTGCCATAAAATACATCAACCGGACTAAAGAGAAATTGAGGAATATTTTGTGGACTGATGAGAGTAAAATTGTTTTTTTGGGGTCCAAGGGCCACAGACAGTTTGTGAGACAACCCCCAACTCTGAATTCAAGCCACAGTACTCAGTGAAGACAGTGAACCATTGGGGTGCACACCACATGATATGGGCATGTTTCTCCTACTATGGTGTTGGGCCTATTTATCACATAGCAGGGTTTATGGATCAGTTTGCATATGTCAAAATACTTTAAAAGGACATGCTTCCCCTTAAATGGGTGTTTAAACAAGACAATGACCCCAAACACACTAGTAAACCAGAAAAAACTTGGTTTCAAACTAACAAAATTAATGTTTAGGAGTGGCAACCCAAATGCCCAACCTTAATCCCTTGGAGAATTTGTGGGGTGACATCAAAAATGCTGTTTCTGAAGCAAAACCAAAAAATGAATTGTGGAATGTTGTTAAAGAATCTGGGAGTGGAATAAAAGCTGAAAGGTGCCACACGTTGGTTGACTCCATGCCACAAAGATGTTAAGCAGTTATTCTACCAACTGTGCCAACAAAACACATGTCAACCCATAGGTGACACACAACAACATTACCACTACAAACCTACCCATTGCACTGTCTGGAAAATAAAAAAGGAGGGACGTCGACACTAAATAGTCAATGTTTTATTGTTCATAGTTCACATTGTATATCACACATCCTTTATTCATGCATTTTCTGGGTGTCTTATTCAGTAAAAAAAAAAACAACTGTAAAATTGTTTTTCGTTATTCGATGTGGTTTAATGTTTAAAGTGCTCCTGAAAAAGGGTACACACGAACATATAACATATTGTATGATGCATTTATAAAGACAAATAATAATAAAATAATTGCAGGTGGACTGTTATAATTATAAGAATACATTTTGTGCGTGTATCAAATATATAGTCTGGCCCCTCGGCCAATTTTGTAAAGTCAGTGCGGCCCGCGAGTGAAAATAATTGCCCATCAGTGTTCTGTGCTGTGCATCTGGTCCAGATGTAATTACTTGGATTCCTCATACGATACCCAAAGCCAGAAGAGTACCAGCGACCATAGAGCTGCATAAAAAGCATGTTTGAAAAATACAATTAGTGGCCATAAAAACAAAAAATGTCAATACTTTCTGCTCCTCTTTCGCATTCATTGAGAGCTTACCTTGTGTCACTGACAACTGGAGTCTGGGGGAGTGGCTGGTGGTGGTGGGGGCGACTGTGGTGACGGGGGAGTGGCTTGTGGTGGTGGGGGCGACGGTGGGGGTGACGGTGGTGACGGGGGAGTGGCTTGTGGTGGTGTGGGAAACGGTGGTGACGGGGGAGTGGTTGGTGGTGGTAACAGGGACAGCAGTAGTAATGTCATCGTGTCCACTGCCGCTGTCCTCTTCATCTTGTCCACTGCCGCTGTCCTCTTCATCTTGTCCACTGCCGCTGTCCTCTTCATCTTGTCCACTGCCGCTGTCCTCTTCATCTTGTCCACTGCCGCTGTCCTCTTCATCTTGTCCACTGCCGCTGTCCTCTTCATCTTGTCCACTGCCGCTGTCCTCTTCATCTTGTCCACTGCCGCTGTCCTCTTCATCTTGTCCACTGCCGCTGTCCTCTTCATCTTGTCCACTGCCGCTGTCCTCTTCATCTTGTCCACTGCCGCTGTCCTCTTCATCTTGTCCACTGCCGCTGTCCTCTTCATCTTGTCCACTGCCGCTGTCCTCTTCATCTTGTCCACTGCCGCTGTCCTCTTCATCTTGTCCACTGCCGCTGTCCTCTTCATCTTGTCCACTGCCGCTGTCCTCTTCATCTTGTCCACTGCCGCTGTCCTCTTCATCTTGTCCACTGCCGCTGTCCTCTTCATCTTGTCCACTGCCGCTGTCCTCTTCATCTTGTCCACTGCCGCTGTCTTCTTCATCTTGTCCACTGCCGCTGTCCTCTTCATCTTGTCCACTGCCGCTGTCCTCTTCATCTTGTCCACTGCCGCTGTCTTCTTCATCTTGTCCACTGCCGCTATCCTCTTCATCTTGTCCACTGCCGCTGTCCTCTTCATCTTGTCCACTGCCACTGTTTTCTTCATCTTGTCCGCTGCCGCTGTCCTCTTCATCTTGTCCACTGCCGCTATCCTCTTCATCTTGTCCACTACCACTGTCCTCCCGATCATCATCTTCATCTTGTCCACTGCCACTGTTTTCTCTTTCATTTTCTTCTCCACTACCGCTGTCTTCCGCATAATCTTCTTCTGCATTATAGACCTCCACAAATGTACATGCCATCAACAAGACCATGATGAGAACTTTGTTTTCCATGTCTGCCTTTGAGAGAGATTTATTTATTAAATACATACCAAATACAACATATTGTGTGCTGTTTGAGGTTGGGCAAAATATTAAAATAGAAAGACAAAATACGAAAATTAACGACACAACGGAAAAAGCTAAGACAAAGTAGAAAAAGAATATAATTACCTCTGTGTATTTTTGTATTATTCTCTTTATATTTCCACATGTATTTCCTTCTAATTTTGGCACTCCTGTGATTCCATCGACAATTACTAATAGGACCCAAGGTCATATCTTTGCACAATAATTGGATTACGCAATAAAATACTACAATCATTTAAACCCTGGAGCCAGGCCTGGGGGAATGCCTCGCAGGCGAGCGCCTGGTGGCCAGGTCTTCACCCGTGGGGCCTGGCCGGGCCTAGCCCGAAGAAGCCACACGGGAACTCCCCCCCGCAGACCCACCACCTGCAGGGGCAAGCATAAGGGTCCGGTGCAATGTGATTTGGGCAGTGGTCGAGGGCGGGTGTCCGGGTGACCTGGTCTTCGGCGGCCAAATCTGGTTCTTGGGACATGGAATGTCACTTCTCTGGTGGGGAAGGAGCACGAGCTTGTGGAAGAGGCGGACAGATTCCGACTAGATATAGTCGGACTCACCTCAACCCACAGTTTGGGCTCTGGAACCAAATTCCTTGAGAGGGGCTGAACCTTGTTCTTTTCTGGAGTTGCTGCAGGGGAGAGGCGGCGAGCTGGTGTGGGCTTATTGTTAGCTCCCCGGCTTGATGCCTCTGTGTTGGAGTCATCCCCAGTAAACGAGAGGGTTATTTCCCTACGCTTTAGGGCTGGGGAAAGGGTCCTGAAAGGGTCCTCTCCAGAGAGGTTCTGGAGAGCACCCCAGCTGGTGACTCTGTTCTGCTGGGAGACTTCAACGTCCATGTGGGCAATGACAGTGTGACATGGAGGGGCGTGGTTGGGAGGAACGGCCTCTCTGACCTGAACCCATGTGGTGTGTTGTTGCTGGACTTCTGTGCGAATCACAGTTTGTCCCAAAAAATACCATGTTCGAACATAAGGATGTCCATAAGTGCACTTGGCACCAGGACACCCTAGGTCGCAGGTCTATAATCGACTTTGTGGTCGTATCATCAGACCTGCGTCCGCATGTTCTGAACACGCGGGTGAAGAGAGGGGTTGAGCTGTCAACTGACCACCACCTGGTGATGAGTTGGATTAGATGGCGGGGAAGGATGCCGGACAGACCTGGTAGAGCCAAACGCGTGTGAGGGTGTGCTGGGAACGTCTGGCAGAGTCTCCCGTTCGTCGAGTCTTCAACTCTCATCTCCGGCATCTCGAGGGAGGACCGGGACATTGAGTCCGAATGGGCCGTATTCCGTGCCTCTATTGCTGAGGCAGCCAGTTGTAGTTGCGGCCGCAAGGTGGTCGGTGCTAGTCATGGTGGGAAGCCCCGAACTCGATGGTGGACACCGGGGGTTAGGGATGCTGTCAAGCTGAAGAAGGAGTCCTATCAAGCTTTGATGGCTTGTGGGACTCCCGAAGCAGCTGACACGTACCGGCAGGCCAAGCGGCACGCGGCTTCATCGGTGGTTTTATGTATTTTGAGGGCGGAATTTGTCAGTAGGGATGTGTAGGTTGCAAACATACCAGCTCTAAGAACCGGGTTGTTGAAATGAATGACAGAAGCCGGCTCATGTAGTCTTTTTTCTGTTAAAGGCGAATGTCAGTGATGAAAATGTGTGGCGGCGTCTCTGTGTTCATACTGAACAGGGGTAGGGTTAAACACACACTGTGGTGCTCTGATTTCTTTTTGAGAACGAGTAATTTGTCTATTGAGATGTGTCTCTGTTTTTGTATTTTATAATATTACCTTATAATATTTTTTGTAGCTGTACATTGATCTTTAAAGAAATCCATTTTATCAATAAACATTTGATATCATGTACTTTTTACACTAGTAATTCATTCTACGCAAAGCACGGAATTTTGGTAATAAATTAATGTAGTAAAGTAAATAAATCTGAGAAGCAACATTTACTTCTGCATTGACCCAGACTGACCAATAAGAAGACTTGTAACATCGTCCAGAGGAGGCCCCCACATAACACGCAGTAAATTCAAAAGCGCGTGCGTATGGCACATCAAAAAATGTGGTCCATCCAAAAAGTGAGTGTTGCATGCAATCAAAACTTCCGGATTTGCATGTAATTTTTTTTTGGCTTGTAAAAACATGACTTATGTTTGACTTTAAGTCTTTTTTTTTTCTTTGCAAAACCCCCCCACAAATTTCTCTGCATAATCGCTTTATACACCGCAGTTAGTTATGTACACAGAGGCATGTTTCCAGTTCAGTGCAAAATAGGCTGTATACGTAGTTATAAGGTATATTTTGGGTTTAATTATGACTGTTACAATTGGCCCTTTCCTTGGCGTTGGTAATGTGTACACATGGTAGCGCCTGTAATCAAGAGAACGGAAGTAGGTAACGCCTACTTACCTGTTTTACCGCTACAGGGCAGTTTAAGCCTAATAATGGGCTCTTGCTTAAAGCTCTGCATGTATGTTTGAGTTAGTTGTTAACTGTTAGCTCTTATGCTAGGAATCATTGTGAATGAACAGATGTTGAATGCCATGCCTTTTTTAAAATATTTGATGCTTGGTTTAATTGCAACTGGCTTTACAGCATCTGTCTACTTTATATTTAAATAATTGCAGAACCACACATTGATACATCCACCTGTGGCATCCAATAAAGGACACTTAACTTGTTTGTTCTAGTCGGACATCGTTCAGTGGACCTGGAGTCAGTACAAAAGCAAAGGTTTCTAAGGCGAATACAGGGTTTCCGCTACATGTAATAAAAGCCACCACACCTTAAAAATTAGTTGTTTTTTTAAACTTGAAAACAATTTTAGGTAATATAGTTTAGGAATAGATGTACAGTGGAACCCTGGTATACGAATGCCCCGGAATACGAAAAATCCGGGATACAAAAATACCTTTCAGATTTTTTTTGCTCCGGCTTTTTTCTGAATTTTTCTGATTTAGCGTATTTTAAGGCACATGCTAAAACAAACGGTCTACAAAAAAAGGCAACGGAAGCTGGCCGGAGATTTGTTGAACTTTATTCTACTATTTAACAATACTATACACTCACTGTATTTTGTAATCACTTTTCTCCAACAAATCCATCTTCTGCATCTGATTTGAACAGCTGGGCAATTTTGCCGTCAGACATGCCGGGTTCCCTGTCATCATTGTCAGACGTCAGTCTCTCGGACAACAGTTAAAGCAGACACCTTAGCCCAGGCATCCACAATACATTCACATATGGTGGCGTAACTCTCCCGGCGCTCGGCAAAAATGTTGTTTTGCAGCATATGGGTAGTATACCTACTGAAGGCATGGCGGAGGTAAGTGTACATACTATACATATTACGTAATGTTCTCTGATTGGTTTATCGCTGCCAGCGTACGTACTGAACTGTACTGCACTTTGCTGCGTATTAAAGGTAAAAAACTTTTAGAATATGACTCAGTATACATTTTATTTCGGGTTTTATTATTACATTACATTTGTATTACAATACTCAATATTTATACAGTATTAAATGTGCAGAACAGTGTTTTTTTCCCATTGTATGAGGAGTCTTCCGGGTCAGTGGAACGAATTAGCCAATTTACATGTTAAATGTTGTTCGGGTTACAAAGAAATTCAGAATACAAAAATCCTTTTGGAACAAATTCATTTCGTATCCCGGGGTTCAACTGTACAGTATACACGTATATAGATACATATATATATTATTTACACACATATTGACCACAATTACTTTGAAAACAAATTCAAATATCAAAAATGTTTAACTGCGCTTCATTTTGATACACATGCACTGGAATCGGCTCTCTGCCTTGCTGGCACCTGCGCATATTTGATCAGCTTGTGTTGACTTTCACTTTGTTTCTTATTATCGGGAGAATGAACAATTGCCCGTAAAATGAGAGGCTTGTCACATGCCGAGCCTCTTTATGCCAGTGTATGTGATCCCTAACGTTTCAGTCTCATTATACTTTCCGGCCTTCATCTAGATAGCTTGTTTTTGTCGCACGGATGAGCTACAAGAGGCTATTTACGTTCATGGATACATCAATTATCCATCATGATTACTTTTTTTTTTTACCATTACATTTCTTTCCTTAAAGTGTCACTTGCTTTCTTGGGACTTACGGCTTGTCTTCAAAACACTAGTTGTGTGCACTGTTTTCGGTAAGAAAAGTAGCTATTGGCTGTCCTAAAAGTTGCTAGATGATGCCATAGTCTAATTTGCATAATATGTTGTAAAATGGTATACGGAAAAGCACAAACTTAATTTCAAATTTGCCATCATTTATTTCTTCAACATGTTGTCCTTTGGGGTCGGAATGTTGCCAGATCTACGAACAAAATCGCCAAGATGACAACAACAGCCGGTTGTATGTCAGAGATGCTCAATAGATGGTAACGTGTCCAGCTGTAGACAGCAATGCTATCACAGGTAGCTCATAACCTAGCAGTAGCTCAACAGCCGATGGTGAGAAGTTCACCGAAGAATCTTCACCTCTTAGTATTTACAGTAAGTGTTCTATACAAACATGATGCCTGTATTTAATGACAAATAAGCACACTAAGTGGAGATGTGCTTTGGAAATAAAATGCCATTTCACTGTTGGCAGGCACATAAAACACAAATAGCTCCCCTCCGTGAATCACTACCTTACGTGGTGGAGGGGTTTGAGTGCCCGAGTGATCCTAGGAGCTATGTTGTCGGGGGCTTTATGCCCCTGGTAGGGTCTCCCAAGGCAAACTGGTTCTAGGTGACGGGCCAGACTTAGAGTGATTCAAAACACCGGAATGAAGAAAAACGAGAGGAGAGGCCGCACCTCGCCCGGAAGTGGGATACCGAGGCCTCTCCCAGGAGCCAGGCCTGGGGGAGGGGCTCGCAGGCGAGCGCCTGGTGGCCAGGCCTTCACCCGATGAAGCCAGGACAAGACAAGACAAGACAAAAAGAAAAAAAACAAAAAAAAACAAATCTGGTTTTTGGGACATGGAATGTCACTTCTCTGGTGGGGATGGAGCCCGAGCTTGAGGAAGAGGCGGAGACATTCCGACAGATATAGTCTGACTCACCTCAACCCACAGTTTGGGCTCTGGAACCAAATTCCTTGAGAGGGGCTGGACCTTGTTCTTCTCTGGAGTTGCTACAGGGGAGAGGCGGCGAACTGGTGTGGGCTTATTATTAGCCCCCTGGCTTGGTGCCTCTGTGCTGGAGTCATCCCCAGTAAACGAGAGGGTTATTTCCCTACGCCTTAGGGCTGGGGAAAGGGTCCTGACTGTGGTTTGTGCGTACGCGCCGAACGGCAGTTCAGAGTACCCAGCCTTCTTGGAGTCTATCAGAGGGGTTCTGGAGAGCACCCCAGCTGGTGACTCCATAGTTCTACCGGGAGACTTCAACGCCCATGTGGACAATGACAGTGTGACTTGGAGGGGCGTGGTTGGGAGAACGGCCTCCCTGACCTGAACCCGTGCGGTGTGTTGTTGCTGGACTTCTGTGCGGATCACAGTTTGTCCATAACAAACACCATGTTTGAACATAAGGATGTCCATAAGTGCATTCGGCACCAGGACACCCTAGGTTGCATGTCTATGGTCGACTTTGAGGTTGTATCGTCAGACCTGCGTCGGCATGTTCTGGACACGTGGATGAAGAGAGGGGCTGAGCTGTCAACTGACCACCACCTGATGATGAGTTGGATTAAATGGCGGGGAAAGATGCCGGACAGACCTTGTAGACCCAAACGCGTCGTGAGGGTGTGTTGGGAACGTCTGGCAGAGTCTCCAGTTCATCAAGTCTTCAACTCTCATCTCCAGCAGAGCTTCGCCTCCATCTCGAGGGAGGACCGGGATATTGAGTCTGAATGGGCCGTATTCCGTGCCTCCATTGCTGAGGCAGCCAGTCGTAGTTGCGGCTGCAAGATGGTCGGTGCCAGTCGTGGTGGAAAGCCCCGAACCCGATGGTGGACACCGGGGGTTAGGGTTGCTGTCAAGCTGAAGTAGGAGTCCTATCGACCATGGATGGCTTGCAGGACTCCCGAAGCAGCTGACAGGTACCGGCAGGCCAAGCGGCACGCGGCTTCGGCGGTGGTCGAGGCTAAAACTCGGGTGTGGGAGGAGTACGGTGAGGCTATGGATCACAACTTTTGGTCGGCCTCGAAGAGGTTCTGGCAAACCGTCCGACACCTCAGAAAGGGGAAGCAGCTGGATGTTGGGGGATTGTGTTGGTTGACACGCCTCTACAACATCGCATGGAAGTCGAGAACAGTACCTCTGGACTGGCAGACTGGGGTGGTGGTCCCCATTTTTAAAAAAGGTGACCGGAGAGTGTGTTCAATCTATAGGGGGATCACACTCCTCAGCCTCCCTGGGAAAGTCTACTCCAGGGTGCTGGAGAGAAGGGCACGACCGTTATTCGAACCTCGGTTACAGGAGCTGCAATGTGGTTTTCGTCCCAGTCGCGGAACATGGACCAGCTCTAAACCCTTGCAAGGGTATTGGAGGGTATGTGAGAGTTTGCCCAACCGGTCTACATGTGCTTTGTAGACTTGGAAAAGGGATTTGACCGTGTCCTTCATGGTGTCCTGTGGGGGGTGCTCTGGGAGTGCGGGATTGGTGGCCCGCTACTACGAGCCATTCGGTCCGTGTACAATCGAAGCAGGAGCCCTGGTTCGCATTGCCAGCAGTAAGTCAAGCTTATTTCCGGTGAACGTTGGCCTCCGCCAAGGCTGCCCTATGTGACAGATTCTGTTGATAATCTTCATGGACAGAATTTCTAGGCACAGTCAAGGCATTGAGGGAGTCCAGTCTCTGTTTACCGATCGATCTACATTCCCACCCGCACTTATGGTCATGAGTTATGGGTCATGACCGAAAGAACGAGATCGCGGATACAAGCGGCGGAAATGAGTTTCCTCCAAAAGCTCAGCCATCCGGGAGGAGCTCAGACCTTCACATCGAGAGGAACCAGTTGAGGTGGCTCTGGCATCTTGTCCGGATGCCTCCTGGGCGCCTCCCTGGTGAGGTGTTTCGGGGATGCCCAGTCGGGAGAAGGCCCCGGGGAAGACCTAAGACACGCTGGATGTCTCACAGCTGGCCTGGGAACGCCTTGGTGTCCTCCCGGTGGAGCTGGAAGAGGTCGCTGGGGACCGGGAAGTCTGCACTTCCCTACTGAAACTGCTGCCCCCGCGACCCGGACCCGGAGGAAAATGGAATGGAATAGCTCCCCTCCTATCTTTTTGTCAATGGAGATTTAATAGATTAATAGTGATTTAATAGTGCTGCAAGTTTGGTGCACCTGTGCTAATAAAAATATTGAAATTGCTGTTTTCTTAAATGTGTTATTTTGAAATAAATTTATTGTTAAACAATTCATTTCCAAAGTATTAATTTTACTTAAAAACAGACATCATATTACATTCAGGTTTGTGTCAAATATTACAAAATGTTTCATTATACTATTCTACTAATCACATAGTACTATTGGACTAAGTAGGTCAGATAACAAAAGGAGGCTCAGCATTTTAGACTTTAAGTGCTCTCATGCAACTTTCCCTTTTAATTAACAATTTTGCAATGTTCTTGTTTCATGTTCTGATGATTCTTGAAAACGTTAAATAGACAAGTTAATAAATAAATAAGTCATTTTAAAAAATGCAGATGCAGCAGCTTCATGGCAGTGCCATGCAGCACACCACTACAGCTTCAAAAAATTATTGGGGGAAACCCTGGAATGCCACAGCCCCGGTGTGGTCATATGTCGGTTGAACTGATACAGACGAACCATAAGTCGCAGATATGTCGCATTTGTTTGAAAGTAGTGACAAATAAGAAAGGTAGTACGACCATCTTGTGTGCCCGCTTCAAACACAACCATCGTTTCCAATTTTCATTCATTCATTTTCTTCCCAAACAAAAAAAAGCTTTCACCCGACAGTCAATGCTTACTGAGATGTTTAATTGGCAAAGAAAATATAAACAAAACAGCGCAAAATGATGCACACTCAGAGTGTCGTTCGCTTTCTGTTAAGGAATAATGCCCAATGTTCATTATTTATCAAAGTGCAATTTTGTTTACAGAGACTCCAGAGATACTCCCATTTATTTATTGTATTTATTGTTATGTGTGGTTTTTACTGAAGTGTTTTTTCTTGACAGAGAAAATGTCTATTGTTTATTGTTTTGGGGTAGGATTGTGATGTTTATTGAAGTGCAATTTTTGAAACTGAAAGAAAGAAACTGAGTCTATTTTTTGTGTTTAATTTATTATGTTGTTCAATTAATTGTTTAATACTGAAGTGCATTTTTATTTATCATGTACTCCCTTTACAATGCCATATAAGTCATGAAAGAATGGTCTCTAAAGTGTTGTCAATATTTTAGATTGTCGGAAATAATTTGTAGGACAATTATCGTCCAGCAAAATATATCGTGACAGGCGTAATCACACATCACATGTTTGATTGAGAATTTGATTTGAATGAATGATAATGATTTTAGCCTACCTTGAAGTGGTCTTCCTGTAGATTTGTGTCTATAAAAATGTATAACATGTAGCTCCGTTGAGAAAGCCCTGGTTTTATTCTCGAGTGTGCTTCAAATGTGCATTTCTCCTAACATCAGTGGAAATGTGGCTCTAGTTGGCACCACCTCATATTTTACATGGGAGTGACATGCTATGTGACAAGTGACATCTTTTTCTGAAGACGGAAAATAAACTCAAGGGCCAAAAATACACATCACCTGTGACATTGCTGGTGATAATACAACAAAAACATTTGTGGGAGGTCACTTTTTTTTAAAAAAATATGCGTCTGCGAAAAAATTAATCATGCAGAAGAACTATCTAAATGCTGTGCTCTGTTGTGTTTGGTCATTGTTTTTACTTATCTTATGTGACAATCTTATCTTATGTGACAATTGAAACAGTCAACATATTTTACCCACGTTACCCACTATGCAAATCAGCCATTAAAAAAAACTTTGGTTATACAGGTAAGTTCCTTACTGGCCCAAGTGATGCATTATAGTGCCAGTTCAGGTTCAAAAATGCCAGCTCACTGCTTTTGTGTTATTTACATCTCTTTGTCTGTGTATCAGGTCAGGTCAGGTTTCTTTATTAGTACCCTTAGGTAAATTAGTGTGCAGCGCAAGAAAGAAAAGACATCACATCAGCGACGCACACACAACAGTTACAATAAAAAAACTTAAATAAAGATAAATTTATCTTTATTTAATTATTACTATTTGCAGATGATACAAATATTTTCTATTCTAGTGATAATTATGGTAAACTTATAGATAATGTAAACAAGGAACTAATCAACCTAAAAGAATGGCTGGAAGGCAATAAACTGTCTCTAAATTTAAATAAAACAAAAGCTATGTTTTTTGGAAATTCTAAAGAAAACTCTGACTTGGTAATAAAATTAGATGGTATTATAATAGAAAAAGTGACGGAAAATAAATTTCTAGGTGTAATTATTGATAGAAAACTAAGTTGGAAAGCACACATAAGACACATACAAAATAAAATTTCTAAAAGTGTGTCAATCATCAATAAAACTACATATTTCCTAGAATATAATGCACTGTATTTTGTATTTGTTGTACTGTTCATTGGTTTTGCCATATTTGACTTACTGTATAGAAGTTTGGGGAAATAATTACAAAAGTTCACTTCATCCCCTCTTTGTACTCCAAAAGCGTGCAGTAAGAACAATACACAGGGTTGGTTTTTGTCAGCATACCAATATTTTATTTTTGCAGTCGAAACTGTTAAAGTTTTTTGATCTGGTTGATTTTTATACTGCACACCTTTTATATAAAGCCAATAAACATATCCTTCCTACTAACATTCAAAAGTTTTTTACACAGAGAGAACGGGGTTATAAATTGAGGGGATGTGGTAACTTTAAAATCCAAGCAGTGAGAACCACCAGGAAATGTTTGTGTGTGGCGTCAAACTTTGGAACAGATTGGGGCTACAGCTCAAGCAATGTCCAAACATTCATCTATTTAAATCAAAATACAAAGAAACGGTTCTGTCTCAGTACAAGAATGTGGAAAGAGGTACTTGAACGTTACCTTGTGTTTTGGGTACTATTAGATATCATACATTAGAAGGGTAAGCAGGCCTATGTAAGGCCAAGATAACAGGGTGTTTATTAATCGCTTTGAAGTATGTACTAACTCTATGAATATTTATTTAACATCGGCATGAAAATTCACACAATTATGTAATATGGTGATTGCATCACAGTGCATTATATTAAGAATAGAATAGGAATATGATACCTCATATCACACATGTATAGTACATATTTTGCTTATATATGATGTTCTATTAGAAGCATAATTTCTTTGCTTTATGGTGGCCATTACCATTATTATCATCACCATTATATTCTTACATAATGTTGTCTTTTCTGGATTTTGTCTCATACAATAAACTCAACAGATTAGGGGAGACAAGTGGAGGTTCTTTTGCAGGAGATTTTCAACCTTCTTGCAGCAGACCACCAAAATCTTGTCTCTTTTAATGCACAGGATAGGACACTCACAGACCCAGGAATTATCTTTAATACATGTTATATTGATATGTGGTGATGGTATAATAATGAGTAATGTCACAAGCTTTACAAGGATTTAGCGCAATAATAATATATATTGTACATGTGTGTTTGTAGGTGTGATACCTTGTTCATGTAGTACTGTATATTCCATTAACATAACAGCATTTAGTACTACGAATAAGGGGGTGGGAGTAAATAAGCTTGTCTTCTTCCCACTCCTTTTCGAGACAAATTGTTCCTGTTTATAGGTATATGTTCATTATGTTCTGTCCGGTGTATTTTGTGTGGCTCGAAATAAATATACATCAATCAATCAATAAAAGATTAAAAAGTGTGAGTCCATTATTGCCCTTATTGACGAAGGGACATGTTGTTAAGAAATACTATAGCTGTTGGGATAAAACTGTCCCTGTATCTCTTGGTCTTGCTTTTTAGGATGACCAGTCTCTGTCCCGATGGCAAATCCTGGAACAGGTGGTTCAACGGGTGCACGGGGTCCTACATAATGCTTGAGCTCAGTCTCTGCAGCTGCTTAGTGTAAATAGATTCCAAGCTAACCAGAGCTTTGTGTTTTCATTAGTTATGAGTATTAACATTTTAGCTTTTTGTAGTGTTACTACTTTTTGCTATATCTTTCCAATTTGGTTTCGTTTTTATTTTATCTTTGCAATGAGCCACATTCCACAGATGTCCCCACGACACACTTTGGAGAGCCATGCGTGTTTCGTCAGGAAGGTGCGGTGTTGCTATGCATGGGAGGAGTATGTGCAAGTTCTGTTTTGTCTCTGCAGTCAGGGGTTGGGTTGCATTGCTGAGGTTTTTACAGTTTACAGACTTGCATTGCACGGCGGTACGGAGGTGGAGATCCACTCCCACCCACTCGCGCAGTAGATACTTTGCCTTTGTTGATCTCTTGTATTTAATTACCCAATAAATGCATGATGTAAGAAACATGTCCTGTCATTTAATTTAAATAGACACCACTACTCCCTGACAATAGCAACCTTTTCACTAAATTGTCAACCCTGATCATTTGTACGTATGATATGTGTTATGAAGCAGAGTTATGGCCGCCAATACTACTATTAATAAAGACACCCTCTAAATCTTATTTTCAAATATAGATTGTCACCAATGTGCCTGACTTTCATTTCTCCTACTAAGTAGGAACATTTGCAACTAACTTCCACAGGTGATCACCAGTTCTTGTACAGCTGGCGCTCTGTCAAATGTAATCGTAAATAGAACATCTTGCTGACAGAGTTAGGATAATACCTAACCTCACCACTACAAATGACACAGTACACGATCAATATTTATCTAACAACACACAAAAACCTAAAACCTTTGATAAAACACATCAACTCACTAGAGATGAGAACGTCTCCTCCTCAGCCATTATAGGCTTAACTTATTGAACAGATCAACCGAGCAGGATTGGGGCCTGCCTCTTCGCTCTGATCAACCAGTTGGAGGCTGGCCCTTAGAAGAAGTCTGATTGGCTAAAAAAAAACCAGCCCATTGCTAACGGGCTATATGTGACATGGACCGCCACCACTAATTCTGAAGGCCTTGGGCAGATTACGTTGATTAGGCAACACGTAGATGCTATAATCTTATTGGACAAAAAAATCTAAAATACGCATACCTTACAGGAAGCAGTGCAGCCAAGAAACAAAAATAATAGACTGTAGGATGGGAGAATGACATTTGTCTTTCAGCCTGAAAAGGGGGAGTGGCGTCCATAGCTGTCAATCATTCCCGGCTTGTGGAACAGACGCATGTCCACAGTATGCGCACATCAGTGGCGGCTGATGGTCGTTCAAGGAGGGGAAGCTCATTTTTCCGGCCTACATCATAAATGTATTTATTTATTTATAAGCCAACTCTACCCCGCGTTTCTAGTCATTTCTAACAAAGACAAAGTCGCAGCCAGGTGGGTGTTTATATTTCAGGATCGCTGATTCGCTCATTTTACTGTCAATCAAAAAGAGATTCTGCCTCAGACAGATCATCCAATAATTATGCAGAAGCAGAGCATCCGGACCAGCCCACTTCCCCCATAGACTCCCAGTGACCCTCAACGTCCGATAGGCTTGACAAAGCCCAGCATTTATTTTGTGACCGCCCAGTTTAACACCGTGGAACGCTTCCTCATTGAAGTCAATAGATGCTCAGCATTTGTCTATGTAAAAAAAAAAAGTGGCTTTATTAAAATGTCGTTACTCTGCAGGGATTTATGATAACCAAGTCGTGTCAGTTACGTGTGATGAGGAGTTGAGTCAATGAAATGTACACAGAGAACTGCATATTTAACAACTATTTTGAGACATTTTAATGGAAGCCGAGCTTCCCTTGCATTCTTGCGATCACCCCTGGCGCACATACAAATACATGCAGTCTCAAACTTATCAACAATTAGCAGTCATAGCTGAGCAGCAAAAATGCGGCATATAATAAATTTGTTTCCCCCTCGCAATGCCTAACAATGACAGCCAGCACTTTTAATAACAAATGCTTCTTTTTAGAATAAGCTGCAGGCCAATAACAAAAAATCTGTGTGTCCCAAAAATGGCACCCGGGCCACACTTTGAACACCCTTGGTTATCACTCACACTAGGGGTGCTCAATATGTCGATTGCGATCTACCAGTCGACCGCAAAGACATTGTGGGTAGATCGCATTCACCGCATCCTCAACTGGCAGCGGCTTTACTCGGAGCTCCTCCCGGATGGCCAAGCTCATCACCCTAGTATTGCGATTTCTTTACAATTAAATATATGCGTTTTGTGATTGTAGGGGTGGTAGATCTTTTTGAGTTCATCATTTTGTAAGTAGCTCGCAGGTTGAAAAAGTATGAGCAACTCTGACTTACACAACAATGGACAGCCAGTTGCGTGCGTTAATAAGACGCTAGAGAAAAGTAAAGCCGAGCAATTTATTAGGTCGGATTTGTTTTTAGGGAGCATTTTTTTCTTGCAAATGTATGAATCTTTTGAATGTGTGGGACCCATAATAGAGTTGAAGGACAATGTGGGGCTTGTTAATTCAAAACATCACACTCCCCACCCATTCATATATTCATTTTTGCAATTATTGTGTATATGTTTATGGCAAAGGGTACAGGAATATATCAGTGGCTAAATTATAACAAAACAGGTTATTAAGTTTCATAAAGGCATCGTGGACAGCTTTTTGGGTCCTCTAGAACCCGAAACAGGGGTCCTGTAACATTCAGTAGACAATGTGCAGCCCTTGTCATCACATGTGCTGTAATAGTTGCTGATGTGCTGTGTGTTACAGTAAAGAGATCATTATTCAAAAAACCCCGCACGTACATCTGGTGAACATTGGCCTCCGCCAAGGCTGGCAGACTAGTCAGGATAGAAGGAAAAATGAATGCAGGAATATACAGAGATATAATTGAAAACCTGCTCCATAGTGCTCTTGACCTCGGACTGGGGCGAAGGTTCATTTTTCAGCACGACAACGACCCGAAGCACACAGTCAAGATGTCAAAGGATTGGCTTCGGGACCACTCTTTGAATGTCCTGAAGTGGCCTAGCTAGAGCCCAGACTTAAATCCGATTGAACATCCCTGGAGAGACTTGAAAATGACTGTGCAGATGTCTCCCATCCAACCTGATGGAGCCTGAGAATTACTGCAAAGAAGAATGGGCAGAACTACCTAAAGATAGATGTGCTAAGCTTTTGGCAAGATATTCAAAAAGGCTTGAGGCTGTAATTGCTGCCAAAGGTGGCTGAACAACGTGTTAAGGAAAGGCTGTGAATACTTACGTAAATGTGATTTCTTAGTTTTCTATTGTTAATAAATTCAAAGAATGTCAAAAAAAATTGTTTTTCACATTGTCATAATGAGGTATTATGTGTACACATATGTGTATTTTGAGGTAAGAGATTAATTTAATACAATTTGGAATGTGAAAAAAGTGAAGCACTCTGAATACTTTGTGGATGCACCGGGCAGATTTGAATTTTACAGGACCATTTTTGTAATACAAAAGAGACATTTTTTCTATAATTATTTCATTCCAGAGATAATATCAAAGTTATAACTTTAGGCATAATTAAACATGTAAACTTGTTGAGTAATCTCTGCCCTTGTGTCGTTGGTTATAGATAGTACTTTGTAATACTGTATAAAAAATGTCTATCCACAAAGAGGAGGCATACTTTCAATTAATTATTATATACTAATATTATACTTTAAATTATATGGTTTTTGGTAGTCAAAATATGGTCACCCTACCAGTACATCCCTAGTAAATACCATGTATGCATTATTTAAACTGTGTTGTATATGCCATTTTAAGACATTTTCTTTTGTAGTGGAAATAAAAATTAATTTGTTGCAGTTGCACTATCTTACTTAATCTGGCTGCAGATCATCAGATGCATGCACAAGTGTAGGGGTGGGGCCAGTGGCATGACAACAAAATGTATTATCTCTGATAACAACAATCAATATACTATATAGGATAAGTAATCTATTAGATGTAGTGAAGGAAAAATATGCAATGGCAATTATCCAGACAATAAGTTGAAAATGTATTTAGAAGCTTGTAAAACAAATGCATTTCACAAGTTATAGTCAGCAGCAACACAATGTTCTATGACAGCCTTTTTTATGAGCAATAAATTTTCATTGGGGTTACAGCAGATGTCAATTAAGTCCAAATCATGAGATGTATTGATTGGATGGGGTGTTCATACGGGTTAGCAGCAGGGCGGCTTCTCCTCATAGTACAAGCAAAGCTAGTAAACTCACAGCGATAACCACACCTGGATGGAGAAAGGGAAGATAATAAAAATAAATACATTACAAACAAATGCATTTGACCTCATCTGCTGGCCACCACTCTTGAGCTCACCTTGTGTCTGTGAGTGCTTTTTGATCGAGGAACTGCCACTAGGGCAGAAGTAGTTGGGAAAGTGGTAGTAATGGTGGTGGTGACGATGGTAATGGTGGTGGTGATGATGGTATTGGTGGTGGTGATGATGGTATTGGTGGTGGGAAGTAGTAGTGGTGGATGTGGGAGGGGCTGTAGTAGTGGTTGTGGTGGGAGGGGCAGTGGTTGTGGGAGGGAAAGTGGTGGTGGTGGGTGGGGTTGTGGAGGTGGTGGTGGACGCTGTAGGGATGGTCGTGGTGGGAGAGGCAGTGGTGGTGGATGTGGGAGGGACTGTAGTGGTGGTGGAA
Source organism: Oostethus manadensis (assembly GCA_024372805.1). Classification (NCBI taxonomy): domain Eukaryota; kingdom Metazoa; phylum Chordata; class Actinopteri; order Syngnathiformes; family Syngnathidae; genus Oostethus; species Oostethus manadensis. The sequence goes on from QODF01000117.1 coordinate 2,481,107, forward strand.
AGGGCCGTGGTGGTGGGGGGCGGTGGTAGTGGTGGAGGACGCTGTAGTGATGATCGTGGTGGGAGGGGCAGTGGTGGTAGTGGGAGGAGTGGGGATGGTGGTGCAAATTTGTTCAGGGCTACATTGCTGCCCAAAAACGTGGGTGCCTCCAAAGATCCATTCCAGCATCAAAAGCAGCAGCCTAGCAAAATCTGGGATCTGAATGTAATCATTAACATCAAGTGCAGCAATTTCAAGTCCAGAGATGAAATTTGTGCTTACAATGTTTTTGTGTCATTGTTCGCAATAGCATGCTTGCGCTTTCCTTTCACATTTAATTCTTTTGACAGGCTTTCTGTGCAGAAAGTACCGGTGCTGCCTGGATCTAAAAAGACATACGTTTGCATAGTCATGCTAGTCTTTAGGCACCTGACTTGCACAGCAATGATAGAGAGCACTGAATGATCTTCCTCACTGGCCCTAATATGGCCACAGGTTTGAGTGGATGTGTGTGAAACATGCTGCAGGAGATGCATGGAGGTGGTGCTCTCTTGTTCAATCTGAAGGACAGTGGGGTGCCTTTGGTGACATACAGAACAATCCATTCTATTTCTACATTCTTTACTTGTATGCCAAACCTATACGGCCAAAAAGTGGACCAGATGCAATTTTAACTTGTTTTTCGATGAAAGCTACGGCATCAAATAACAATGCTCTCTGACCACGCCTCTTCTGAAGGTCACAAGACACATTTCTCCATCTTTCCTTTTTTATAAGGCAGCTTAAAAACATTTTTTTTGCATGTTTGTTGGCAAATACAACTCCTTCACGTGAGTAATGTTTGGTTAAATTAGAACATCCTTTAAGAAACAGGAAGAATGCCTGTAGTGCATTAACATCCTCACTCTTTACTGGTGGTGGCCAGTTCTTCTCCATATATGCATGCGCAATTGTATGCTCATTACCAAAATGTTCTGCAAGAAGACTCTTGGCTCTGTGATAACCCTAACTGTGAACTGGGTCTCTCGGCTGCCCCCTGGTGTATTGTTCGAGGAAGTGCAAACAGTCACTTCAAATTCGAGCTTTTTTTCTCCACACCGTTTTCAAATGCGTTTATGAATGACTGGTACTGTAGGGGGTCGCCATAAAAACAGGGATATTTCGTGGGGGCAGAACAGAGCTCAGATTTTGCTGGACCAACATAGCTGTGATGTCATTTTGCTTTTGCATGATGTCAATTATGTTGGCTTGATGGTCGTAAATTTGCATTTGTGAATTGGACACCCTGAGCAATTTGATTAACGTTGGCATCGGCATTTTCCTTTAGAGACGTATTCTTTGCTGATGTTTCTTAAGGACGAACAGCTGGTGGGACTGTGTTAATAAAATGCCCATTACTGGCATTGTCTCTTCGCCCTGACACAAACACGTCAGCACAGGGATTCAATGTTACTCCAGGTGCAACACTGCGTTTATTAAAATATGTATGTATTGATGGGTTTAGCATATACACAGACACAGGAACAGGACAACAGACATCGCTGGAGCATCAAAGGCCCACGGAATCAACATTCTTCGGGTATCGTGAGAAGCAAGACAAGGAGGCACCGAGGTCTGGCAGCTACAAAGCGTGAAAGGAGGAAGGGAGCGCAAATGCAGATAAGATGACACCTGGACTGGCCCGATCGCCATTTGCTCCAGAGGAGGAGGGGTCATAGATGGACACAGCAGACAAAGAACTGTTGGCATGACGGAGGAGGAGAACACAAAGACATCCTAAATTATAAAAGCCGGGCAGGGATAGATAGCTGTGCTTTTTCGTCTGACTCTGTATTAAGACCAACGTAGGTGTAGGCCTATAGGGAACGACATTAAGCCCGGAGCTCCGTATTAGGTTTGTTTGTTAGAAATAAATCGTAACCTTGGCTAACGTTGTAGTAACATAGTCTTCTTCCTCCAGCTCGACACCCACCGGATTTGTGGGCCTAAAGATCAGGAGGCCGCAAATTCAACAGTATCCATCCATCAGAACGTTTAGAGCCACGCTGAGAAGAATTCATTTCCAAAACACGCAGTTTGGCATTTGCAGCAGCAATTTCTGTTTCAAGTTCAAGTTAACGTTTCACTTTCCATTTAGATTTTTCTTCTTGTGCTTGAATTTCCAGTAATGCTCCAGTAATGCAGCCTTATCAGCTGCGCCTTTAGGCGCACCGACTGCGTGGTGGAGACGCGTGGAACTTGAAAGCGCGTCCTGGATGTCTTTGATTTTCCAGAGCGCACTTTGGAAACACCTGGATCATCATCTGGATTTACATCATCAACATTTTGTTCAACGCTGTCATTACTTGGAGTGGTATATTGATACCCCACGTCGCACAACCAGCATTTGACACGATCGGCAAATGCACAAAAGGTGTTCATTTTATTTGCCAAACATTCGTTTTGTCTTTCCAACAGTTTGGCCGTTTTCCTGCACAGCATTAGCAATCATAATGACACACCATTGTCTTTGATGGGACGGGAAGAACGCGTGGTGAAGAAGATCATTTTCCGCTGTCGGCGTCCAGCGAACAAAGGCGATCAATTAAACAATCCTTATGAGGCCACCCGCTCATCAATCCCTAATAAGCCACAAAATATGAGTTTGATAAATCATCTTTATTTCAAGAGCAGGTTTTACTGTTGCATTGACTATATGTCCAGAAAAAAACTAACCAACAACGGCGTGATTCAACTGAAACTAAACACAACTCAAATAATCACTTAGATGCACCAGGGGTTGGTGGTTGTACGCCGCACAAAGGTAAAGCCAGTCCAAAAAAGGAAATGAAGATGATTTATTTACAGATTTGCAGGGAAACAACACGGATACAAATATCTCAGGCCTACTTGCTGCCTTTCCTGTCGTCAGGTAAAAAACAAAACAAAAACACTACTACTACTACTTTCCCGACTAAAAAACATAGGCCCACCCAGTTGCATGCTGGTCCATCTATTCTGAAACCCTTAAATCCCCATAAACTAAACAAATAAGCAAACTACTAAATAAGGTAAACATAAATAAATATATTCTAATTAACAAACAAAAAATAATAATAACAAACTACAAAAAGTATACACTTTAACCTCACACAAAACAAAACACAAAAAAAGAAAATAGCTGTTCCAAGTATGTTCCAAGTAGAGCTTCAAAATGCTAAGAGAAATGGAAATGAGAGGAAAAAAACTGAGTAAGCAATTTATTGCAAACAACCATCCATCCATCCATCCATCCATCCATCCATTTTCCTCCGCTTATCCGGGTCGGGGTCGCGGGGGCAGCAGCTTCAGTAGGGAAGTCCAGACTTCCCGGTCCCCAGCGTCCTCTTCCAGCTCCACCAGGAGGACACCAAGGCGTTCCCAGGCCAGCTGTGAGACATAGTCCCTCCAACGTGTCCTAGGTCTTCCCGGGGCCTTCTCCCGACTGGGCATGCCCAAAACACCTCACCACGGAGGCGCGCCGGAGGCCTCCGGACTAGATGCCCGAGCCACCTCAACTGGCTCCTCTCGATGTGAAGGAACAGCGGCTTTACTCTGAGCTCCTCCCGGATGGCCGAGCTCCTCACCCTATCTCTTAGGGTGAGTCCAGTCACCCTACGAAGGAAACTCATTTCTGCCGCTTGTATCCACGATCTCATTCTTTCGGTCATGACCCATAACTCATGACCATAGATGGGGGTGGGAACGTAGATCGATCGGTAAACAGAGAGCTTTGCCTTCCGGCTCAGCTCTCTCTTCACCACGACGGTCCGGTACAGCGACCGCATTACTGCAGACGCTGCACCGATCCGTCTGTCGATCTCACGCTCCAACCTTCCCTCACTCGTGAACAAGAACCCGAGATACTTGAACTCCTCCACCTGAGGCAAGACCTCACTCCCAACCCGGAGGGTACAGTCCACCCGTTTCCGACTGAGAACCATGGCCTCGGATTTGGAGGTGCTGAGTCTCATCCCAGAAGCTTCACACTCAGCTGCAAACCGCTCCAGTAAACGCTGAAGGTCACAGCCTGATGAGGCCATAAGGACCACATCGTCTGCAAATAGCAGAGACGAGATCCTAAGGTCACCAAGCTGGACTCCCTCAACACCTTGACTGCGCCTAGAAATTCTGTCCATGAAGATTATGAACAGAATCGGTGACAAAGGGCAGCCTTGGCGGAGGCCAACGTTCACCGGAAACAAGCTCGACTTACTGCTGGCAATGCGAACCAGGCTCCTGCTTCGATTGTACAAGGACCGAATGGCACGTAGAAGCGGACCATCAATCCCGTACTCCCGGAGCACCCCCCACAGGACACCACGAGGGACACGGTCGAATGCCTTTTCCAGGTCCACAAAGCACATGTAGACTGGTTGGGCAAACTCCCACATACCCTCGAGTACCCTTGCAAGGGTGTAGAGCTGGTCCAGTGTTCCGCGACCGGGACGAAAACCACATTGCAGCTCCTCTAACCGAGGTTCGACTAACGGTCGTACCCTTCTCTCCAGCACCCTGGAGTAGACTTTCCCAGGAAGGCTGAGGAGTGTGATCCCCCTATAGTTGGAACACACCCTCCGGTCACCCTTTTTAAAAATGGGGACCACCACCCCGGTCTGCCAGTCCAGAGGTACTGTTCCTGACTTCCATGCAATGTTGTAGAGGCGTGTCAACCAACACAGTCCTCCAACATCCAGAGCCTTGAGAAATTCTGAGCGGAACTCGTCTACCCCCGGAGCCTTGCCACTGGGGAGTGATTTGACTACCCCAATTACCTCAGCCACGGTGATAGAACTGTCCACGTACGTATCCTCAGACTCTGCTTCCTCTATGGAAGGCATGTCAGTGGGATTGAGAA
>QODF01000117.1:2486688-2496704 GCA_024372805.1 Oostethus manadensis
GTCCAGCAACAACACACCGCACGGGTTCAGGTCAGGGAGGCCGTTCCTCCCAACCACGCCCCTCCAAGTCACACTGTTATTGCCCACATGGGTGTTGAAGTCTCCCAGCAGAACTATGGAGTCACCAGCTGGGGTGCTCTCCAGAACCCCTCTGATAGACTTCAAGAAGGCTGGGTACTCTGAACTGCCGTTCGGCGCATACGCACAAACCAGAGTCAGGACCCTTTCCCCAGCCCTAAGGCGTAGGGAAATAACCCTCTCGTTTACTGGGGATGACTCCAACACAGAAGCACCAAGCCAGGGGGCTGACAATAAGTCCACACCAGCTTGCCGCCTTTCCCCTGCGGCAACTCCAGAGAAGAACAAGGTCCAGCCCCTCTCAAGGAATTTGGTTCCAGAGCCCAAACAAGGGGTTGAGGTGAGTCCGACTATATCTAGTCGAAATCTCTCTGCCTCTTCCACAAGCTCGTGGTCTCTCCCCACCATAGAAGTGACATTCCATGTCCCAAGAACCAGATTTAGCCGCCGAAGACCAGGTCGCCCGGACACTCGCCCTCGACCACTGCCCAAATCACAAAGCACCGGACCCTTATGCTTGCCCCTGCAGGTGGTGGGTCTGTGGGGGGGAGTTCCCGTGTGGCTTCTTCGGGGTAGGCCCGGCCAGGTCGAACGGGTGAAGACCTGGCCACCAGGCGCTTACCTGCAAGCCCCTCCCACAGGCCTGGCTCCAGGGTGAGGCCCTGGTATCCCACGTCCGGGCGAGTTGCGGTCACTCCTCTTGTGTTTTTTCATAGGGGTCTTCTGAATCACGGAGAGGCATACAGTCGTATTTAGTAAGCTATACTTGCAAATTGAAAATGTAATATAATATGTATATGTAATATGAATAAACAAAAACTAAATCTGATGCAAGTGTTTGTAAAAGACGCATTGCCAAGCTGGTGGTCTGGCCCTTTTCACTTGTGTTTGCATGTGAGATGAACTTGTATTACCCAATTCATTATGATCATTTTTGCAATTCTCGGTTAAACAATCAAAGATGTCAATACATTAGATTAACGGTTTATTTACAATTAACCACAACCATATCAGATCCAATGGCCACCGATGAGTAGAAGGATGAGGAGGCGATTCGGTGTAAGATGAGGTGGAGACAGCGCGACAGAGGCAGACAGTCAATAAAGATCAAAATGTGGGATTCAGATAGTTACTTTAAACAGTGGTTGTTGTGATTATTAAATGCATTAAAATGTGCCTGACATTGTGTAAACCGTCCTGTGGGGTTTTGGTGACATGTGCGCCAATCGGCCTAATTAGCACTAGAACGGCTGCGCCAAGCTGCGCAACCCACAAAATTAGAGCCCATGGAGTCATCTTCCACTTCCTCACTCTCCTTTTTTTGAACCACTCAAAAACAAGTGTTTGTGACATTGTGTTATTGTGATAGATTGTTTGTATTAAAAGGTGAAGTTTAAAAAGTGGATAATTCTTCTCGTAAAAAAAGGATGAAGGTCAACGCTTGAAGGGTGTAAATTGTGTAATGCTTTTAAAATGGGTAAAAATGTACCTATAATCAGTGTAACAGGGATCAGAGCGATCGTTCAGGGATCGATTAGTTATGTCTGCTAAGGTCGAAAGGGGGAGTTCTAGGCCCAGCGCTCCATTTTGGGTGAGGCTGCCAGAGGGAGACATCGTGTCTGGCCATCCTCATTTATATTTCCCCCCTTTCAGGGCTGTTACATTTTGGAGGCACCGCTGGGATTAAATGAAACGAGGGCGGCTGTCCCAGATAGATGTCCACGTTGGTCATTCAAACCCCCCACTAAATCAACAGCCATTCGGAGAATATCGTTTGGTGGTTCGTCTGCACAGAAAAAGACTTGAAAAAGACATCTGAGGTCAACCAACGGTGCCAGGAGAGCTGCGCTGTCGATTTTACCAGGGAGAACATTCCACATCATATTGTCTGCAGGTCAGGAACTACGATTGAGTCTTCACTGCTGGAGGACTTGTAATTAAAAGTTGGTGGTGCACTGTACACATTGGACAGAGGTGACTTAGTTGAAATATGTGATTTCCTAAACATTGCTGGTGCAAATTTTGAGAGGGTGTCAGGTAAAAGCAAACATTTTCTCATTTTGCACATTACCGGACATTTAGAGAGAGAGGAGTTAAGTGAACTTGAGGATCAGGGAATGTCTGAGGTACTCAGTCTGAAGGATAACAATTTCGAGTTGCAACATTTTGCTGAGAACAGTGCACCAGAACATACCGACTTAGACACAAAACAGGTGGAAAGTGGACATGAGCAATTAATTCAGCCAACAGAAGAACATCTACAACAAGAGATTGAAAAATTACAACAAGTATTGACATTAATGAAACAGAAAAAAATAATAATAATGAATACAAAAAATGGCAGGTGAGAATGTCAACACTGTTGTACTAGATAATCCTTATTCACAACCAAACTGTGCACCCCGTCTGTCAGAACAGTGGAACAGAGAATTCAAAATATCAGGTCAGATAGATGAGCCAGGTAAGAGCTTCCCTGAAATGGAGATAGTTGACGCTGTCATTAGGGCAATATTACCAGGCCTGCAACTGCGTAGCTATCTCGAAGGCAAAATCAACCTTACACTTCCCACCTTATGGAGGATTTTGAGGTCCTACTACCAAGTAACGGGTGCAACCGAACTCTATAAACAGCTCACTTCAGAAGTCCAAAGTGCAAAGGAAACTCATTCTTCAAACATTCTTGATCCGCGCCCTAGATTTGAGACAAAAAATTCTGTTTGCTTCACAGTAAGCTGAATCTGGCCTAAGATATGATCCTGTACTTGTCCAAAGTATGTTCCTCCATACTATCCTGACAGGCTTGCAAAATGACAGCATTAGAAGTGATTTGCAACCGTACCTGCAACAAACAACAACAAGTGACAAGCTACTTCTGGAAAAAGTGAACATTGCCTGTGCAAACGAAGCAGAGAGACAAAACAAAAAGAAATTACTTACCCAACAACGACTAGCTACAGTACACACAGTTCAGCCAAGTGAAATGCCTACATGCAGAAAAGAAAGAAATCAAACTCTAGATTGTGTTACCATCACACAGCCTGATATACTGAGTGAACTTAAAGAAATACGCTCTGATATGGCAGCATTGAAAAATCTTGGCACTGAAGTTGCACACATCAGAGAGTCTATTCAATAACCTAGTTCAGCGCACGTCCAGTATATGTCCTCTCCTGGGTCTCAAGACGTCATTCCCCCACCTCAGTTCCAGTACTCCACACCAAGCATCTGGCCTCCCCCAGGGCAAAGACAACGAGATGACATGTTCCAATACCAACACAGATTTGTCCAACAACGCAATCCTTCTGCCACAAGTCGTGCACGTTTAAGAAAATGCCTTGGTTGTCACCAAAATGGAATTGAATACTGCACCCATTGTTATAGATGCGGTAGTGAAGAACACTACCTCACTGGTTGCAAGGTGAGAGTTACAAGGCCAGAAGGAGACGGTTCTTTAAATGGAAAAGGGTTACCCCCGCGGGACCGAGAGTAACCAGTGAAGAAGAAGTGTCCCACCAGCATTGCTGCCATTGTGGTGTTTCTAGTATGAGCCAACAACTGCAACTTTGTGCGTCATGTAAACTAAACATTTACTGCTCTAAGGTCTGTCAAGCTGCACACTGGCCGAAACACAAAAACGATGCAAGCAGCATCCGCACCGTCCAGTAAGACACTCTTACCCACGCTTAAAGCCTAACCACACCAGGAAGGAGGACAGCCAGTCCCGACTTGTTGCTTTAATAGGGAACCGATGCATGGTCCAGTGCTACATACAAGGCCGCAACACAGAAGCATTATGGGATAGTGGCTCCCAAGTGTGCATTATCGATGAGAAGTGGAAAAAGGAGCATTTGGCAAATGAGAAGCTAAGAGATGTCTCTGATTTGCTTGATGCATCAGTTGATTTAAGAATCATGGACAAGACATGCCTTATAAAGGTTACATTGAAGTCACTTTTGGATTGGCTGCAGATGGTGCTGACCCTCAAGAACTTATTGTACCCATGTTTGTGATGAAGGGCAGAAGCCTTTTACAACCCATCTTGGGCTTCAATGTCATTGAGCACATTTTGAAAACTTGCACCAAAGAACAGCTGGACAGTGCTGGAACAGAAAAGCTACATGGGGAGATCAGCGCAGCTTTCCCCAACCTGGAGGAGAGGTATGTCCCAGCCTTCACCAATCTTGTAGTAAATGAACAGCCAACAGATTATGTTGTGAAAACTACTAAGGAGCGTGTCACCATACCAAAACACACCTCTGCTCAGATTGCAGAGGTGTGCAATGGCAATTATCCAGACAATCAGTTGAAAATGTATTTAGAAGCTTGTAAAACAAATGCATTTCACAAGTTATAGTCAGCAGCACCACAATGTTCTATGACAGCCTTTTATATGAGCAATACATTTTCATTGGGGTTACAGCAGATGTCAATTAAGTCCAAATCATGAGATGTTTTGATTGGATGGGGTGTTTGTACGGGTTGGCAGCAGGGCGGCTTCTCCTCATTGTACAAGCAAAGCTAGTAAACTCACAGCGATAACCACACCTGGATGGAGAACGGGAAGATAATAAAAATAAATACATTACAAACAATGCATTTGACCTCATCTGCTGGCCACCACTCTTGAGCTCACCTTGTGTCTGTGAGTGCTTTTTGATCGAGGAACTGCCACTGGGGCAGAAGCAGTTGGGAAAGTGGTAGTAATGGTGGTGGTGGTGTTGGGAAACTGTTCGGAGGTAACCTCATTGGTAAAGGTGTTCGGAATAGCAGTCCAGTGGGTGCCCCCAAAGATCCATGCCAGCATAAAAGCAGCATCCCAGCTTTGAACATGACTGCAGTGCAATAATCACACAATTCATGAACATAATGCATACAGCACATCCACAATAAGCACTAACATGTTTAATAGATGACAGTTTGTTATTTTTGTGGGAGCAACATCTCAGATAAGAGAAGACATAATTCTATGATGAAATGAAAACTTGGACATTTGCGGATGAGAGACAATATTGAACCACAGTGAAAAATTAGGAATTGAAGATCGAGATCCTAGCTGATAGCAATGATAATAAGAATAAATGCCCGACAGGGAAAGTGCAAGGCCACCTTTTGTCCTCCTTGATGGACCCCAACTTCTTGTGCATTTATTGGTTATACAACATGTTACCATTTAACAGTGCTGACAGTTACACAAGCCAACATGACATCTAAACACTCCTGACCAAAATTTTAAAACCAGAGTGTACCCCGCCTCTCGCCCAAAGTCAGCTGGGATAGGCTCTGCATACCCATGACCCTAATGAGGATAAGCGGCATAACAAATGGATCGATGGACAGTTGCAAAAAATGGACATTTTGCAATGCTGGATCTTAAAGAGTCACTGACATGATTTACCAACTTTGCTTAAATATGTTTTATTAAGATATGGTACTTTTCTTTGGGACGTTTTTCTTTTCATGTTAAAATTAATAGTTTCATTTATTATTTTGACCGATGCCCCCGAGTGCTAATTTTCCCAGCACAAATTGTAATTTAAAAAGACTAACAGGACGAGTGCTCAACAAGGATTACTGTGACATATACATCTGCTAACATTGGCCTAATTTTTATTGAATATTGCTTTTTGTTCTCATCATATTATAATGCAAATCATATTGAAAATGTGAGCATATCAGGCAAATTCCCTTGGCTGAAAATCTTGCTTACAGATGGACAATATCAAGGAGTTTGGGTTTTTTTTCCCAATTGTTAGGTCTCCATGTCCCTCAGAGACTCTGTAGGTTTGTAATAAATTGGGACGCCATCTCTGAATTACTTAAACAGTGACACAGTGGCGCTTTCACAACTGATTTGCCTGGACAGAACCTGGTTATGAGTTTAGCCTACGTTACCATGGTGATGCATTTGCGTTAAAAGAGAGCCACCCTTGTGCAACAGCTAAGTCCGTCTTTCCACTAAACTCTCTTCGCAGAATGTTGGCATAGTGTTTGGAATGCAATATATAAATAAGCCATGACGTACTTTGACATGGTTCATCTTCATGTGCAGCATAGCATCAGACATAGCATCCTAGCATCCAAAATGTGTTTATACCGTACTTTCAAGCGAAATGCTTCTTGAAAAGATGTTCCTTCATCGCAGTCTTCAGTGAAATGATCATTGCAAAGAACAGAAGAAAGAGGTGAGCGTGTATTTGTCTCTCATTTTCTGTACATGCTTTGTTCCTTGTAGTCTTAACCTTAACCTTTGTCTTTTGGAAAACATTCTGTTTCATAATGCAAACAATGTAGAACATAACTAATAAGCATAACTTTGACTGTCCGTCAAGACACAAGACCATCCTCAGCCTAAATTAAGGTTGTTGCAGTCCAATTACAGCCGGCATCTGAAGAGAAGGGTTTAAGGAATAAAAACCTTGTGAGGATTTTTTCTTTCCACATTTGCTGCATAACACCAGAGTTTAGTGAATCAAGAACTCGATTCACTTTAGCGAGCAACTCGGGTCATAAAACTCGGGTCAAAAATTGTCAACTTGACGGTGCTGATGGCTTCCAAACTTACTGGCATTACAAAGATCCCGCCTGAGATGTTTTCACGCACAGTGGAGGGGACACCGTCATCATCTTGGGTGCTTTTTCCTTCTAGCATGGTCAATCATGCAGCAGACTGGTCCATTTTGCCAAAACGTCATTGTAGCAACTCCAAATGATTCTCAGTAGTTTGTGTGGCCCCCACGTGCCTGACAACGTCGGAGCATGGTCCTAATGAGACCACAGATAGTGTCCTGGGGCATCTCCTCCTAGATCTGGACCAGGGCATCATTGAGCTCCTGGACAGTCTGAGGAGCAACCTGGCGGCGTCGGATGGACCTCAGGATAATGTTCCAGAGGTGTTCTATTGGGTTTAGGTCAGGTGAACGTGGGGGCCAGTCAGTGGCCTAAATACTCTAGCCACATGAGGTCGGGCATTGTCGTGGATCAGGAGGTACCCAGGTCCCACTGCACCAGCAAAGGTTCTGAAAATGCGTCCAAGAATTTCATCCCGATATCTAATAGCAGTCAGGGTGCCATTATCTAACTCGTAGAGGTCTGTGCGTCCTTCCAGAGATGTGCCTCCCCAGACCATGACTGACCCATCACCAAACCGGTCGTGCTAAATGATGTTGTAGGCAGCGTAACGTTCTCCACGGCATCTCCAGACCCTTTCACGTCTGTCGCATGTTCTCAGGTTGAACTTTCTCTCACCGGTGGAGAGCACAGGGCGCCAGTGGTGTAGTTGCCAATTCTGGTGGTCTATGGCAAATGCCAATCGAGCTCTACGGTGCTGGGCAGTCAGCAGAGGGCCCACTAGAGGAAGTCTGGACCTCAGGCCACCCTCATGGAGCCTGTTGGTCAGAAACATTCACACCAGTGGCCTGCTGGAGTTCCTTTTGTAGGCCTCTGGCAGTGCTCATCCTGTTCCTCCTTGCACAAAGGAGCAGATACCGATCCTGCTGAGGGTTTAAGGACCTTCTACGGCCTTGTCCAGCTCTCTTGGATTAGCTACCTGTCTCCTGAAGTCTGCTCCATGGTCTTGAGAAATGTGCTAGGAGACACAGAAAACCTTCTTGCAACGGTACGTATTGATGTGCCATCCTGGCCAACCTCTGTAGCGTCCAGGTACCACACCTGCTATCAACAGAGATGTTGATCCAAGCCAAATGAAAAACTACAGCAGTAGAAAGTCAGTCAGTAAAAAATCAGCCAAAAGAGATCAGGAGTCAGTGGCCTCAAACTGGAACACCATTCCTGTTTCCTGTCTCATTGTTGCCCCTCTGACGCACCTGTTTATTTCATTAACAACAAAGCGGCTGAAACTGATTAACAACCCCCTCTGCTATTTAACTGACCAGATCAATATCCCACAAGTTTGACTGACAGGTTACTGTACTCTGAATAAAAAGTGTTTTTCTAATTTTTTTGAGCAGTCTATTTTGAGCTATGGTCTTAAACGTTTGTTCAGCTGATGAACAGCCTGTTTCAGTTTAGTAGTTTTTTGCAATACATTGAGACAAAAATGTAAATCCCGTTTTTTCGTTTCGGATTTTGATGCTCTACTTAGAACATCCTTAAGATCCAACAGTGCAAAATGTAGTGTAAAATTTTTTTTGAATCAGGAGTGTATATATGCACACAATATATTACAATATAACTGTTTAACTAAACATCGATTGACTAAAATAGTCATAAAACACAAATTCTCCTGCAAAAGACCACAAATTTGTAGCTGAAATGTGACACATACAGTAAAAAAAATAATTCCATAAATAAATCGATCAGATAACCATGGTTATCTGGAACACAACTTGGCGCGCTTTTCAAGAGTCTCATGCGTTGAACTATTTTACCGCTTTGTTTGGCCAAAAGCAACATTAATAGAATAAACGCGAAGGTAGTAAAGTCCCAGGGCCAAGAGCGGAGAGGACTTTAAAGGACTTTAGCGTCACCGACCAGTTTCCAAAGGAGATCTTGCATCGACGTCGTGGTCTCTTCTCCATTCACCGCAAGTTCATCCAAGATGGATGCCGAGCTGTGGTCGCGGGGGATAAACTTTTTGTCAACGGCCAACTGTACCGGGATCCCAACACCACGCCGTGGCTCTACTAATTCCTGCGCCAGGTGATGTAAAACTTGCACATACAAGCATGTTAAGGACACGCTAAGGTACTGAACTAAGAATACTGCCAACTGTAAACTGACATGTTATTAGTTCACTGTCTGTCGCTACGTCACACTTGCAAAGTGATGTTGTATGTTTCTGTCTTTTTACTGTTTTCTATCTCCTTTTCTTTTGCACCCTCTTTCTCCCCCTCTTTCTCCCCTCTTTTCACTCCCTTCCCTCACATCTTCCTGGGTAATGAACACCTCACTTTATTTGCATGTATTAACCAGAATACAGATAGTACTGAGGCAAAGCAGCATGTCCACAATATCCACACAACAGGTGTATTTAAAACAAGTCTGCATGAGTTCATAGTACTAACACCAGTCAGGTCATGGGTACACTGAGGTTTATCTCGTGGAATGTGCATGGAGCTGGTTCCACGGTCAAGAGACTAAACATTTTTAATCACCTGCAGGATTTAAAGGCTGACATTGTCATACTACAAGAAACACATCTAACAACACATCTATAGATGCACTTTACACAACACACTTTCCACATGTGTACTCAGCCTGTTTCAACTCAAGGCAGAGAAGGGTAGCAATTCTCATCAAAAAAAATTAAACTTTCGCATTGGTAACATACACAGTCCCGCAGGGGAGATTTATCATAATTAAAGTTTATATACAAAATATGAAGTTATGCATTGCGAGCGTATATGGACCAAATGTTGATGACCCTTCTTTTTTTCACTCCTTTTTCAAATCACTCTATGATCACTCAGACTGTACACTCATTACTGGAGGGGACTTCAACATGGTTCTTGATTCAAGAGTGGACAGGCTGCGTCGCAATGGAAATAATAGACAGGACCAATCCTCAGAGGTTGTTAAACAATACATGAAGGATTTTGGACTTTGCGATGCTTGGCGCTCTCACCATCCCACAGTTAAGGATTACACCTTCTTCTCATCAGTCCACCTATCATACTCTAGATTAGATTATTTTCTAACCAGCAGCACACTGAGTGATATATCTGAAACCAAAATTCATCCCATCATTATCAGCGACCATGCACCAGTGTCACTTACACTGGGAAGTAATAAGAACAGTAAACCACCAACACGATACTGGAGATTGAATACATCATTGCTTAAAGACTCGGAATTGATCAGTTACTTCAAGAGACAATGGTCTCTATACATAGAAAACAACGATTTACCAGGAACATCAGCGTGTGTTCTCTGGGAGGCAGGGAAGGCAGTAATGCGCGGGAAAATAATTTCATTTTCCT
>QODF01000117.1:2505945-2538406 GCA_024372805.1 Oostethus manadensis
GGGGGGAGTCACAAACATGACCTCCTTCTGTCATGCCCTGGGGGCCGCAAACTCCCCAGTTTTAAATACACTTATTCACTATACATAGACTCACAGACACCTCACATTCATTTTTGGGGTGGCGGGACTTGTGTCACAGGGTGGGCAGAGCTACTTAGCCGTGCGCAGCCGGCGGAGTGGTTCTGCCCATGGTGTCACGCAGTTTTGGCTCCTCAATTTTAATTGCCTACACACACACACATCTTACACTTCATAACACTTTTAGTTGGGTGGGGAGGCGGGGATTAGAGGGTCCTATTACACCTCTGTTTTCTTGGACGCTCCCTGGGGCTGGGGGCAGTGGGGGGGGGATTGTTTCGGCTCCGGATTTCAGTCGGCGGCAGTGCTGGGAGGAGTGCCTGCGTGCTCTGTGGATTTTCCAGCGGCCGGGTATGGTGGTATGGCCCCGTGTCTTGAGGGAGCTCGCGGTAATGCTGCTCGCTGCATTGGGGGAGTGGCACATCCAGGTGCATATGTGAAAATGTAGGTATGTAAGTGTATGTGTGTTGGCATGTGTGAGTATGGGAACAGGGTTTGGTGTGGGTACTGGGGCTGGGGTAGACGGGTCACGGGAGGTGGGGGTGGGGTAGACCCATGGGCCCTCTATGGGCACCTGCCTCTGGCGTTGGGGAAGGCGATGGCCCAGGGCAGTTGTGTCTGGGGTGGCCTGGAGCTCCGGGGGTGTTGGGTATGGGCCCCTGCTTTGGGGGGTTGGGTGGCTTCTGAATTCAAAGGTGAAGCTTCGTAAGATTGTGTGACGCTTTCTGCCAGTGGAACGTCTCCGCAGTTCTTAATGTTTTCCCGTCTATTATGCATGTGTAAAAAGACTCTTGACCAGAGCATGTTAACCCCACCCCACTCCAAACCCCACTCCGACCAGACACACACACTCATGTGTCAACACTGAACCGAAAGTTGCTAAACAACTGTCATAGATGCCTTATCATGTCTGGTTTATCTACCAGGATCGTGTCACACAACTACCTCGGCAGTCCAGACAAGAGCAATAAGTCAGTTGCGTGTGTGACAAAGCGGCAACACAAAATAAATATTCTGTAATTGAAACTAAAAAGTCACCACAAACCCAGGTCAGTTCAGGTTATTTGTGAAGACCTGTTTGAGTTGAAAGTGCATAGCATTTGTTCTATTTAATTTAGAAATTATAACAGATGCAATTAACATGTAAGCAACATTTATTGAAAGAAGCCAAACTTATGACAGACATACTGTTTATACAACTGGATTATTACAAGTATATTGTTATATATCTCTATTATTATTATTATTATTATTAACTAGTCTGAGTTTCTTTGGATCAGACTTCAAAATCTCCTCATCCTCTTCCTCCACCACAATGCCATGCATTGTCTTCTGCAGCTCTTCCTTGATGCGGTTCAGCTCCAGGAGTCCATCCTGCAGGTCCTTGCAAACTTCTCGGATCTTGGCGGCAAACTCCGTCTTTGCACTTTTCTCAGTTCTGCGGAGTCCTTGGTCAAGATGAAGACATTGAGTGCCAGGAAGAGGCCTGACATGACTCCTGTGGTGACATCACCTTGGCTGCTTTGGCAGCACCGCCCGCCACGCTGAGGACCTGAACAGGACTGATCAGGCTCTCCGTGTTGATGACCAAAGCCTTGCCGGCCCGGCCGCCCTCCTTAATGGCGTGTTTGACGTTCTGGTTGAGGTGTTTTTTGGAGATGGTCTCAACATATAGCTCAAAGTTTCACTCAAGAGTCTCCATCCCTGCCTGTCAGGGAGCAAAAGTGTGTCAGTTGCCTCACTGGGATAGAAATAATATCTTCTTGAAATCTTTGAGTCATCTGGCCTCCTTGAAGCCAGCATTGGCTTACCCTCCCATTCTTCCTCTGCAAACAGCCTCAATGGGGCCAAGATGAGACCGGTGATGGTAGTGACAGAGCCTGCCACACTCGCCACGCCACCACCGATGCTGGCCGTAACTGTCTTCTTGTGGAAGCTGTCAGCGGAATCGGCTAGCGCGAGGAGCCCGAGGATGTGCTGCTGCAGAGAAGCACCACTCTGGTTAAAAAGGCAAACAAAGAGCTGGGCCGCCATGAAGACACGATCGGCCGCTTGTTCTACCACCCTAATATATAGAAATAAGCAGATCTATATCAGATATGCAGATTAAATTATTATTCTAAGCTGTAGTCCAGCCTAACAAAAAGGGGAAGGGGGGAATTGCCACAACAGACAATGAGTGGGATGAACAAAGAACAAATGTTTATAGTTTAAGGATCAAACGTGCATAGCTTCAACTGTTCTCCACCATGCCAGGAGTCCATCTTCATCCTGGAAAGCAAACATTTTCACATTAAGTGAAGTGAGGCAGCGTTTACGTTAACAAAAAAGTGGTAATTTTATATATACACAATGTGTAATATCTCCAGAGGGTCCAAGGCACTTCCATCATTGGGTGCAGTCACTTCAACCATATTTAATGTTTGGATCTCCACCTGCTTCCAACTGCGATATAAATGATGCACGCCATTCAAAACAGGAAAGTGTGGAAAGGTAGACAATAGAAATGACACCAACTTGGCACCATTTGTAAAATGATCTGCTTCTGCAAAAGCAACATGGTGATAGTGGACCAATTATTGTGAGGGAAAACTTGCATGTGCTCTGGATGAAAGACCAGAATCAACACTGTGTTCCAGCCTTATTCAGGAAGTGAGCCTGACCACTCTGCATCAGCATCTCTCAGATGGACCACCTGTATTCATATTTGTTGATGAGGGCAGTCAAAGGAAGTGCAGCTATTATTGAAGAAGCAATTTATTCTAGTACTACAGTATTTATTTCCTGCACTTGAATGTTTGAATTTGCATAATTACTGTTTTATCTGAAATACAATATTAGTACAGTGGTTGGAAAATAGAAAAATCTCCCCACCACACCCCATGTTTGCCTGTTCACAACAATACAAATGGTATGGTAAACAAAATGGTATTTTTATTTTAAGAAAGGGCAACCAAATCTTTCTTTTCCTAATTTGCTCTTTTGCTTGACTTTTCAGCTCACAGTTTCTGGGATCGTCTATGTATCAAACAGACTGAAAAGAGACTGGATCATAAAGACTATACAATGTGGACTATAACAGCAGAGAAAGAGTCATCAAAGATGTACTAATTCATTTTCCATGACTCTCTACTGCACAATCGTTTAAATTCTCAGAGCTGCATAACAATGTTGGGACATCCTGAAGAGAAAAGAAAACATTTAAGACTGATTTAGTGCATGCTTGCTGGTTATTTTATCACAATACAAGGTAATGAAAAATGCTAAAACCCACAAATCCGTATGTATTTTCAAGTTTAACAATCTGGTTTTAGCACAATAAACACACAAGTTTAAAATAAAGCCAACATTCCTTTTTACCTGCTTCAGAGATGTGACCGAGTCTGTCTCTTCATGTGTCATCAGCATTACACAAACAAACATGTACGCGCCATCCACATTTGTTTTTGGTGTTGGAACATTGCCATGTGACAGCTTCACTGTCGTACCTTTGTAGTCGGCTTTGAGGGTATGACTTTGTGCATCATCTCTTTCAGTATTCCAATCTTCTAAAACATCTAATAAAAACACGTAAAAACATAACATTTGGCGGACATCGGTAAAGCTAAACCTACTTCACTACCAAATAAAAACATTGAATTTAAATCAATGAAGGTGCCTTTCTTTTATGCCACTGTTCACATTGTTAATTGTCGAAAGGCTCGGAATAAGGTCGGACAATGTTGGTGTGGTGTACCTTCAAAAGAACTTTACTGGCTTCTCGGGCAGGTTGTTGTTTTCAACCAGGTTTTCTTCACCAGAGAAGAATTCACGCTGGAGAGGCTGGGTGTCCTACAACACAGCGAAAAAAAGGTCTGACCAACTGTCAGTCTTTAAAAAAAACAGTGGCACACCCAACTTGACAAAAGGAAAACAAAAGCATGTGTCATCTAAAAAAAATTTGATATAAATAAAAGACTGCTCCTCTTTCGAAAAGTCACCTTTGGCTGTGAAGGTTTGAACGTGTTGACTTTCTGTATCATACCTGCCCTCATCCCTGGTTTCTAAAAAGGTGACTATTACTGTGCATACTTATTAGGCAACTTAAAAACAAATATATACCCATTTCAATTATTTATTTTCACTGGTGAAACTAATAACATCTCAACATTCACAAATAAACATTTCTGACATTCAAAAACAAATCAGTGACCAATATAACCCCCTTTTTTTGCAAAGACACTCAAAAGCCTGCCATCCATGGATTCTGTCAGTGTTTTGATCTGTTCACCATCATTGCGTGTAGCAGCAAACACAGCCTCCCAGACACTGTTCAGAGAGGTGTACAGGTGTTTTCCCTCCTTGTAAATCTCAAATTTGATGATGGACCACAGGTTCTCTATGGGGTTCAGATCAGGTGCCACGTCAATAATTTTTCTTCTTTTAGACCCTTTCTTGCCAGCCATGCTGTGGAGTACTTGGATGCGTGTGATGGAGCATTGTCCTGCATGAAAATCATGTTTTTCTTGAAGGATGCTGACTTCTTCTTGTACCACTGCTTGAAGAGGTGTCTTCCAGAAGCTGGCAGTAGGACTGGGAGTTGAGCTTGACTCCATCCTCAACCCGAAAAGGTCCCACAAGCTCATCTTTGATGATACCATCCCAAACCAGTACTCCACCTTGCTAGTGTCTAAGTCGGACTGGAGCTCTCTGCCCTTTACTGATCCAGCCACGAGCCCATCCATCAGGTCCATCAAGACTCACTCTCATTTCATCAGTCCATAAGACCTTCAAAAAATCTGTCTTCAGATATTTCTTGGCCCAGTCTAGACGTTTAAGCTTGTGTGTCAGTGGTGGTCATTTTTCAGCCTTTCTTACCTTGGCCATGTCTCTGATTATTGCACACCTTGTGCTTTTGGGCACTCTAGTGATGTTGCAGCTCTGAAATACAGCAAAACTGGTGTCAAGTGGCATCTTGGCAGCTGCACGCTTGACTTTCCTCAGTTCATGGGCAGTTATTTTGCACCCTGGTTTTTCCACACGCTTCTTGCGACCCAGTTGACTATTTTGAATGAAACGCTTGATTGTTCAATGATCACGCTTCAAAAGCTTGGCAATTTTAAGAGTGCTGCATCCCTCTGCAAAATATCTCACTATTTTTGACTTTTCAGAGCCTGTCAAGTCCTTCTTTTGACCCATTTTGTCAAAGGAAAGGAAGTTGCCTAATTGTGCACACCTGATATAGGGTGTTGATGTCATTAGACAGCACCGCTTCTCATTACAGAGATGCACGTCACCTAATATACTTAATTGGTAGTAGGCTTTCAACCTATACAGCTTGGAGTAAGACAACATGCATACAGAGGATGATGTGGTCAAAATACTCATTTGACTAATAATTCTGCACTCCCATGTATGCTACCTATAAAGACGTTGCTTTATCATACAGAGAACATTCACTGCAGCAGATAAGGGACAATGTCATTCATTTTAAAGTTCAGGTAACAAACATAAAAAGCATAAAACATGTCTTAATTCACAGTTAAACATTTTTGCCTGTCATCACCTCTCCTTTTCTATTTAGATGGTATACAAGTGACTACATCAATGTAATAAGGATACAGTATGTGGTGACAGCTAGTAAAACCCTTCCCATCCATCCATTTTCTTCCGCTTATCCAAGGTCGGGTCGCGGGGGCAGCAACCTAAGCAGGGAAGCCCAGACTTCCCTCTTCCCGGCCACTTCGTCCAGCTCTTCCCAGCGGATGCCGAGGCGTTCCCAGGCCATCTGAGAGACATAGTCTCTCCAACGTGTCCTGGGTCTTCCCTGAGGCCCCCTACCTGTTGGACATGCCCTGAACACCTCCCCAGGAAGGCGTTTGTGAGGCATCCTAACCAGATGCCCGAGCCACCTCATCTGACTCCTCTCAATGCGGAGGAGCAGCGGTTCTACTACCAGTCTCTCCCGGATGACAGTGCTTCTCACCCTCTCTCTAAAAGGGAGAGCCCAGCCACCCTGCGGAGAAAACTCATTTTGGCCGCTTGTACCCGCGATCTTGTCCTTTCGGTCACTACCCAACGCTCATGACCATAGGTGAGGGTAGGAACGTAGATCAACCGGTAAATCCAGAGCTTTGCCTTTTGGCTCAGCTCTCATTTCACAACAACAAATCGGTGCAGAGTCCGCATCATTGCAGACGCCGCACCAATCCGCCTGTCCATCTCGCGTTCCATCCTTCCATCACTCGCGAACAAGACTCCAAGGTACTTAAACTCCTCCACTTGAGGCAGGACCTCATCCCCGACCCGGAGATGGCACTCCACCCTTTTCCTGGCGAGAACCATGGACTCAGATTTGGAGGTGCTGATTCTCATTCCAGCCGCTTCACACTCAGCTGCGAACCAATCCAGTGAGAGTTGAAGGTCACTGCTCGATGAAGCCAACAGGACCACATCATCTGCAAAAAGCAGAAACCGAATCCTGCGGCCACCAAAGTGGAACCCCTCAACGCGCTGGCTGCGCCTAGAAATTCTGTCCATGAAAGTAGTGAACAGAATCGGTGATAAAGAGCAGCCCTGGCGGAGTCCAACCCTCACTGGAAACGGGTCCGACTTATTGCTGGCAAGGCGAACCAAACTCTGACACCGGTCATACAGGGAACGGACCGCCTGGATTAGGTGGTCCGATACCCCATACTCCCGGAGCACTCCCCAGAGTATTCCCCGAGGAACACGGTCGAATGCCTTCTCCAAGTCCACAAAACACATGTAGACTGGTTGGGCAAACTCCCATGCACCCTCAAGGACCCTGCCGAGAGTATAGAGTTGGTCCACAGTTCCACGACTAGGACGAAAACCACACTGCTCCTCCTGATTCCGAGATTCGACTATCCGGCGGATCCTCCTCTCCAGAGCCCCTGAATAGACCTTACCAGGAAGGCTGAGGAGTGTGATCCCACGATAGTTAGAACATACCCTCCAGTCCCCCTTCTTGAAAAGCGGGACCACCACCCCAGTCTGCCAGTCCAGCGGCACCGACCCTGACGTCCACGCAATGCTGCAGAGTCGTGTCAACCAAGACACGCCCACAGCAACCAGGGCCTTAAGGAACTCCGGGCGGATCTCATCCACCCCCGGGGCCTTGCCACCAAGGAGCTTTTTGACCACCTCAGTGACCTTAGCGACCTTACCCAGAGATAGGCAAACCCGACTCAGAGTCCCCAGGCACTGCTTCCATGTTGGAAGGCGTGTCGGTGGGATTGAGGAGGTCTTCGAAGTATTCCCTCCACCGGTCCACAACATCTCGAGTTGAGTTCAGCAGCACACCGTCCCCACCATACACGTACATGTTGACTGTGCACTGCTTCCCCCGCCGAAGACGGCGGATGGTGGTCCAGAATCTCTTTGAAGCCATCCGGAAGTCGTTTTCCAAGGCCTCCCTGAACTTCTCCCACGTCCGGGCTTTTGCCTCAGCGACCGCCAGAGCTGCAGACCGCTTGGCCTTCCAGTAACTGTCAGCTGCCTCCAGAGTCCCATGGGCCAAGACGGTCTGATATGACTCTTTCTTCAGCTTGACGGCATCCCTCACCACTGGTGTCCACCAACGAGTTCTGGGATTACCGCCATGACAGGCACCGACCACCTTACGGCCACAGCTCCGATCGGCCGCATCGACAATGGAGGCATGAAACATCGCCAACTCAGATTCAATGTCCGCTACCTCCCTCGGAACATGGTCAAAGCTCTCTCGCAGGTGGGATTTGAAACTCCTTCTGACAGGGGACTCTGCCAGGCATTCCCAGCAGACCCTCACAATGCGTTTGGGTCTGCCAGGTCTGACCGGCATCCTCCCCCACCATCGGAACCAACTCACCACCAGGTGGTGATTGGTTGATAGCTCCGTCCCTCTCTTCACCCGAGTGTCAAAAACATGTGGTCGCAAGTCCGACGACACAACTACAAAGTCAATCATCAAACTGCGGCGCAGGGTGTCCTGGTGCCAAGTGCACATCCTTATGCTTGAACATGGTGTTTGTTATAGACAATCCGTGACGAGCACAGAAGTCTAATAGCAACATACCGCTCGGGTTAAGATCAGAGGGGCCGTTCCTCCCAAGCCGGAATTTCCCCACCTCACGCACCAGCTCAGGCTCCTTCCCCGCCAGAGAGGTGACATTCCACGTACCGACAACTAGCTTCTGTAGCCGAGGATCGGACCGCCAAGGACTCTGCCTCCGGCCGCCACCCAGCTCTCTTTGCACCCGACCCCTTTGGACCCTCCCACGAGTGGTGAGCTCATGGGAGGGGGGACCGACGTTACCTTTTCGGGCTGTGCCCGACCGGGCCCCATGGGTGCAGGCCCGGCCACCAGACGCTCGCCATCGTACCACGCTTCCGGGCCTGGCTCCAGAGGGGGGCCCCAGTGACCCCCGTCCGGGCGAGGGAAAACAAAGTCCAATTGTATCATTCATCATTAGGCTCTTTTGAGCCAATCTTTGTCTGGTCCCTCCCCTAGGACCTGTTCGTCATGGGTGACACTACCAGGAGCATGACAGCCCCGACAACTTAGCTCCTAAGATCATTGGGACACGCAAACTCCTCCACACGATAAGGTGGTGACTCAGGGAGAAGACAACAACCCTTCCCCACTCCTAAAATATTACTTCATAAAAGGGAAGTTACAAGAAGTCTATTAGTCAGAAGACGATGTCACCCACTCTCCTTTGTCACCCACTCTCCTTTCTGTTCATTTATCTTTCTACTGTACTGACCAAAGTCAAGTAAATGATCATCATAGAACATAAATGTTTCATTCATTTGTATTTTTTCTATGCCGCTTAATCCTCACCAGGGTTTAATTTTTTTTTTAAGTGTCATATTCATGTTTTACTTGTAAAGTTGGTCAGGAAATATACCTGAAAAATGTATGTTAATTATGTTTGTGGAAATCTTGGGTATTGAGCAGGGTCAAATCAACCTGGAAGATGGTTAACCTGAGAATCAATGCAGGCATTGCAAGGCATTTTGGTCGTATGACGGTTTCAGAATGAAACAAACATATATATATTGCCAACTACTGATTCAATTTCTACTACATTATTTTCTACAACGGATAATTTTTTTTCATGAAAGGGAGTGTATGGTTTATTCCAAGCAGCTTGAAATTTTAACAAACTCCAGACAACCAGAGTATTTTGCAAACAGGCAAGGTCTGCTTGGTAGCTCCACATCAACAGCTGTAGCACACGGCTGTAAAGTGCAACCACATCAACAACTCCTTTGGAATGCCAGAGTATTACGCAAACGTCTAAAGTAATCACAACTTGTTTTTTATATTTTTAATAACGTACATCATTCTTGAGCTTGACTGTTGTCTTGGGTCCTTAGAGTATTCCAACAGCAGGAGGAGGACACGTGCAGCCTTATTTCAAGCATGTGAATCAAAACTCATCAGGACCTCTTTGATGCCACAATGATGGTCATGGTGTTGGTAAGAACCATAGAATTGTACCGCTTTCGGTGTTTAGGGCCTCTTGGAACCTGACAACTATATAAAAAAAAAAAAAAATAATAAAAAAATTAAAAATTTAAAGCAAAACACCATATTGCAATTGTATAGTTGTGGATGGCACAGCAGCATCCTCCTCTGCATACTATACCAGACACCCAAAACTTTACCTTCCTGTCCAAATGGATTGTGAACTCTTTGACATACCACTTGGGTCTGTCACTGCCCCGCCTGAGAGCGTTTTCCCTCTCTGAGAACAGCCTAAAAAGAGAAACCAGCCCCTGACCCCATTTTAATTATTGAACACTTTGCCTTAACGTTTATTTAAAAAAAAAAGGGTTATATAGGGCAGTACATAAACTGGCATCACTCAAAAGCAAATACAATTCTAAACCTGTTTAACAAATGTTACATCCCAGCATATTTTCTATTTATATTGTTTGAAGGAAATGCCAGTCATGTATGTATAGGTTATTTTACTAACTTTGACACTATGCATATAAATAATTAATATCAGTCATCAATTATAACTTTGTAGCTGGCAATGAATATCACCTAGTTAAGTGCCTCACACACTACAAATAGTTGCTTAACGTTAGCAGGAAATAATATTACTGTTTACAAACTAATATTACTATTAGCTGGCATACATAAACCAACACAACACGACCGTACTAATAACCTTGGTTCATTAATGCTTACAATGTTTATCCATTTACAATAAAAACAAACAAAAACATTTTTATTCCCAATAAAAATGGGGTGTGAAGTGTATGGGGAGTCTTTGGGGGCATGCTTTTAAGTCTTAAGATGTTTGTGTTGCATGTAACTACATTTCATTACAATTGCACAGTAGAATCAAAATCTGCTGCACTATTACAGCAAATAACTGCAAAAACCAAACACGTAATTGTACAGCAGGTTGACGGCAAAGTGTGAGGGAATTGCGGCTGCTGAGCTCTTTTCTCTGCACAACATGTTCAAGCTGAAACATAAATTCATATCTCCATTTAAAACACCGTGGAGAAAAGTGTGGCTGCAGTGTCTAACTCTTCTGATTATCTGGAACAAACACCGATGAATATTAGTCACACCAGTTATAACAGTCAGATGGTACATTTTTAGGGAGGCTTGTTGACATGGCGTTTGACGTCAGTGTCATTCGGTTTACTTTAAATCAACACCGAGCTCTCTTGAATTGTTTAGCCCAGTTCCGTCTGACTCGGTAGCAAAAAGCTGAAACAAGAGTAACTGAAACAAAAGATGCTTGCCAGTGGCTTATAACTTTGTGGAATGTTCCAGCACAGTGAAAGTACATCTGGGGCGGGGGGAAGACAAACAAACCTACCGTATAGTTGAGCGAGAATCATGACGTCCGAGTCGCAGCAACAATGCGTCGCAATGCTCCACTTCCCTTCACGGGGGAGCCGACAGACTGGTTTAGAAAAGTTGAGTGACCTGTTCAAGAGCCGGGTTACATGCCGCCCACCCACCCAGATTTCACACACAGTTCGCTCCCAAAAGTGACCAACAAAGTGACACAGTATCGAACCCCAGTGTTGTGTCACACGCTCGGTTCCTTCCAGGAGACCATTTATGTCAAATCAAGTGCACCTGTGTTACCTCAGTAGTGATGGGTCGTCCATGAACATTTTGTTCATTTTGAACAAATCTTAAATGTGACTCGGGAAGAACGAATTCTCTCGGGGAGTGATTCGTTCAGTCGCGCATGCGCATTTGCGTAACAGCCTATTTGTTCTGTAGTGGAATCAGTTCACCTGTTTAGAGTCTTCGGGTTTGAGTGTTTCGTTCATTACGTGACAGCGCCATGTGAACTTAATCTATGCTGCCTGAGCCGGAAAGAGAATTGATTAGTTCACCTTTGGAGTCTTCGGGTTTGAGTCACTCGTTCATCAAGTGACAGACCCACGTGTGACCCAAGCACATTATGTTTCTAAGTAAATTACTTCATATCACCACTTTTATTTCAAAATGGAGTTGAAACTTAAAGTTAGAGTTATCATTAGGTTAGTATTTTAAACTAATATTAATCATTCAAATTCAAAATGGTATTTGCTTTTACTTTGTCAAAGTTCTTTTTGACCAATCTTTTTATACAAATATATCAAGTCTGAATAGGAAAAACAATTATTAGACAGTAAAAATGAACACTTAGGCTTATAGGGCTATCACGTAATGAACGAACGACTCGAAAAGGGACAGAGAAGTGAGGTGAGTGATTCATAGACAAAATACCCTGGTAAACAATGAATTCATCTTTTCAGTTTCTTATAGCATTAGAATTGTGTCTTGTGTGTAGTGTAAATAACGTTTGTGTAAGCAGTAGATGTAAAAGGGAAGAATCATGTTGCACTTTAATCATATTTTGCTAAAATGAACGAAATGACTTGAAAAAAGATTTGTTCTTTTTACTGAAATGGACTCAAAGATCTGGGTCGGTAAAATGATCCGAACTTCTCATCACTAGTTACCTGCCTTTGTCCAGCGGGAGCCTGAGCCGACCCTAACCAAAGTGGCGCCAGAGGCGAGATTTTACATGCCCCTCACCCTATGGCTATTTACAAAAGAAATTATATGGCATTGTTTTCACAATTGTCTGTAAGATAAGGTGTCATTCAAAATTCCAATAATCACAAAAAATCTTAAACCAACATAAAAATCTTGTAAATAAGTGTGTCAATAATAACGATGCAATAAAACCAACAATTTAAATAACCACACAATAAATACTAATAAATTAAAACTAACTATAACAAAAACTAAATACAAAACCTTGTAAACCAATGCAAGTCTGGTGTGTGTTTCTAGTGACACTTAGGGGCCAGTGTAGATTATCGTTATTGGTCTATACCAGTGGTTTTAAGTTGTTTTCTGTCATGCCAGATGTGACTCTTTGGTGACTGCATCTGCCTCTCAGACATTTCTTTACATGATTAAATTGATTGACAGGGCAGATGAGGCGAGCTTGTGTGGACTTATTAATAGCCCAGTGCCTAGCTCAGTGCCTCTTTGTTGGAGTCATCTCTGGTGAATGAGACCGCCTTTCAGTTGGAGAAAGGATCCTAATGTTGTTTGTCCATATGCGCCAAATGACAGCTCAGAGTACCCAGGCTTCTTGTCTCAGAGCTAGCGACTACTCTACTGGGAGACTTCAACACTCATGTGGGCAATGATAGTGTGACCTGGAGGGGCATGATGGGAAGGAAGACCCGCCCCCATCAAAATCTGTGCGGTGCGCTGTTGTTGGACTTTGGTGCAAACCAGTTTGTCCATTACAAACACCATGTTCGAACGTAAGGATGGCCACAAGTGCACTTGGCACCAGGACAAACTAGGCCACAGGGCTATGATGGACTTCGTAGTAGTATCATCAGACCTGTCTCCGCATGTTCCAGAGACGCAAAAAAATAAAGCCTAAATTCAGTCTCAAGCAAAATTTCATATGATCTCTTTCAGTGGCATTCTCTTTGCCACTCTCTCTTACAGTTACTATTACCACCACTACTTATTACTGTACTTTGTCTTTCATGTGTTCTGTGTACAGTGTTAGTGGCTTAAGTGTTAATTTACGTAGGAGTAGTTCCGTTTCACACTAAAATTCAACTTGCAACACGTCATGCGAATGGGCCATGTTCGTAGCAATTTAGCTCTGGACATAGCAGTCCCTGATGATTAAATTAGGCGCTACTAGCTACTTGTTTAAGAAACAACACACAGTCATCAAACCAGTTACTCATAGCCTATAATAAATTAGTACTAACCAGACCAAGTAGCTTTCAACTATTAAACACACAGTGAAACATAAACTTCAGCCCTAATTGAGTTCCACATCATCTGGTTAGTTGTCTCCAACAAATGTTAAGTGATCATTATAAAGTCTTTATTCCATCATTCAATGTTACAATAAAATATTTCCAAATTTAAAAAAGATACATTTTAAAACATTGACATACAAACTGTGACATAATGCATACAGTAATATATGTGCATGCAATATAACATTGGGTTTTAATATGTAATGACTGTATATCAAAAAATGTACACATCATTTGCAGGGCCACCTTAGGTATAATGGTAAAATACTGTAATGTACCAATTTTTTGCTTGCTGCTCCTTAGTTCAATCATGAATTTTTAGGTTATTAAGATTACAAGACGCTATTAGTGTTGACAGTACAGTGGGAAAAAAAAAAAAAAAAGAGTGCGAAATCCAAAGCCACATTGTGGTGCGAGCAACATCATTTTACCCACAAAACAAAATAGTGTTTCTTCAAATGTGTAAATCAAATACACTCACAAAACTACAAGAAGAATGATTATTTTTCATCTTTAAAAAGGTGTTTTTCCCTCCATCTGTAAATTTTCTATACCACTTGTCCTCATTTAGGGTCACAGGTAAGGTGACTTCAGGCCAGAGGCAAGACACACCTGGATGCCAGTCAATCGCAAGACAAACATTCACACCTGTGCACAATTCAGAGTCTCCCATTAGCCCAGTGGTTTTCAAACTGAGGGGTCAGGCATTATGATGGAGGGGGGTTACCACAAACACTTCATTAACCGTAGCGTATTTTTCTGAGGGGATACCCAGAAAATCATTTTATCTCCATAAGGGAAGGAGGAGGGGGGGATGGGGTTGCTAAAAAAGTTTGGGAACCACTGCATTAGCCTTACATGCATATTTGGGGGATGTGGAAAGAAGCTGGAAGTACACGGAGAAAACCCACACATGCACAGTGAGAACATGCAAACTCCACAATGATATTTGAATCCCTATCTCCTGACTGTGAGGCAGATGTGCTAACCACTTGGCCACCACGCTGTCCAAAGTATTTTTTTCAGTGATCATGCAGTGTTTGGTCCCAATATGGAAACTCCCATACTTTCTCCACTAAGCTTTGCTGTTCCCCAATGTTTAAAAGTTCCCAACTGCGTTCTGTAGCTCTTCCCTGATAGCATTTAGCTCCACCACTCCATCATTGAGCACCTTGGCAACCTCCTTTATTTGAGCCACAAACTCCTTCTTGCAGTCTCTCTTTAGTCCCCGGGATGTCTTGACAAAGTACTTGTCAATGCCACTTTGAAATCTTTGGATTAAGGCCAAGTTGCTGTTGGTTACCTCCGTAGCTCGCATGATAGGTGAGTCCACCAGGCTGATCATCTGCACTGCCTTACGCACTTCCCAGTCCTCAGAGTAGTGCTGCGTGCCGGATCGAAGGAAAGGATGGCCGCGTAGTTTGTAGATGCCATGATTGACAAAGTGAAGGATCTTGCCCACATCCTGAAAGTGGAGATCGTAGTCCTGCAGCACCCCCTCCACCTGACAACAACAACAACACATGGAGCTACTGGCAGAAAAAAAACAACGCACAAACTCACCTTCTTGCGCTCCTGCATGTTGTTGACGTTATCTGAGATAGTTGCCGACGCTGTGGTGATCCCTCCGGCGGTGGCCACACCCACACCGACAGCTGTGATAATGAGGGAGGCACCCAAGGTGAACGGGGCCAAGGCTAGGCCGGCAATGGCCGTCACGCCGCCAACGGCGGCCGTGGTGCCACCGGTGATCCCCGCCGCCTTGGCCTTCTGGTGGAAAATGCTGATGTCATCGGCGAAGGCGTGTAGCATGACGTTGTATTGCCAGAAGACCTCGGCGTGTTCCGTGAAGACTTTGTTGAAGACACGCAGGCCTCGCTTAACCTTTTCGGCCAAGACAGTGAACGACCTGCCAGAGGGAATGTTGTTAATGGTCCCCTATTATGCAAAATGATATTCTAACAATAAACTGTGTCTTAGGAGCCTATTCATGAGAAGTCATCTCCAAGCCCTACTATCTATATATAGATAGATAGACAGATATATATAGATAGATAGATATCGACTGATCCACAAATATCACCTCGTGTTCATGGGTCATGCTCCAAGGGTCTGTGCGCAATTCCTGGAAGCTGAAAACATTCCAGTTCTTGCATGACCACCGGACATGTCACCCATTGAGTATGTTTCGGATGCTCTGGATCGGCCTACAAGGTATTTGAGGCAAATGGTGGTCACACTGACCGGTTATTGGTTTTTGACTGTTAGGATCTCAAGTTTTCTTAGGTTTTTTTACAGCAGCATGTCTTGTTTCCTTTTTGGTGTGTAACAGACACCTTTTTGTCTATTATTGACTGCAGAAATGTACCTTGACTCTATATACTGTAAACCATGGTGCTCAGATGTATTACTGACTGTCATCCCCTTTTCAACATTGTATACTCTATTCTACAGTGAACTGGTCTTGCATATGTTTAATATGCTTTACATTTGAGTTCAGCTAATGAAAATGGGAGCAAAAACAACAAATAAGTGTTGCGCGTAGGTACGTTCCAGTCCCGCACTTCACGGTGGTGAAAACCTGTCACTGTGTGTGCGCCTCGGTATGAAAGAGTACTTGAAGATTCCCCTGAAAATGAGGTTTATCGCTGGTTGAATGGAGACCTACATCACAGTGATTGAGAGTGGAAAAAAATTAAGCTCAAGTTCAACCCATTGAAAGGCATGATTGCAACATGAGACTGGGATAAAAAGGTATCTAGGATCATTACATACTTTATATTCCACTCGTCACTGTTATTATTTATTATGATTATCATTCATCAGGACAGCAATATAAGTTATTTGCGATCATAAGGACAACTATTCAACACACTGTCACATTACCTTACTTATGCATTTAAACGTACTAACTGCAGGACGTCTACAAATGTATTTAAATAGGGGAAAAACTATGGGGGTTGGATTAAATAAGCTTTGCTTCTTCCTACTTCTTTTGGACATGTGGAACTGTCGATTGTATTAAGTGATGTATTCCAATGTAATTTACATGCATGTTCAAATCAAATTAAGCCATTATCATATTTAACGTAACAGGTATTTATCAGTGCTCTTGTGAAATGTTGTCAAAATGTGCAAAATATTGTTTGTTTTTCCTCCATCCACCCATTTTCTATACCGCTTATTCTGATACCGCCTGTTAGCAACCCTGAACTTCCAGACTGTGAGGCCAACATGGTACCAACCCATCCACCGTGCGGCCCTGTTTGTTTTTCCTTTTACCCACAATTACTTATCAAACGAAGAAACCAATTAATTAGGTTAAATGTTTCAAGTTGATTATGATAAAAACAATTGTGGGTAAGGTATCACCATGTACAGTATTTTTATGCTTTATCTGCTTAAATAGATTACACACATGATATTACACATGCGGGACATTGCAATTGAAAAACCACCAACCTGGAATCATTGCTTTTGTCCTCTTCATCTGATGGCAGCTCATCCCATTCTGGAAGACAACCAAGCAACAGGTGAAGGTGAAGATGTTTTTTTTTTTCCCCCTCTTTCTAATTGATAAATTAAGAGGCTTGTCACACTTTTGTGCATACAATGTGAACAGAGTGGTATGTAACTCACGTTCCACTGTGTGCCACCACTCCATCAAGCTGTCCGTGTCCTGCAAAACAGAACGACAATCTTTTACACATTTAGTATCATGGAGTCAGACACAATGTGAACACACGCACCCCGTCGCCCTCGCTGTCCTCCAGACCCTTTCCCGCATGCCCGTCCCTCTCAGCTGCCATCCATTCAGCCTAGGAAGGGAAAGGCAAACACCATTAGCGCTTGTGCTACCAACATTCCCATCAACGTGGAGACATGACTGCTTGGTTTCCAGGTATGGGCGCTATGTCGACAAACAAGTTGACACACACAACACACTCTGGCTGCATGTGTCTTTGCATTTCACAAACAGCTCTTTTATCTAACATTCCATCTTAAGATCAGGTGTTGTGCAGCCACAATTCGGTTCAAATCCTCACTATGACGTTAAAAACTGACCAGAGCTGCCTCTGACAAGTGGTTGCCTGCTGAGTCCTCATTGCCGCTATCCCACTCTTTTTTCTGCCAAAAGACACAACAACACATGTGAGCGAGTGTTTGAGTGTTCCTCAGGGCAAACATAAACCCTGCTAACCTTTGATCTGAACTTTCGAAAAGGTTTGAGCTTCAACTTTTTCTGCTTAAAAGAAAAGAAAAGATCAGTTTTGAGTGCCCCCTGAAAAGAAGTCTTCAAGGTAACATTAGCTTGTCCCAATTACCGGTTTGCAGATTTCTGGGTCATCCACTTCACAGTCATAGTCTACTTCGGAATTACTGCGTGGTTTTCTACCTGGGATGACATCATCCTTGTCCAGCCAGCAGTCCGGCTGTTGAAAAAATGAAGTCAAAGTTCTTGGGAAAATGCAGCAATGGAAACAAAAATTACATTAAAAAACAAAAACATACACAAGACGCCTGTGCAGCATCAGCATGGCCGTGTGTCACTAGCTCCCCCAGTTCAGGTGAATTGTAGATCGGCTTTTGTTTGCGCAAGGGCACCAGAGGAGGAACTGGAGTCTTGAATTTGTTTTTTTTCTAAAAGAAGAGCAAAAAAATATATGGTATACACGTGTGTGTGCTCAATGTGATCAATCAATATTTGCTTTTTAAAACAAAACAGGTTGTCAGCCACAACAACGCCAATAACAGAAAAATTTAGCCAACCTTACTGTCAATCACCCTGATTACGCCAACACACCCAAAGCCCTTCCTGGCGCGTTCACAGCAAGAGTCAACTCTCATCACACTTAGATCTCAGATCCCAGTCTCATTAAAATGTCCGATCCACTTGTGGTACTCTTCCTCGTGTCTCAAGCAAACCCATCCATCACCATCGTCACTTACAGCAGGATTTAACACCACTGCTGCCTCAATCGCTATTAAATACCACTCTTATTACAAATATAGTTACAAAGAATCTAGCTATCTATATTTTATTATGCCTTCAAATATTATCATTGATTCAGGTCATCGTATTCTCAGGTCATACAGTATCTATGAATTAGAAGTGCATTTTTGCTGCAGTCTTCCACGGAAACAACATAGGTATGCCGCTATTCTCACCATTAGTGGGGTATTGACAACCGACCATGTCACCTGCTGCCACCACGAACATGGTCAAGCAAGTATATGCTGCTTGTGGACTGACTCGCTGTCGCAGTACACGGTGGTTCAAAGTCTATAAACTCATACACAATGCATAAAGCCACGCCCACAAATACTGCTAAGATTAAAGTTACAAATGTGTTGCCATCTACACGTGCAAAGTATTAACTAAATTAATTGCAGAAATGGCTTGTTAAGTTCAGCAATGTTGCTTGTCGCAATTTTGGCGCTTAAAAGGTTAAGTGCAGGGTGGCTACAGTGTAAGTGAAAAAGATTTATCCACAGTAACTAAGGAAGACGTTGTAGCGTGCATATACACGCTCACATCACCACAATGACACATACACTCGAAAGCACAGGTTAGGCGCAATGTAACAAAGCACAATGTAACCAAATATCCCTCTTAGTGAAATGCACTTACCAATTACACTTGTTACATTCTCCTGCAGTGGATAAGGTCTTTTCAAAATAAAGGTGTGTTTTATCTTTTTCATGGATTTTGATAATATTCACAAGTGTTAGGAAAATGGCCCGAGCGGCCAAAAAAATAAAATCAAGGCAAAGGTCAATGATTCACATAAGCTCACCTTATACGTTATCAGGCATTATGATTTATTATAATATTTTCATGATCTGATGAATTAATTAATTAATTTGACAGAGACTCAACATACTCAAAAAGTGATTAGTTTTACAGAGTATCATCACTTTGATTGAAGAAGGATAGGGCGTGTGTACTTCATATACGAAAGATAAGACAACTAATGTTTTCACTTAAAAAAATAAGCATTAGGAATTTTTGGTGTAAAGTCCCTACTTTTTTCTTCAACTTTGAACTCTGCGGCTTATACAGCGGTGCAGCTAATTTATGGCCATGTTTTAAACGTGATGTGATCTTGTATACTTCAGAACTACTAATAATTATTGAAATATTGTGCCAGTCACGATTCAGTGATAAAGTGGAAGCTCTTTATTTGGAAGGAACCAATCATGATATATAAGGGAACTCACAATGACCTTGCCAACCCATCGGAAATCGCAGGAGGTCATTATACAAAATAACGGTCTCACTCAGTGTTATAAATGAAAGAACGCAAAAATCATTGCACAGCAACAGGTAGGTAACAAATATAAAAGAAAAAAAAAAGTACCAGTACTTGTGGTGATTATACTATAACTGCTTCCCATCATGCATTGCTGAGATAGTTATTGTTTATTATTCTACACTAATATCGGTACATGTCTTGTATATTTGTTACCTGCCTGCTGCGTATAAAGTTGCAGTGTGATTATTTTAGCTTTTTTTTTTTTTTTGTGGCATGTCTTAGCAGTTAGGTTTGTTTTTGGTTTGAAGGAATGTTAGGACGAAACCCTACACTGCACAAAAGGGTCATTGCGACAGGTGATTGGGTTTTGTGATCGATGTTGAAAGGCGTTTATTGGCCAATACTGATCGGTGGCAAATTGGTCTGAGCATCCGTGGTGTGCACAGTTACGTGCATCTTTTTATATCTTAAGAACGCACGGAAAAAACAAAGATGTGTGTTTATGTCCCACATTAGGATTGTGGATGATAGGCAATTTTTTGAACAAGTGCAGTTTTATTTTACGGTGGGAACTCTTTATGCCTCTGTACCAGACCGAATGAACAAATACATGTACCACTCCTCGGTATGAGTGGTCAGCATCTAAAAGCTAGATCTACCTCTGCATGTGCTACAGAGAACAATGTTTTCCATTTCCACTTTCTCTGCACTCCAAATCAGTATTAAAGTTTAAAAGATACGTTGTTATATGTAACAAGTTTTCACTTTTCTGAAATAACAACCTCTCTCCAATTATGGCCTACTTCCAATTAACCTCCCATCATTTTGGCAGGTTTGGTAGAATAATACAGCATTTAAGGCACTTGACAGACAGGTTTTCATCACAAATACTCAAAATATGATGATTAGAGGAAAAAAAAAATACCGGCTTGTAGTCTGCTGCATTCGGCTCAGTATCCAGCTTGTATGTTGGGAAGCTGGCATTCAGCATATTCTCCTATTATCAAACACAAAACAAAACTATCAGATCTTGCTTCAAGGTTGCTTATTCCACAATACAAAACAAAAAAGCACCTTGGAGCTGCGACGAGCCAGGTGCAGCCCTTTCTTCTTCCCTGATTTTTTCTGCTGAGAAAAAAGAAAAAAGGAAAGTCAGACGAGGAAGCTAAATAGCTGATGTAAAATTACCAGAGAAGGAAGTTACAGATTTGTAGTCGTCCGGCCAGCAAAGGTCATCATTTAATCCAGCGGGCATGCTAGCGGAGGTGGCGCCATGCATGTCCACGAGGCCACCCTAAGGGCATTGACACAGTGAGACATGTGCATCTCACATTACACATAAATAAAACTACCTGTTTGGGGGAATGAAAACTTTTTAACTGGTCCACATCTTCAAACACATGCTCATTTGAGCCTGTGTGATTGCGGAATCCAATTTTCTTCCTGCCTTTCTATAAAGACAAATAAACACAAAAGAATGGAAACTACAAAGTCCATCATCACCAACTACTGTGGAAGAGTCTGGAATTCAAAGGGCGTACGATGGTGAATCTGTCAGCTTCCTCTTGTCCCGCTTCTTCTTCCTCATTTATGCTGTTGGCCAACATGACCTCCTGGGGAACCAGTACCACATCATTAAAAAGTTTTGCTATGTCACTCTGGGTGTCCCAATATTAACAGCACTTCACTTATTTTTACACTTGTATGACAGTTAATATAACATACATTCCATTCCGTTCTCTTACGCTTATCCTGGTCGCGGGGGCAGCAGTCTTAGTAGGGAAATCCAGACTTCCCGGTCTCAGAATCGGTTACAAAGGGCAGATTTGCCAGAGGCCAACGTTCACCGGAAACAAGCTCGACTTACTGCTGGCAATGCAAACCAGGCTCCTGCTTCGATTGTACAAGGACAGAATGGCATGTACTGTAGTAGCGGACCACCAATCCAGTACTCCCAGAACACCCCCCACAGGACACCACGAGGGACACGGTCGAATGCCTTTTTTAGGGTCTACAAAGCCCATGTAGACCGGTTGGGCAAACTCCCACATACCCTCCAGTACCCTTGCACGGGTGTAGAGCTGGTCCAGTGTTCCGCGACCGGGACGAAAACCACATTGCACCTCCTGTGACCGAGGTTCGACTAACGGTCGTACGCTTCTCTCCAGCACCCTGGAGTAGACTTTCCCAGGGAGGCTGATGAGTGTGATCCCCCTATAGTTGGAACACACCCTCCGGTCACCCCTTTTAAAAAAGGGGACCACAACCCCGGTCTGCCAGTCCAGAGGTACTGTGACCGACTTCCATGCAGTGTTGAAAAGGCGTGTCAACCAAGACAGTCCTCCAACATTCAGAGCCTTGAGGAAATTAATGGCAAAACATATAACATACAGGTGTAATATATTCATAGATCGCTAGGAATTAATCCAGTGTTTGCTGATTAATCACAGCTTCACTAAATGATGTAAAATGTTGTGGACAACATGGCTGCAAATACAAGAGGAGGTGTTGATTTCAGTCTTTATTAGTTTGCTATGTCAGCTATGGAGAGTTGATATGAAAAAAAACCCTAATACATCATTAAATTAAGTTGGGAAGATTAAAAGATTAAATTAGTTTATTTTTCTGCAAAAAGAATGCATAAAGTTTAATCATAAAGTTTAATATACTACAAATGTTCTATCCATCCATCCATTTTCTATATCGCTTATCTTCATTAGGGTCGCGGGTATGCTGAAGCCTATCCCAGCTGAGTTTGGACGGGAGGCGGGGTACACCCTTGAATGGTTGCTAATTAACACTTTTATTCATTTAAACGCAGCGTCTCCAACAGTCACAAGGTGGTCTAACAAAAACATTGGGATTCAACTGTGGCTGAAGAAAAGCTTCTAAAGTAATTTTTTTTAACTTCACAAAATGGCCATAGCTGCAATTTTATCATGCGGCTGCTAGTGGCTTTATCAGACTTTCAGTCATAAAAATGGGCAAATTAACTAAAATACAAATAAAGTATAAGGCATTAAAAGACGTTCCATAAATCTATTCTAGTAGAGTATTTAGTGTAGTGTTCTAAACTGGCCACTAGGTGTTTTTTGCACAAGAGGCTAAAAAAGATGCCATGATGCAACTCCACAGGAATGTAGGTCAGTTTTACACGGGTTTCAAGCCATAAAAACGGCCACAAGGTGGCAGAAGTGCATTTGATAAGATCTCAGCGTAGCTATTATGCATGTAACAATACACTTAACACCAAGGAAGAAGTGGAAGAATGTGGAGGAGTGTAGTGCTCATTGTAGGGAAATTTTAATACATGCACACGAGTGCCCACACAGAGTTCAGTTAGACACAGTTAAATAGTGCATGGTGTTATATTTGTAAATAAAGTGTTGTTTTGATGTGAAATAACCATTTTTTGTGTTGTTCATGTTGTGGTAGAGTTGTTTAAATATTTGGCTAAACATATGGCTAAATTTGTGTCAGAGTCAAAGTTATGCTTGAAATGTATATTTTAACAAAAAGCTGTTTTATTTCCTCTTTTTCAGTCAACAACTGATACTTTCCTGAAACACACCAATGTTCTACTGCTGATTACTAAAGAACTGAAAAAGGTAGAAACTAACTTTTTTCTGATCAAGACAAGAGTCTAATCTTTCTTTTGGTGAGTTCGATATTTATATAGCCATAGAACACAATATTCTGTGTACCTTGAAATATCAGTCAAAACCATCTAAAATGGCCCATACTGAAGGGGCTGTCTTTTGAAAAATGGCTGGGACGGAAAATAGTCAATTTTCTCACAACAGGGCCATTAATACCAATAACATCATCCGAATCATAATCATAATACATTGTGGCTGTAAACCAGATAAATCTCAACTCTGAACCCCAAACGTCATTTCCTTATTAAAAGATATTTATCGCATGAGTCTTATTTATGTCTGACATGGCTTATTTACTTTTATTATGTCAACTATAGGGCCGCATGGTGGATGAGCGGGAAGCACATTGGCCTCCAACATTCCAAAAACATGCATGTTAGGTTAATTGGCGACCCTAAATTGTCCATTAGAGTGTGAATGTTTGTCTGCGATTGGCTGGCGACCAACACAGGGTGTAACCCGCCTCTCGGCCTCTTCTCCCCACAGCTGGGATAGGCTACAGCATACCTGCGACCCTAATGAGGATAAGCGGTATAGAAAATGAATAAATGGATGGATGTCTACTATACTGGGTATTGAGCTAAATAGCCAGTAAATTGAGCCCGAAATTGAGCCAAAGAAAAGTACCAGCATCCGATAAGAAGGTGAGAAAGACTATTGAATTCAATAAATAACTGATGACAAAACAGGAAGGTGGTGGCGCTGTCACATCATGTCTTTGTGAACAGTCTTATCTTCAATAAAAGGTAAAAGTAACTTTAAATGGTTATTTATCCCTTTCATTTATCATTTATATGTACAGTATTTATATGCATATTTGAATTGTTTTCTGCATGCAAAACTATAAAAACTTGTTTAATGTTAAGATTTTGGCTTTCCGCAATGTTTTAAATATGATTTACATTATTTCTTATGGGGAAAACTGATTCAGTTAGTACGTTTAGAGTAAATTTCCGTTAGAATCTGACCTTCTGGAACAAATGAATGACACTAGCTAAAGTTCCACTGTAGTTCGCTACGTCAGCTGTGGGAAGTTGAGCCCATGTTATGGACAACATTAGTCTAATCCAGGGGTTGGCAACCTTTAGCATCAAAGGAGCCATTTTGACCAGTTTCCACAAAGGAAAACCCACTTGGAGTCACAATAGAAATGATACACGATATTGGCTTGTGAGACAGGTTGGTTTTACACTACTGCTGTTTTAATAGTTACCACCTAGATCCCTGTTTTCTGTAGTGTTTCTCTATTACTTTCTGTATTGTGTTTTGAAATTCAAAGGTTTCCCAGCATTCCGAAATGGGTTGTAGTCCAATTTGATAATATAGTAATATTAGTCTTTGTCTGTGTGTGCGCATGTGTGATACCTGAGAGCGCCATCTACTGGTGGACTCATTCATTTGCATCCTTTTCGTCACGATATTGTTGTCCTGTTACATAAAGGGGAGCAAAAAACAGTTACCACACTTGCATTTCCTTCACCTGTATGTCACATTTACCTTGGTGGTGGACGCACGCCTCAGCAGCTGGTTGACCTTCTTCTTCAGAGGCTGCTTCTTCACACCAAAAAATGAAGACGCATGGTCAGACTTCAGCAAAGACGAGGTTGAAAGGCAAAAGAAAATGCCCTACTTTGGTGTCCGACCAAGTCTGCTCTCCATCTTCTTTCTCGGCTGGTGACTCGTTCATCTCAGAGAAAAAGTCCTAAGAAAAATCGGATACGGGAAGAATGCTCCTTTTCCTTATCTTACTTGGAATGATGCAAGCTAATTCCCGATGGGTACCTGTGATGATTTGTGTTGAATAGGTAAGGTAAAGCTCCTGTCATCACCGGGAAGTTTGTCCTTGCAAGTGAATATCTTTGTTAGCACAAATAAAATGCTGAGAATTGTTTCTGTTTACCTTTGAGCCTCTCCTGGACACCAGGGAGAACTTCCTCTGCTTTTTCTGTAGCACACGTTCACACTTCAGCTGATTTCTGTTGTGTTTAAGAATAAAGATACATATGGTACACAAATATTGATGAGTCACCTTGCCCTGACTTGCAGCATCATCCTGATCTTCTCCGCTTTCTCCTCCTTCCTCAGAGTCCATCTTCACCTGGAAAGAAAGGCTTTGGTTCAATTTCCATTTTTTCCCCTCTGATGCCAATTTATAAAAACGCTTACTCTTAGAGATTCGCGACGGAGTCGAAACTTCCCTGCCTTAGAAGAAAAAACAGACTCAAGACCTCCAATGTACTGCAAATGAGTAAGAGGGTTTGCTTACTGGTTTAAAGTCGGGGTGGAGCTGGGGACTGTCCTCTGGCCAGTCTTCTACACACCTCTCCTGTTTGGACCATATTTGAGTCATATACATTGCTTTAAAAAAAATAATCTAGTAGACATTTGCACAAAACTTCTAAAGGAGTACTCACACTAAGCTATTGAACAGTGTTGAACCTAAACACAAACCCCCCACCGCTCCCAGGTCAAAACAGCAAAGTATTTTAATGTTTCAGCCTTTCATGGTGTTTTTAGAAAACGGCTTTCAGAGTAGGAAACATCTAAAAAAAGCTGGCTTGCCTCCGTGCAAACAAGCCAAACTACTACTTCACGCAAACAATGACTATATTGACCCGTCGCCGTCACGTGACCAGAAGTGAGTTTTGACGACAACCCAAGATAATACCTGGATATGTCAACTGGTTTGACTCACCCCAGTCGACATTCTCCTGATATTTTGTTGTCTTATACACTACAAATGACTTGTAGAAGTAATCAAACTGCGTCTTAAGTGTAGATGAGCCTTGGAAAGCGGAAAACGATGGACATAGGCGCATGGGTTCGGTCTTCAATAGTTTGAGGTGTCACTTGGTTCTGTCAATGTCTGTGCCACACGTACTGTAGGTGGGCCCTGTGTATTACATTGTTTTCACCCAGTGATCCTTTCCTGTCTGGATGCAACTAATCACCAATTCCACAGTGTGGACATGAATTTTTTTTCAACCTGGCAAAAAAAAAAATCCCAGGAATGTTTCCATGTGGACCGGGCCGGAGTATTTGTTACCTGTACCCGCTTGCTTGTGCCATTACCGCAATTTCCACGGCTTTGTGGATTATTTTCAGTCCTATTTTGAATTTCTGGAATTACAGTATTTCTATCAAACCTGTCCAATCAGCAAAATGTCCTCAAAGACAACGTAGTCCTCCGGCTTGACTTTATTGTCCTGCAACACAATGCAGCTCATTATAGGCTCATTATGAGCTAATGAGTGCAACAATTTGAACAAGGAGCGTACCTCGGATTTGGGTTGTAGGCGAATCGGCATCTTGGGTAGCGGTTTAAATGGTTTCGGAGGTGGTTTTGGCGGCCCGGCTGGATTAGGCTCCACCTTGACAACCAAATAGACATCACTTGCAGCTCAGTCAGTCAATAGGAAAATAAATATGTTGGTCAGAAAAAAAAAAAAAGTGCCTTACGGGCTTTGCTGGCTTGGGGGGTTTCTCTGGTATGGGAGGTCTGGAACGAGGAAGTGGCTTTGGTGTACGCCTGGACAGTTGCACCTGGAAGTTTGATGTCCAAAGACACAGAAAACACTTAGAAGAAGACAACATAACTTTGTGGCGGTCTGCATATCCAATATAAAAACTACCCACATGCTCGGAATCAGTTGGTGATGAGTCCGGCGACACCATCAATTTTCGGGCCTGACTGAAGGGGGTCGGCTGGAGGATTCCATGCTTGCTTCCCTGTGGAGTGGTGAGCACAATGTCATTTGGTGCATCGGAATACTTTGATTGGAAATCCAGGAGGGCTGATCCAAAAATGCCATTGGGTGTCTTTGCACCGAATGAGTTGCTAGCACTACCGCCGTCTTCAAATAAATCCTTCACTATCGGGCTGGAGAACGGCTCTGATGATCCAAAAATGCCATTGGGTGTCTTTGCACCGAATGAGTCGCTAGCACTACTTCCGTCTCCAAATAAATCCTTCGCTATCGGGTTGGAGAACAGCTCTGCCGTGGAGGAAGGGGAGAATACATCCAGATCTGACCCAGATAATCCAGAATACGCAAGTTTATCATTTGTATGAAACTTGGTGGAGGCAGAATAAAACGGGTTCCCCAATGGAGCCTTTGAAAAGGTGAAGAGCTCCTCTTCCGTTATGGCCGAAGGCTGGAACGGATCCGCTAAGATACTGGGAGACTCAAAGACCTTCCCGTCCTCTCTGGAATTTTGAAAAAGATTCTGCATGTTGGAGCTGTATGATTGCGGGTCCTTGTAGAGGTTCCCAGGAGAATTCGCCTTATAGGTATCAGCTGAGTTAAGGTTGGCGCCATTATAATGGCTTCTTGAAGATGCACTTTGGGATGTCGAGAAGTTGTTCTGCACGTGGTTCAGGCTGAAAGCTTGAAAGAAGTCTTTCTCAGAGTCAAACATTGAGGCTTCATTTTCCAGAGAAGAACTCTGGAGTTTTGGCTGAGGGACAGGGATGCCATCCATATGAGTTTTCGAGGCTCTCGAGCCAATATCTTCTTCTGTGTTGCACTTGTTCCCAGATTCCTGACAGCAGAACATATGACTGTTACATATGAGATTGAGTCACTGTCATGTGAAAGTAAATAAGCAATGCTGGTCCTTACCAAATAACACGAATAAAAAGGGTTAGTGCTGGCCACATCCTGCAGGGAAAACAAGAGCTTGAGCCATGTTCGATGTTGCTACTCACACTGGTCACGAAAAAACAATCTTGCATTCTCAGGAATCTCACCTGAGAGCTTGGCTGGAACCCAGAAGCTGCTTCATTCTGTGATAAAGATTCACAACATTAGGTACACCTGCTCAGTCTAATGCCTCTAGCACACAAAGGTGAGTACACCCCTCACATTTTGGCAAGCATTTTTATGACAGTATCTCTTGACAATATTATGGAAAGTATACATGGATAAACAGAGTAGTCAGTGTACAGATTTAGTATGCCCTGCCTGAAAATGAGTCAACACCTAGCCATTATTGGTTAAACAGCTGGCAAAACAAATGAGTAGCAAGTTAATTGTGTCCTGTCTACAGTCAAGCATGGTGGGGGTAGAGTCATAGTCTGGAGCTGCATGAGTGGCGGTGAGTAGAAAAATTGTTATGTGACATTATGAAGAAGAAACTGGGCCATATGGAAGTATTCCAACATAACAGGCACACATCCAAGAAGACAAGTGCCATGCTGAGGAAGCTGAAGGGGAATGTGATGAAGTGGCAAAGTATGTCTAATCCAGACCAGAAATCAACTATGAAGAATTCTCAAGCGGAAGGAGGGAAGGTGAAGGAGCGCAAAATGTCTCACATCCACCAGCTCAACCAGTGATGTCATTATGGAGGAGCAGAAGAGGATTTCAGTAACAACCTGTGCACCTCTGGTGAGTTCAATGCCCAAGAGGATTAAGGCAGAGTTAGATGACTAACAATGGCGCTCAGACAAATATTGACACAAGAGACACAATTTTATACATGTTCACTGTGATGTTGATTCCTTTTTTGTGGATTCACTCAATGAACCGCAGCAAGATCCTGGATCACTCATGCAGCCCCAGACTGCAATGTGACCTCCGCTACGCTTGACTCTAGACATGTCACGGTTATGCTAGCCAGATATTTAGACATTGATGGCAGTCTGCTGATTAATTTCTAGCAGATGGTCAATCTATACCGCTACACAAGCTGTACACAGACTACTCTGAAGTACAGTATATATACGTTTACGCTATACTTTGAGAGGATCCAATTAAATTGAGCATTAATATGCTTCCTCTAACTAAACTATGAGACATATTGAATGAGAACTTAAACTGGTTGTGCAGGTCACATAGCGCTCGCTTGTGCGAGTTAAGGTCAAGACAAGAGAGAAGGGTGTGGGTGTCACCTGGGCTGAGGCAGGCAGCAGCTGATTGTTGTCTGTCTTGAATGCACTCTGAGAGGAGAACAACATGACATAAGACACAATGACTTCTGAAAGTGATGAACGTTGATCTGTGACTTCACCTGTCCCGGCTCACTGTGTGCAAGGCCATCCTGTAGCAAAAAGACATTTTTATCAAAAACTTATCAGATATTCCTGCTAAGAAATGAGAGTGAGCTCACTTGTTTGTGTCTCCACTCATCCACAGGAGAAAAGCTTGAGTCGGAGGGGGACGAAACAAGAGTCTGAGTAGTAC
Organism: Oostethus manadensis; assembly: GCA_024372805.1. Lineage (NCBI taxonomy): Eukaryota > Metazoa > Chordata > Actinopteri > Syngnathiformes > Syngnathidae > Oostethus > Oostethus manadensis. The sequence goes on from QODF01000117.1 coordinate 2,535,448, forward strand.
GACATGGAGGCAGATGTCAGGATATTCACAGAAACAGGACAGAAGCAAATAATAAAATATACTGTATACCTGGTACTGACTGTGTGGTGGGGTTTGGGAAACTTTCTTCAGCATGTTTTGCAGCACCACAATACTCTGTAAAAGACACACATTTTTACCAGTTCTTAAAAAGTACTTGTTTGTGGTGCAAGTCTACATACTATTTTAATAATAATAATAATAATAACTACAACAACAAAAATAATAGTAGTATGTTTAGGACATATAATAGTGCTTGTCAAAATAACCAAAGATACTTATATTAACAAGTCAGTTAATTTAACAAGTCAATAAAAACAAGTCAGTTGCCTGCGATTAAAAATGCCAAGCTAAACGTTAACTGCAAGTGGACGTTGATATTTTTGAGGTGGTACTTGGTGTAAAAGGTTTCATAACCACTGGAATAAAGCCTTTAGGTGCCCCTGAATGGACCACCTTTTTCTGTTCCAAGTGCAAAAAGCAAGGTCCTGAAGGGCATGCGTTTGATGCGGAAGAACTCCTTTTACTATTTAACATTGATTGTCAAGCTTTGGCATCCAAAATTTGCGGTACGGATGAACATCTTCAGGTTTAGCTCCCCTGGGAGCCTGGCAAACTTCCACTTCCTTCTTCCACTTTCTTGTTTCTCTGATGCGGTCGCATGTCCTTTTTATTTTGCACTGTTTGTGTGATTGCATTCTCTTGTTGTTTCTTTATTTTATCCTTACCAAATAAATATTCCAAATATGATATTAATGAGCTTATCTTGACAGTAAACTACAAGTATTGTTATTTTGACTTGAGTAGATTACAAAAGTCATTTGCGCAGGCCGGTTTAACCTCACAACACAGTAAATGCAAAATTAGGTTAATTAATTGTTGCGCAAAGGAAGGTGTCAAACTGGTTGCATGACTCAAAAAACTCAATCTCCAGTCACAGAATGGGGGACGACGTGAGCGTGCATTTAATCATACATAGTTCCAATAATACTTTTTGAGATAAATACATTTTTAAAAATCCAACTTACAGGTCGTATCTCGATTGTGACGCTGTCTCCATTTGGCGCCCCCTCCTGAAACATTTACACTATCTCTTAAACAATTATCAATCAAACAAGGCCTTACGTCGTGTTTTGCTGTCCCACACACACTTTCAACTTACCGTTTCCGCTCTCATCTTCCGCTTATTTATTTTTTGTATCCTCAGACTTTCTGCCAAAAAAGAGATTCCTTTGGTGGTATGACAGCAATCAAGCCAGCCGTCTCCACGCGGTGCATCCTATCGCTGACGCGTCAATTAGCCCTCACCAGGTCTAAACATCCGGCGCGTGACTTTCAGAGTAAAAGAAAGGAGGGCTTTTGTAGGTCTAGAACTCGTCCTTCCTGTATTAGCGTATGATGGATGACGTGTCAAAAGGAGACTGGAACACACAATTTTACCTGACACACCTAGGAAAATGGGTTTATTTACTGCCACATTCTACATGTTGCTCTTTGAGATACATCCGGTAACCGCAAGACTTGAAGTTGACTTGATACAGGTGGTGTTGCTGTCATGCAAACAGACCGGTTGTGCTTGTCCTGGCGGTGCAAGCCTGTTGTGAATTTGTTACACCCAAAAAAATGGGCATTTACCGCTATCACTGTATTAGACTAAACTGGAAAACAATTACTTCATTCCCTGTGGATTTGTTTGTGGTTTGCCCCCCCAAGACATGGCCGTTAATTTCAACAGAAAGAAACCAGAATAAATGCAAATGCTTAAAAATTATTCTGTATTTTACTGAGTAAAGTGTTGCATCCCCTAAAAAGATAAAGAAACCACAGACAGATACTACTACTCCTCCTGCATACTTAAAAATGTAAACCTTTTTAATTTTAATTAACTTGAAATGTTGGTCATAATTAAATAGTTCATAATTTGATAGCACTTTCGTTATTTGCACCGTCATATTCTGATAACATTTCACATGAGCGCTATTCCCCCGTGAATCACCACCTTACCGCGGTGGAAGGGTTTGAGTGCCCGAGTGATCCTAGGAGCTATGCTGTCGGTTGTTTTATGCCCTTGGTAGGGTCTCTCAAGGCAAACAGGTTCTAGGTGACGAGCCAGACTAAGAGTGATTCAGAAGACCCCTATGAAAAAACACAAGAGGACTGACGGTACCTCGCAGGGACGTGGGATACCAGGGGCTCACCCTGGAGCCAGGCCTGGGGGAGGGGCTCGCAGGCGAGCTCCTGGTGGCCAGGTCTTCACCCGTGGGACCTGACCGGGCCTAGCCTGAAAAAGCCACACGGGAACTCCCCCCCGCAGACCCACCACCTGCAGGGGCAAGCATAAAGGTCCGGTGCTTTGTGATTTGGGCAGTGGTCGAGGGCGGGTGTTTAGGCGACCTGGTCTTCGGCGGCCAAATCTGGTTCTTGGGACATGGAATGTCACTCTTCTGGTGGGGAAGGAGCCCGAGCTTGTGGAAGAGGCGGAGCGATTCCAACTAGATATAGTCGGACTCACCTCAACCCACAGTTTGGGCTCTGGAACCAAATTCCTTGAGAGGGCCTGGACCTTGTTCTTCTCTGGAGTTGCCGCAGGGTAGAGGCGGCGAGCTGGTGTGGGCTTATTGTTAGCCCCCCGGCTTGGTGCCTCTGTGTTGGAGTCATCCCCAGTAAACGAGAGGGTTACTTCCCTACGCCTTAGGGCTGGGGAAAGGGTCCTGACTGTGGTTTGTGCCTATGCGCCGAACGGCAGTTCAGAGTACCCAGCCTTCTTGGAGTCTATCAGAGGGGTGCTGGAGAGCACCCCAGCTGGTGACTCCATAGTTCTACTGGGAGACTTCAACGCCCATGTGGGCAATGACAGTGTGACTTGGAGGGGCGTGGTTGGGAGGAACGGCCTCCCTGACCTGAACCCGTGCGGTGTGTTGTTGCTGGACTTCTGTGCGAA
>QODF01000117.1:2538431-2605383 GCA_024372805.1 Oostethus manadensis
TCCATAACAAACACCATGTTCGAACATAAGGATGTCCACAAGTGCACTTGGCATCAAGACACCCTAGGTCGCAGGTCTATGATCGACTTTGTGGTCGTATCATCAGACCTGCGTCCGCATGTTCTGAACACGCGGGTAAAGAGAGGGGCTAAGCTGTCAACTGACCACCACCTGGTGATGAGTTGGAATAGATGGCGTGGAAGGATGCCAGACAGACCTGGCAGACTCAAACGCGTAGTGAGGGTGTGGTGGGAACGTCTGGCAGAGTCTCCTGTTCGTCGAGTCTTCACTCTCATCTCCGGCATCTCGAGGGAGGACCGGGATATTGAGTTCGAATGGGCCGTATTCCGTGCCTCTATTGCTGAGGCAGCCATTTGTAGTTGCGGCCGCAAGGTGGTCGGTCCCAGTCGTGGTGGCAAGCCCCGAACCCGATGGTGGCCACCGGGGGTTAGGGCTGCTGTCAAGCTGAAGAAGGACTCCTATCAAGCATGGATGGCTTGTGGGACTCCCGAAGCAGCTGACAGGTACCAGCAGGCCAAGCAGCACGCGGCTTCAGCGGTGGTCGAGACAAAAACTCGGGTGTGGGAGGAGTTCGGTGAGGCTATGGAGCACGACGGTCGGCCTCGAAGAAGTTCTGGCAAACCGTTCGACACCTCAGAAAGGGGAAGCAGCCCCCAGTTCCCACTGTTTACAGTGCGGACGGGGGCTTGCTGACCTCGACTGTGGATATAGTTGGTCGGTGGAAGGAATACTTCGAGGCCCTTCTCAATCCCACTGACATGCCTTCCGTAGAGGAAGCAGAGTCTGAGGATACGTACGTGGACAGTTCTATCACCGTGGCTGAGGTAATTGGGGTAGTTAAATCACTCCCCAGTGGCAAGGCTCCGGGGGTAGACGAGTTCCGCTCAGAATTTCTCAAGGCTCTGGATGTTGGAGGACTGTGTTGGTTGACACGCCTCTACAACATTGCATGGAAGTCAGGAACAGTACCTCTGGACTGGCAGACCGGGGTGGTGGTCCCCATTTTTAAAAAGGGTGACCGGAGGGTGTGTTCCAACTATAGGGGGATCACACTCCTCAGCCTTCCTGGGAAAGTCTACTCCAGGGTGCTGGAGAGAAGGGTACGACCGTTAGTCGAACCTCGGTTAGAGGAGCTGCAATGTGGTTTTCGTCCCGGTCGCGGAACACTGGACCAGCTCTACACCCTTGCAAGGGTACTGGAGGGTATGTGGGAGTTTGCCCAACCGGTCTACATGTGCTTTGTAGACCTGGAAAAGGCATTCGACCGTGTCCCTCGTAGTGTCCTGTGGGGGGTGCTCTGGGAGTACGGGATTGGTGGTCCGCTGCTACGTGCCATTCGGTCCTTGTACAATCGAAGCAGGAGCCTGGTTCACATTGCCAGCAGTAAGTCGAGCTTGTTTCCGGTGAACGTTGGCCTCCGCCAAGGCTGCCCATTATCACAGATTCTGTTCATAATCTTCGTGGACAGAATTTCTAGGCGCAGTCAAGGCGTTGAGGTTCTCAGTCGGAAACGGGTGGACTGTACCCTCCGGGTTGGGAGTGAGGTCTTGCATCAGGTGGAGGAGTTCAAGTATCTCGGGTTCTTGTTCACGAGTGAGGGAAGGTTGGAGCGTGAGATCGACAGACGGACCCGGATAAGCGGAGGAAAATGGATGAATGGATGGATGAGCGCTATAAGTAGATATATTGAACATAGTCAATTAATGTAATAGTAATTCCCGGTCAAAATGGGTATTTTGCGCAGTTACATTTTAAAGTTTCACATGAACACTGATATATTGATAAGTTATTCCAGTCTGATGTTGGGACCTTCAAGTTTTAATGGCTTAAATTTTAGCGCCACTCACATGGTTTGAGTCTGCATATTAATTCATACCAAATTGAAGGGGAAAGTTAAACAATCATGATAAAGCAGTACCTGAAATACAAAAATACATTCAACCAATGACACATTTTCGAGGGACTCCCCACTCACGGTGACAGGTTCTCACCGCTGCACCTTGCGGGGATTGGAACATCAGTATAAATGAAATCCTCAAGATGAAACACAATAATCATCAAACTTACGTATTTGTTCATATGAGGCACACAGGGCAATTAACAACTTCGTGTGTTGTCTCCTTTCTGCTCTTTGAGCCGCGAGGCGTTCCAATGCACTCGTAATTGAGAGAGTTAAGCGTTATTCACGTACCTATTACAATTGGCGTACCCCATTTTGGGAACCCAGGCCGAGGAATCTTGGAGTTTGAGAACCTCCTGGTCTCAAACAGAACACTCAAGACAGGCCATGGATGGGTCTTCCAGCATGGCAATGACCCAAAACCTACATCCAGGGTAGCAATATGGAGGTTGATTTTGTGTCTTTCTCTGTTAAAGTAAATTTACCCAGACTGTTTGAGTTTTTTGTAAAGTAGTAAACCCGCTGGAAATATAGCAAGCTTCAATGCAGTTTGGACAATTATGTTTTATCATTTCCCTGAATGATAATGCACGAGAATGCACGAACGCTTAAAGACACAAGATATTCTTCATAGTTTTTATTCATATCTTATAATGTGTTACATGTTTTTTGTCACACAAGTAAATCGGATTGGGGTTTTTTTTGTCTTTATAACATGAGTCTCCCTATTGCTAAAAAAAAAAAAAGTTACACCGTGAACTATCACACGATAGACTAATGTGAGAATTTTGGGGGGAACTGACACAGAAAGAAGATGAGACACAGAAAGAAAAAGGCGAGGGGAAAGAAAAAGGTCAAACATCTCCAGTCACACTACCTACTATGACTCAGCACAAACACAAGCAACGCCCCTTTTCCTTTCATTATCATTAGCAGTTTTGGCAATCACTTACTTTGTCTTCAATTTGGCTCACAGTTTGAAGATTTTCCACTTTCTGTGCACAGAAGTGCACCGAAACAAAGATGCTTAGGGTCACAAATTTGTGCACACCAGTGGTCAGATTAAATCCTTGAATGTTTCCTTAAAAGCTCCAGTGGCAGCTAATGTGGCTATTGGCAGTGGTTAGCTTTAGTGGGATTTTTATTCCTGCTGACAATTTAGACGGTGCAACTTTAGCTTTGTTTGATTCTCTTCCACATTTTAGAAGCATCTCATTGCTGGCAGTGACCGGGCTGCTGCTCGTCGTTAAAATACAGAACTCTTCTGGACACTTCTGGTCTTGTACACGCTTCCCTACTTTCTCATATTGCGGCTGTGTTGAGTTCTTTTGAGCGCACCTAAAATGCATGTAAATACAAGTATGCTGGCTGGGTTTTTTTGCTAGGAGGTATCTTGAGGTTAAGAGAGCTTAAAAACCCAGAAGATTAAACACAGTGATACCTTCTCAATGCGCCAGCATCCTACTTAGCGAGGTCGCTGCTGTGGCGACTGGAAGCACTCTTGCTGGTCGAAGCATACCCTAGTGTTTTCCATCGCGACTCCACATTAAATAGTCAGACAGAGAAAATAAGATTTTTGCCAAAATTCTCCCTGGATGAGGGCACAAAAACAGCAAAAGACGGTTGGAAGACGTTACAACCTGGCCACCACATGGGGAAGCTCCTCAGCGGCGTAGGTTAAAAACACAAACATGAGTTCAAAGTAGAAACTAGCACATTGTTTATCTCTGCTATAGTATTTTTGTTAAGAAAAACAACACATCAGTCATCAGCTTCAACAATAACACTGTTTTTTTTAAGGATTATTACTATTAGTAGTTAATGGCCTCTAGCGACCTGGTTAAATTAAAGGGCCGATAACAGAGTGGAGGGGGACACCATGTTTACCCCATCTCCCTCTTTTTTACATCAATCTTTTCTGTTCTTCTAAAGCTTTTCCGTAAATCAGGACAGTGAGGATGCAAGGATTTGGACTTCAGTGTGACACCCGCCCTTCGCCCCTCCACCTTTTCGTCTCCTATAATCTGCTCTGCCGGGGAATGATAGGAGTTGTAGTGACAAACATGGGAACCCATTCGTCTCGACTGGCACCTTTCTCTTGGCGTTCTCCCCCGTCCTCAATACCTCCTCGTCTTCAGCATGACACCTCCATGGTCTGGGAGGGGCTGGGTGGCATCTGGCCCCCCTGCGATCCCTGCGACAGCGTGCGGGAGCGAGAACGGGACCCATCCATGGAGTATGAGGAGGACAGCGAGGTGGTGCGCGAGCGTGACAGGCGGGTCATGCATGATGAAGCCACTGTGGGGAACACAAGTGGTATGTTCAATTTCAGGTGGCTACTTGAAAAAGGACAAACCTGATGGCGGTCACTTACTGTAGCCCATTCCCTGGATAAAGTACTTGAATGCCTCAGTCAGTTTTGCAGGCTGCAAACACAAAACATCCCTTCAGGTTTTTCACTTTTAACTCATTGTCGGCAGCTTTAATCATTCCTCCTGTTTACCTGAGCGAGCTGGGGAAGACCACCGGCATCTGCCATCTGAGGACACATTGCATGGTGAGAAATGACAAACAACAAAGACTGGAAAACAATGCAAAAAAGACAGCAACAAAGTCACCTTCAGGAAGGAGGTGGTGGTGGGGTCCAGTTTACTGTTGCAATCCACCTAGTGGTTACAAAGGGAAAGACAACAATAAAGACCAGCATCAAGATAACCCAAATTCTGCCATTAATGTAATTAGTCTCAATGGCATTGTGGCTCTAGGCAACTTGCTGATTCATAGTGAGAACATAGAAAATCTGTTTGCCTACTTCTAAATACAGTTTTAACATTAGTGTCCACCAGACATGAAATAACACCCCAATAGTGACCGTCACACTCCTATTACCCAATATAGTAGACATAATAAAAGTATATCAAACTTGTGCTCTGTGTTACTATTCTGGTGCTAGGGGACCAGAGTGGCTTGGGGGTTCACAGCTGAGATTTAGTTTGGTGTGTGTTAGGGCCGCAACAGTAGCCCGTGCTTTTATTAGGGATTATTGTTGCCGTTGTGACATCATTCAAACCTGAAATAAAGGCCTATCATTTCCAACGATCAACTCTGACACCTGGGTGTCTCACCAAACATTACACTTACCAGTGTAGAGTACTACATATCATTTACAGTGTCTTTGAATGCACCATCTTAATGCCTTATATTAATTCATTTAGCCACAGTTTGATAATGCTTAATGTAGGCAAAAAAAATGCAGAATTTGCTTCAATATGCATATTTTTGGACTAATAACAGGCTGTATTCAGATTCATTTATTAATTATGTTTTTGAAAAACAGTGACAAAGTGTGTGTGTATGTCATCCATTTATGATGTCATCAGCGATTGACACTCAAAAATGTTAACACAAAACACGTTTTTATAGTTTTATAATTATTGTTTTACATGCATAACATCGGCCGGCATATGTTGTTTTTACTAATTATAGTTTGAATGCACAGAGATAACGTGATGGAATCGTGTTGCCCATTGGCCCATGAAGTCCACACCTGTGAGGCGGATGAATTATTAAATATTAATTATGAATGGTCACTAACACAGATTTAAACAGATTTGCAAAAAAAAAAAAGGAAAAACAGCCCTTTTGTGTACATAAAAAGGTTTGAGACTTCAGCTCATCTTTTGTTTTGAGTGTACTGTGCTTGTTCATACATAACCATGTTGTCAAAGAGAGCTTTACACATTATCATGAATCATCATTAAACCTTTGGATTCCAGGCTAGGATTTAGCAGTTTCATATACTTTTATATTCACCATTATATTTCACCTTAAAATATTTTTATCTTGCCTTGATTGGTTTCTCTTTTTCCCCCCCAGTATAACGCAGCAGCAGTTAATAAAAAACTCAGATACTTGTGGTGTAACCGTATTCGTTTGCAAAGAACTACATAGTCAATCGCTGATGACATAATTGAGTGGTGGCAAAAACGGGGGACAATGACTTCCAGTTGTGATTTCCAATTCAGAGGATGCTAACAGAGGATGCTACAACGTTTTGTAAAAAAAGACACTTTACAAACACAATTGGATGCACACGGTGTATTAATCACACAACGAGACAACAAGACGGTAAATGTACGTCCTTGGTTCCCAAAATGAGGTACACCAAATGCGACAAGGGTTACGCAAATAGAAATGAAAATCAATTAGCACCAAACACTCATAATTACGAGTGCACCTGAACGCCTCACTGCGCTGCACTGCACTGATGGTAATGGAACGGAAAGGAGACAAAGTGTGAAGTTGTTGAATCTGGCGGAAATTGGCAATATGAAAGAAACGCATCATCTTGAGGAGACGGAACCTCCTCTGAGCTTCGCTTACGCTAGCTTCCATTCACACTCTGTAAATGGAAGCATGCTAGTGCAGTTGTGTTTGTGTGCAATTGGGGCTGGATGAGTATATTTTCACTGCTTTACTGTAAAGAGCGTTTTACAATGGCCACTGACGACGTGCAGGTTCTGAGTTAAAAAAAGACAGGAGGCACGTTTATTTTTGCACCCAGCTCGTCTTTGCCGTAAAGAGACATTCTCACACACAGAAAATATTTCTGGCCTTCAAAATTAGAGCACCGTTTGCCACATGTAACTGTAAACTAAATAAACATGTCATTAAAAATATCTCACATATGCAGTTGGAATTGCATGGGTGACTACATCCTTCCTTAATCACAAGCATGGGCATTACAGTTTGTTAGCAATGTGTGCAGAGGCTAACATCCCATTAGAAAAGTTAGCCAACCCACATCCATTTCTCAATTACTGGGTAAAAATCGCCCATTGTTGTATTGCATCTGGAAATGTAATTACATGCCTTTTAATCATTAACTGGAAAAAAAACACATATTATTGTGGTAATTGTATGGCAAGTGTCAAATGTAAAATTGCAGAATTCTAAAAAAAGGAAAAAAACCTACTTATCAGTGCTTATGTGATGCTTTATCCAAATGTGACCTTGGAAAATATACATTTGACCCGAAATTACTATAAAATGAATGAACCAATGAATTATGTTTAATATTTCTTTTTCTTAATTAAGATTAAAAAAGGTTATTTTTTTAAGTGTGCAGGAGCAGTGTGGTTTTCGTCCTGGTCGTGGAACTGTGAACCAGTTCTATACTGTCGGCAGGGTCCTTGAGGGTGCATGGGAGTTTGGCCAACCAGTCTACATGTGTTTTGTGGACTTGGAGAAGGCATACGACCGTGTTCCCCGGGGAATACTGTGGGGAGTGCTCCGGGAATATGGGGTATCGGACCACCTAATCCAGGCGGTTCGTTTCCTGTATGACCGGTGCCAGAGTTTGGTTCACATTGCCGGCAATAGGTTGGACCCGTTTCCAGGGAGGGATGGACTCCGCCAGGGCTGCCCTTTGTCACCGATTCTGTTCATTACTTTCATGGACAGAATTTTTAGGCGCAGCCAGGGCGTTGAGGGGTTTCAGTTTGGTGGCCGCAGGATTCGATCTCTGCTTTTTGCAGATTATGTGGTCCTGCTGATTTCATCGAGCAGTGACCTTCAACTCTCACTGGATCGGTTCACAGCTGAGTGTGAAGCGGCTGGAATGAGAATCAGCACCTCCAAATCTGAGTCCATGGTTCCTGCCTGGAAAAGGGTGGAGTGCCATCTCCGGGTCGGGGATGAGGCCCTGTCTTAAGTGGAGGAGTTTAAGTACCTTGGGGTCTTGTTCCCGAGTGAGGGAAGGATGGAACGCGAGATGGACAGGCTGATTGGTGCAGCGTCTGCAGCGATGCAGATTCTGCACCGGTCTGTCGTGGTGAAAAGAGAGCTGAGCCGAAAGGCAAAGCTCTCAATTTACCGGTCGACTACGTTCTACGGTCTACGTTCCTACCCTCATCTATGGTCATGAGCGTTGGGTAGTGATCGAAAAGGACGAGATTGCGGGTACAAGCGGCCGAAATGAGTTTTCTCTGCAGGGTGGCTGGGCTCTCCCTTAGAGATAGGGTGAGAAGCACTGTCATCCGGGAGAGACTCGGAGTAGAACCGCTGCTCCTCCGCATTGAGAGGAGCCAGATGAGGTGGCTCGGGCATCTGGTTAGGATGCCTCCCGGAACCATCCCTGGGGAGGTGTTCAGGGCATGTCCAACCGGTAGGAGGCCTCAGGGAAAACCCAGGACAGGCTGGAGAGACTATGTTTATGAGCTGGCCTGGGAACGCCTCGGCATCTGCCGGGAAGAGCTGGACGAAGTTGCCGGGGAGAGGGAAGTCTGGGCTTCACTGCTTAGGCTGCTGCTCCCGCGACCCGACCTCAGATAAGCGGAAGAAAATGGATGGATGGAAGGAGTAGGGGGTACATGGCTTCAGGTCAAATGTCTGATAGGACTGTAAAAATTTGGGAACCACTGCTGTACATTAACCCAAGGATTTTTTTTTCATACATTTTGGGCATGAAAAAATATATGCTAAGCGGAGAGTACGCTAACCCCTGTATAAAAAACGAGACTTCATATTTTAGAAATAACTGCCTCTTTCCAAGTACCAGCTGCTTCCAATTCAATAAATTTGGAAAAATACATGTCCCGGTTGTAAACAAGGCATTTGACAGGTCAGTGCTCGTCACACTTACAGCAGCGTCCTCATGTGGAGCTTGGTCGCCAACCACCAACATGACGGGACACCTGAGCAGCCATGGTAGAAGACATTCATCAACAAGAAGATGACACAAAATACGCAAACAAAGATGGATGCTTACTTGAAAGTGCAGCTGCGGTCCAGGGTCAAATCTCTACGGCTGGAGGGAAATAAAAGACAATGCCAGCACCATGTAACGGAAACCTCCCAATCATACTAACTCATCCAGTGAACTGAGATATGAAATCTTTATGTTCATAGCATAGCGTTCTTTCGAATCAGCTCAGAGCATGGTTATGTAAGACATAGTCAAGATATTAGGGGACAGTAAAAAACCACGGGTTGAACATCACTGGGACTAAGCATTTACTGTGTAAATGTTTGTCATCGGAGAGCATTCTTGTACTCCACTTCCATTTCCTATGTATGCATCTAGGTCTCATGTTGCACAGAATTAAATCCAAAAAGAAAATGCTTTGAAGTTTTCAAGTTCTATTACGCTTAATCTTAGCAATAAAGAAAACACCCCCCTTTTGCTCTGTGTTTTGGTGTATTTACCTGTTGTAGGTCTTCCAGAAGAGCTCTATGTTGAACAGGTGGGGCGCTTTAGAGATGCGCTCTCTGTGAGATTGCACCAGGTCTGTATTGGACGAGAGCTCCTCCTTTGAGCGACCGTAGAGGCGTACATTAGCTTGGATTTCATTGCTTGAAATAACCTGCCTGTTTTTAAAACTTACCTGGCTGAAAAGGTGGCACAGGATCTGCTCAGTGAGGGAGGATGTCACAGAGCTGAGCTGCAGAGCGAGACAAATCAATACAGTGCTTCATCATTTCATTATCTTATAAAACAATCGACGAAAGCGTTTCCATGCACGCTATCACGCAGTTACCTTCTGAGCCGCCCAGTCCATCCAACCTCGGGAGTTTGTGTCAATGTTGACCAGAACCAGACCCTCCACAGAATCTGGGTTGGAAAGCTGCAGATAGACACTCAAAAATATGCCATAAGGCTTCTTTACAAAATCCCTGTTTGTCCACACTCACCGTGAACTTGGACAGGATGTACGCCCCGGCGCCCACACCCACTCCGATCACAGTACGGAAGCTACAAAAAAACAAAGGGCCATGTTGAGCGCCGCTTCGTTAGCATGTTTGTTTGTCGACTTACCTGAAAAACTGCAGGACAGAGGGGATCATCTCGGCGATCGTCTCCATGGAGGGGTACTGGTGCCTGCAGTAAAAGTGAAGTCATGGTTTGTGAAAAAAAAAATCTCTGTGAACTACTTCACAAAGTCTCAAAAGGAAAATGAGCAATTAGCATAGTGCGTTTAAATTCAGGCTTAGTGACGATACAGTGATAAGAAACTTCCAAGGTGATTTTTGAAAGAGGATTAGAGGTTACAGGAGGACACGTGAATGGAAAGCTCACCCCGCTGCGAAAACGGCGGCACCGTCCTCTTGGCCCGGCGCGTCGATGTGAATCAGTGTGAAATTCTTGACAATTTCCTGCATCTCCTCAAACTTGAACAACGGCAGGAAGCAGCTCTTGCCTGTCAAAAACACACGAAAAGGAGTGAAAATGACCAACAACAAAACAAAATGTAGCAAAAATGTCAAAAATAAGAAAAGAGTCACGCACTCTCCAGACCCACATCGTGGAAAGTGAGGATGGCGGGGCGACGGCTATTTCGTGTGCCGTGCAGCGTCACATGCAGGACGCCATGCGGGGTCTCAATGCTGTGCTCCTGCAAACATTGACAATATTTTGAATATTTTTAGAATGCACACCAGATTAAAAACTTGCAAGAAATGCAAATTTTGCACTGTTGGATCTTAAAGGAGTTTTGAAGAACAGCTTCAAAATGCAAAAACAAGAAATGGGAGTGAGATTAAAACAAAAAGTAAACAATTTAATAATAACGGATTCGATTTTATTTAGCGCTTTTCAAGGTACCAAAGCACTTCACAATAAAGTGAACCCATTTTCCATTCATTCCACAGTCACACACTGGTGGTGGTAATCTACATCTGTATACACAGGTGCCCTGGGGTAGTCTGATGGAAACGTGGCTGCCAATTCACACCTAGGGCCTCTCCGACCAGCACCAAACATTCATTCACATTCATACACCAGTGTGGAGGCAAGGTGGCTTGCCCAGACGTTAGACGTTCAAAATAATCAAATAATCAATCAAAAAATAAAACGTTTGTCCACCTTTCAATGTCCCATCTTTAGCTCTCTCTTGCAAATTCCAAACGGGCAATTTTTTGGTGTTGGAGATGAGGCCTTTGAAGATGTTTTTTGTTCTTAAAACCCTTCCCTTGCAGATGCCGTCAGAAGTTTATTGGAATGCACTCAGCACCAGTAACATTAACTCATTAAGATCCAACAGTACAACATGCAAATTCTTGCCATTTTTCAACTAATTTTAACATTTTAATTTGGAATGTACAGTACCAAATCCAGGCAACAAATGACACATTGTGATCATTCCCACCTGTCCCTGGTCCAGGAGTATCCTCGCCGCCAGTTCAGCATCCTGCTGGTAACCAAGAAGACCAGTTGAAGAACACAGGAACAGGATACAACACAAGATAAGTATTTTATTTTACCGGGAAGGTAAGCAGTGGTAGAAAAAAACAAAAACAAAAAAATATATATATATATGTATAGCGCATGGATGTTTGCGGTAGGCCCTAGGACCTTAAAAACAGTAAACTGATCCTGTATCATAGAGGACCTTTGACTCGTGTTTCTGCAGCACGACCTTTCCTTAAAAATAGCCACAAGCTCCTGTCATATAGAGGATTTTTTACAACCAGTTTTGCACTTTTTACAAATGAAGGCGTTTCCTGTTCAAGTCTAATCTAAGTCTAAGCTGTAAATGTATGCAGTGTTTCTGATCATGTTTAGGCTAGCACAGAAGGTCCTGACCGCACACCACTGCACAATACATAACAAATAGTATTGGAATACTATAATCTAATACTGTAGTAGGACTGGCATTTTTGCAGGCTGTTCCTAAAAACAGCAGAGAACTCAGATTGTTGTCATTGTTTCGTCCACAAGTATTGTTGCTGCCAGCTCAGAGTCCTCCTGGTAATTAAGAAGACTAGTTGACACACACTGGAACCTTTGGCGATTGCTCCAAGACTGCAAGGGAAGCTTGGCTCCCCCTAAAATGTCTGTGGTGAAATACTGTATGTACTGCACTGTGTATATTGACTAAATATGTGCTACACTACCTTCATCTTTTGTTCAGAATCAGCTACTTCCTTCTCATTCATCCCCGCAGAGTCACGGCATTTTAATAAAGCCTGACAAGTTGGACACTGAGCGTTTATTGACTTCGATGGAGAAGCGTAGAGAGGGTTGCTCAACTGTGCGAAACTGGATGGTCATTGATAAATGCTGGGCTTTGTCAGAGCCCAGCAGAGCATCTCTGGGAGTCTATGGGGCAGTGGGCTGGCCCGGACGCTCAACTTCTACTTGATTATTGGATGATCTGTCAGAGGCGGAATCTCTTTTTGGTTGACAGTAAAATGAGCAAATCAGTAATCTCTAATTATAAACATCCTCTCGAGCATTTTCCAAGTTTTTCTTTCTGTTGTTCTGAACTCATCCGGCTCTTTTACCTATCACCAGCGATTTTGTCAGTGTTAAAAATGACTAGGAACAGAACGTAGAATTTACATATAAATAAATAAACACATTTATGATGTAGGCCGGGAAAAAAATGAGCTTCCCTTCCTTGGATTACTATCAACCGCCACTGACTGGAACAGGTGACAAAACAAGTATTCTACAGCCGATCCTGTTTGGGATGTACTACATTGTTTTCCCACCAGGAATCAGCAATGAATCCAGCTCTGTGCTGCAACTCAAGGCAACATCAGCAGCAAAACAGGGATCCCATCCTCTATTTCCACCAACCCTTGGGGCTCTGACTTCAACCCAGTCAGCCAGCAATGCAGAAGTGCACAAGCACGACATGCAGACCGTTTGTGCACTTCACACTCACACACAGTGAATTAGGATGATGGCGGACAACAAGACAGGCTTATTCAAATAATATGTGGGATGTATGCAAAATACAGTGTACAGAATGCATGATATAAGCAAACTAGTGTGTATAATACATGTGCGCATGTGTGTGTGTGTGCACGTGCAAATATATGTGTGTCATTCTCCGAACCTTGCTGGAATCAGCCTGACCAGTGAGCAGGGGCTTGTCCTCTGTGATGGCAATCTCTTGCATCTCCGTCGTCATGGCGTTGTGTCCTGGCCACAAAGAAACAAAACAAAATGTCAAAATGCGCTCCCAATCATACGCACACAAACACACACACAGAAAGGGTTCCAATGGGACCTCATGAAAGTTAATTAGCGATTACTGCCAGCAGACACAAGCAGAAAAGGATTGTGGGTGAAAAAGTGGATGGACATCATTGTTATGAGATGGCCGCCACTGACTTTGCATGCAAACTCACATGCTCAAATGTTACATACTGGAAGTGAAAACAGCATCCAAAAAAATATAGTTAAACATTCTATTGTGCTCATGGACCACAAGAGAAGGTCTGAAGACGTTCAGCCAGACAGATTAGACGGCGGTCATGTGACCACACTGTGCACTAAGCAGTACTGATACAGGCGTCACATTAACTCTACTCCTCATCTAATCTGCTCCCTTTCACATCCTGTCAGGTTCTAATCGGCCTTACATCCACCCGCCTCCCTCCATCCATCCCTCTCGCGGTCTCATCTAACCAGCGCTTGACATCCCTTCTGAGTTGGCATCACAAAGAATACAGTCAATGTTTTGAGGCTCATGTATGCTTGCCTCATATCTCTTTTGTTTCAAACACTCAAGTAAAAAGCAATCGAGGTCGGAGGTCAGTTCTGCAAAAACACAAATATCCTCTTTGACAGGAGTACTCTGCTCTCTGTTTCTCTGTTTTACTGCAAAAATGTTACTCACTATGAGGTTTTAGGTCACTAGTTGAATGGCACTGCTGCAGAGCCATTCACTCCCTTTTTTCTCCCTGCAAGTACCACTGTTATAAAAATACAACAATATTTCGGCAAACTCAATTTTTATTTCTAATCAATTTCAGCGACTCTTTGGTTAATAACTGTGTATTTTTTTTGAATTTTTCATTTGTATTTGTCATATATTAATAAACATACATATTACACTGTCAGATTTTTACTCTAGTACTTATTTACTCATTCATCATTCATCAATTTATTTAACTCATCAATTTATTAATTCAAACTTTTCTTAATTCATTTACAATCATCCACTACAGCATTTTTTAATTTTAGTCGATTTTTTTTTTATCTTAATTTTTTTAACACTTCATACATTCTGAATTCTGAAAAGCTATACTCCCGTTTGTATAGTTTGCATTTTTGAAGTAATCCTTCTTCTATTGTGGGTGTTCGGTTCTAGACACAACCGCAATAAGTGAAAATCCGCTAAGTAGAGTTATAAATCTATGGGATATTTTTTTCACAAATGTTCCTATTCTTTTTTATCTTTATAAATACAAGCTTTTGTTAAGCCTCCCAACCATTATAAACTCTCCCAACATATTGTATAAACCCTTTATACAGTCTTAAACAATTTTTAAAACTAAAATGAATTTTACATGCCTTAGGTAAAAAAAATTACAAAAAAATGACCATTTTCCAAAAAAATTTTTTTATAAAATTGGAAAAAATATAAGACGTATATCCTCAGAAACCCGTGATATATTGCGGAGTCCACAATATAGATTTTAAATATAATATATTTTTAATACGCGATGTACCGAGAGCGTGATAAGTAAACCGCGGGATTACTGTACCTACAAAAACCTCAGTTCATACCAGACATTATTTATTATAATTATATTAACAATACTCAAACTGTTGCATACACTTTGCAGATACCCTTTTGCATTGATATACAATATTTATATTTATACCTTTTGGTCCTCTCATCTGGTTTTTATTCTTCTTATTTTTAGTTATTTTATTCTCTTCTTTTTTTATTCTTGCTGTTTATCCAACTGTTTTTGTTGTGACTAAAATGCATCTAAATTTTGTGTGATGGCTGAATGACAATAAATAATCTGAATTGTAATAATTTAATTAATTTTAATGATTGAATTTTAAATACTTTACTTTTAATAATACTTTTAATAATTACTGTCTTTACTGAACAAGCAATCCATTTATGCTACACATTCTCTACTAATTAGAAAATGGTGACACCAAAACAGGAAATGAAGAAACTTTTTAATGACAAAAAATAAACACATGGTACCAATGAATCATCGGTAATAGACATGGAAAAGGCGTAGGATTAAATAAACTCTGCTTCTTCTGACTTCTTTTTGGATATGTTGACTTGTGCAAGTGTAATGTAACTGGTTTCGAAGCATGTCTGAAAAAAATAAACCATACCATGCCATATTTAATGCATATATTTCAAATATTAAAAAATCTGATGTTTCTTCATACCGCTATATGGAGGTGACGTACCACCAATGGTAGCTGTACCACAGTTTGAGAATCAATGCATTGCTTGATTGACAGATGTGCCCTCATACAGTATTTAAAACACACTTAAGCCTTTTCCAAGGAACCTCAGGGGTTGAACACAAACACACAGTGGTCCTGATGCAAGCCCCTGTCACGCTTGACCATCGCTATGGTGATGCACCAACGACACCCTTAGCCGCCTTGCCGGTGCTGCTTCCCACAGTTGTGGATGGGCACACCACAGCTCTATACAATACCCTCACAAGGGACTAAAGCTGCGGACCAAACCAATGACTGTAACCCCTACTACACTCCTCAAAGGGTGATGATCTCATTCGGACACGTGAGACACTTTGAAAAAAGACCCAAAACATCTTAATTGAAGGTTGCAGTCGACTGAAAGGGAATTAAAAACGGCCGCAAAGGAAGAGGAGGTGTCCATCTTTGTCCCACCATCAGCATGGAAAACCGATAGCGGTCTTGCGATCCTTCCGTATCCATCTGCATCATGGCACCGACCTCTGTTGCTAGGCGACGTGTGACACCATCACAGGGAATCTATAAACGGCAAGTGCAGTGCGAATGGATTTGTACTCGCCAGCAGGACACCAACGTGTTTATTTCCGGACTTCTGCAGCACCGCCGCTTCTATTGACCCACCTTATGTAAAGTGGGCCAGGCTCACATTTGGGTCACTCCTGATTAAGAAAGATGATGTGTATTGTGGACTATTAATACTGTAGCTTGTTTGGACTCGTAGGAACAGAGCACCATTGTGGCACGGCATCATATGGACTTCAGCCAGCTGGGGAAGCTCCTCCTTCGCACTGGGTGAACGTGCTCATATACACAAACTGATGTCAGCCTGCACACCTACACACAACACATCCGTACTCGCCGACCCAGTTGTGGCTGCGGCAGCTATGCACAACAAGACGCCAAGTCACTCCAATGGATGACGGGCCAAGTCCAGACTGGTTTCTACCAGCTGGACACCCACACATGCATGAAAAACAGGAACTCCAATTACAAGAACACCCTTTTCAAAAAAGTAAACCGAGCCCAAGGCATGAACAAGCAACAAGCAGACGTTCAGTGTGACAAGAGAAAAGGTTAAAGTACCACAACCCAGTTGAGCATGTCCTCACACTGACTGACATGTGAGCAAACAGGGCAGGAGTAAATGTTAATATTAGTCCAGGATGGGTTGATGATGGCCTCGGAAGTGCATGAGAACATCAATACAAGGAGCAAATACGGCGCTAAAAAGCAGTCATGTGTCACGGGTCCCGTTGCTCTGCATCGGTGACTCTCAAAAGGTGGTACGAGTACCATTGGTGGTACGCGGGCTTCATCTTGTGGCCCCTAAGAACACCAGAGATTTTAAGAAAAAGCTATATAGAGAGACATACACATATATATATATATATTTGCAGCTAAACAACAGAGTACTCCAGTCAAATAGAAGATCTTTGACAAATGTTTAAAAACGGTAGAAGCGTCCTATTGCCTTACATTGATTTATGACTGCATCATCCGTTTGGTGAGGTGAATTTGATACATGGTCATTTCTACACAAAATGAGGAGAATTTTGAAGGGAGACATCCCCCTGAAAACATTTTGTGAACTAGTATAAACGTAATAAAAACAAAGGCCACCCCATCCCCTTTTGGTAGTTCCCAGACAACGTAGGTCAGCAGAAGGTCATATACTGTGTGCAAACGTAGGTACTTTTTTTAGGTTGTGGTGTTGCCTTATTAGTGAATTAGCAAAAAACCTACATAATATTTTATCTTTTCATCACCTAGTGTATACATGGTCGCTATGTATGTGTGAGTGTGCCTCCAAATGCGGCATGACTGCAAAAAATGTCTGTGAAAACAGCATGTTTGTGCACGTACATGTGCGCGAGAGAGCGTGTGCGTGTGATCCTTGAAATTTCTTATTTCTTCGACCCAGCTCTGAAAACACTGAGATACACCCCCATTTGACATTGAGGGACATTGTGTGTCCCCTCCCCACTCCGACTCCCTATCATCTCCCAAACCCGACCCACCCCCCTACAAACACACAAATGACGGAATTATTGTATCAATTTGTTAAAAAAAAACAGTCAGCTCAATTTAAATCGTACAAAGGATGCGAAGTAGAGCATGCGCAGTGGAGGGGGAGGGGGGCAACTTCACTAGTTCAAGTTCATGCAAGAGGGGAATGTCAATAGTGGCCTATATTGCTGGTGGGGGTGGGGGGACCATAAGATATGCACATCAATACACACGCAGTGATTTATCATTGCGGACACTTGATTTGCTAGCTGGACAAAAAGGGTCACATGGGAATGGGGGGGCACTCTGGCATATATTATTTACATGAAAAGGGGCAGGAGGTCAAGTTGCATCTTGTCTTTCTACAGCTTTCAGAAGATTAATCACACGAATGCCACCACGTCACGCTCATCCAGGTCCTCTCACCTCTTGTTGCACCACAAGATTGGAAGATGTCCTCACAAGTATGTCCACGGGTAACACCGCTGTCTGGTTCCGCCTCGTCCCTTGTCCTACCTTCCACTGTGGTCTTGCGCTCTTGTTTGTCTCTCTTCTCCAGCAGACAGGGAGCAGTGCTCGTTCTGAACCGGGATGGGAGGGGTCTAGAAAATGGAGCCGTCAATCACAGGGGGACATGATTAGGACAATTTCCAGGAGGGGATGTGTATAATTTACTTTTCCTCACGTGAACCAAAAGTGGCGTATATGAGCTCAGATGAGCGCCAATGCGTGAGGCGTGCACACACAGTGACGTGCTCGCGAGCGTGAAGCGCGCGCAAGCGAGCTGAAAAGCGTGTGCAGGTTTATTGGACCCCTCCCCCCAGTACCACTTTCTAATCACCCCTTTTCAGCTTTACAGTGGTACAACCCAGCCGTTCTCATACAGTATGCTACTGCTGCTCGGCTGCATGCGCACGATTCCCCCAACCCCCTCCCCATCAGCAGGTAAACACGCGCGTTGCACGCGCACACACACCTGCGCCATCACGGCTAACTTTGACAAGAAATTATCATGACATTATTATAGTGATTATAATAATAATATTATATTCGTATTTACTATCTTTTGTAGTATTATTTTACATATCTGACAAATCCTACAAAATGTCATCATATATCCTTAATTTAACTGTTTCATTGTATTATGTTGGATATGCGCATAACAGTGGCACTGGAATAGTTATGGAGGGTTATTCATTTATACAAAATACACATATCTAAAAATATGCAAAATAATAATTTTATTTTAATATTTACTCATATTCACCTCAGTGCTGATAAATTATGTTCCTTTGCATCCTCAATTAATGAGGAGCTTTGGAATAGGCACAAATAGACTTTTAAATTGTGCAAACAAAAGTATAATCTACAGTGCATCCGAAAAGTATTCACAATGCTCACCTTTTTCCACATTTGTCATGTAACGTGCGTTTTCCAAAACTGAATAAATTCACATTCCACGTAACACCCCATAATGTCATCATAAAAAACTAATAAAAACACATGTACATAAGTATTCAAAGCCTTTGTTGATGCACCTTTGGCAGAAATTACAGCCTTACGCCTTTTTGAATATGATGCCACAAGCTTGGCAAAACCAAAAATCTTTGAGCAGTTTCACTTCTTCCTCAAGACTGTAACGTAACAAAATGTGGAAATAGTGAAGCGCTGTGAAAAAGTTATGTATGCGCTGTATATATAAAAGTATACAAATATGACAAAATATAATAAAAACAGAAATAAGGGGTGATAGACACACACCACAGTAGAATACATGATGTACATGTACTGTAAACAAGTCACGAAATATAAATGCTTATGAAATCTGCTTAGTAACAAGAGACAAAATGTTCCTTTACTCTGAAGTCCAAAATGTGTGTGCTCAAGGCCTGCACACAGTGTTTACTCTGTTGCATACAGCACCAGGATCGGCTTCCAGTACATTGAGATCTTGAAACAGTGTATTTGTGTGTTAGCAGTAAAGCAAAAAAAATCCAAAACAAGATGACAGGAGCATGCCCGATGTGTGCACAACAACTGCTACATGCTTGTAAGTCTGTGTTGGGACACTGCTCGACTAGGGCCGCCAGCTGTCCAGCTTGGACAGATTAACGGGCCTTCGGGTGGTGATGTAACACACCCTCAACTAGTGTGACACAAAACAACACACAACCCGAGTGATCCGCAGTGTCGCACAACACTGTGCGTTTTTGGGTGGGCCTTCACCCCATGAGCTCAGTCACGCAGCCTCTTGTGTAAACACTTCTTTGGGCCAGCAGGAGACCTTGCTGTGTTGCGCTGCCAGCAGAACGCCGAGGCAGAGGAATGCATTGTGTGCTCGAGTCGTGTGCACGTACGTGGTGACTCACAAATATTGCCTCTCAGGGCAAAGCCGCACAAAAAGTGAAGCTCTTTAACCTCGCAGGACAACGATGACGGCTGCGCGCTGATTGTGTTAACATCATTCTAATCGTTTGGCGCAGTGATTTTAATGTGATGAGATGTGATCATCGTCATGTCATCAAACACAGAACACAATGTGCTGTGAATGTGTGCCGACAGGAAAAACGAAGCCCACTTGCAAAACATCAAACAAATGGTAACTTCCTTAGCATGTGTCATAGAGGAAACCAAGCTGCGTTGCTTACTTTTTGTTGTTGTCTTTCGGGGTCTGCTTCCTCTCCTGATGATGGACTCCTGCTGCTCTAGAAAGTTATTGTTTGTCTTGATGGGCCCTGATGATGACCTTTCAACCACACACATCCATCCATCCATTTTCTGTACTGCTTGTCCTCACTCGGGTTACGAGTATGCTGGAGGCTATCCCGGCTGTCTTCAGGCGGGAGGCAGGAAGGCACCCTGAATTCATAGACACACAGACAAACATGCTTTTCTGAGAGGATCCGTCATCATTATTCCCCAAAAGGCTTTGATAGAATGTTTACTCCTTAAAATAACACCTCACTCATCAGCTTGTGACCATCCACTGGTGCTCCACGCTGACATTTGCTTTATCAGGCATTGAGCGGCACTCTCCTCCACCTTGGCTGTGTGTTTTTCTGCTTCAAGACCTAGAAGACTTGAATTAGGCTGTCTACCAAAAAATTCTGAATGGGAATGTCCTGCCATCTGTTTGTGACTTCAAGCTGAAACTGGTCTACGACACCTTTCATTCTGTCAAGTAGGATCCTTTCTTGGGTAGCTTGACTAGGTAGCCCTCCTTCCAGTGTGCTGGTACTTCTTCTTTCCATATCTTTTCAAAGAGAGGGTACAGCATCTCTGGTGGTCTCAGGTCTGCCTTGAGCTCTTCTGCAGCGATGCTGTCCGGTGTCCTGCCTTGCCGTTCCTCGGTAGCTTAATGGCTTTCCTAATCTCTTCCCTGCTTGGCTTCTCACAGTTGATGTCCATGTCAATGTCAGCAGGGTTGATGTCAGATAGATTTGGAGGGACAGGTCTGTTCAGAAGCTCTTCAAAGTGCTCTACCCATCTATGCAGTTGCCGCTCTGTTGCCAGGACAATGTTTCCTTTCTTGTCTGGAAGGAAACTGGTCGCTCAGGCCTGCTGTGCTCCCCTGACAGTCTTGGTGGTGTTGTACAGCTGTTTAATGTTATTACTGGCTGCTGCTTCCTCTACCTCCTCTGTCCGGATGTTGATATACTTGTGCTGGTCTGCTCTTGCGCTCATGCTCTATTCTCTGCTGGCTTCTGTGAAGTCATTGAAGTCGGCCATGAGGATGTTGTTGTCTTTCTCTGGGTACTTGGCCATGATGTTTTGCAGTGTGTCCTAAAATTGGTCCTTGACTTCTTCAACTGTCATTGGTTGGGGCATAGCACTGAATAAGGTTCATCTTGATCTTCTTCTTTGGTCTGAAGAATGCTGTGATTATTTTTGATCCATGTGCTTCCCATCCGATCAGGGCTCGCTGTGCAGTTCCTTTAAACATGAGTGCAATGCCTTCTGTGTGTGGAGCGTTGTCTTCTTTGTGACCGGAACACAGCAACATTTCTCTGGTGGGCAGTCTTCTTTGTCCTAACTGTGTCCAACAGGTCTCTCTTATTCCAAGCAGTGTAAGGTTGTAGCGCTTCATCTCTGCGGCTACTTGGGCTGTTTTTCACGTCTCATACATGGTCCTTACATTCCATGTTCCGATGTTGATGGAACTATTTGATAGAAGGAGGGTCAGCCTTGTAGCTTCTGTAGACTAACAGCTTTGAACACACAGCGTCATATGTCTTGATGAGGGCTCTTCCTCTCCTTGGGCAGTAGACTATTAGTCCATTTTTAATGTTTCTGTAGCATGTAGGGTTTTTTATGAGCTGCGGTTGCTAGCCCCACACCCAACACTACTCCTTTCCCATGCGGGAGTTTCTGCAAACATGAGTGGGCCAAAATTCCACCACAGCACTGTTAGACTCATTGCAAGTTATCGTAAATGCTTCATTGCACTTAGCAGCTTTAGGGATGCAATCACTTTTTCACACAGTGCCATGTAGGTTTGTTTTTTTTCTGCCTTAATAATAAAAAGTTGAAATTTAAAAACTGCATTTTGTGTTCAGTTGTGTTGTCATTGAATAATATTTAAATCTGTTTACATTCAAGTGTGACAAAAAATGCAAAAAAATAAAGAAATTCGGAAGGGGCGGGGGGAATAATTTTTTTCCCCAGTGTTGTCTGTGAAACTGCCAGTCTGAACGGTCTGATATTTATAATGGACCAGATGTGGCCCAATTATCAACAATAGATAACTGTATTCTTAAGAGCAATTGCAGCTTAGGAGGATGCACCACTTGGCGTTTTTTTTTCCTCCCCAGCCCCCATCTGCCACACTCACACTCACACACAATGCAGGCGACACTTAGATCCCCGTGAAGGCCCAGTGGGTTCTGTTTGATGCAGCAACCTAAAAAAACATCAAAAATAGCTTCACTTTGAGTGTACATCTCACACGTCCTCTTTAGCATCGCTTCAGCGCGCAAAGCCTCTTTGGTGAAGGAGGGTGGTGGATGTGGCTGTGGAGGTCCCCCTCCACAGCCACACTCTTAAGACGTGTTTGTAGTATCAGGAAGATGAAGATGTAAAAGATACACTCTCCTCGGGGATGATGGAAGTCTACTGTTACTGTCCATGGGACTGTTTTTAGCAGCAGGGACAGCTGCAGAAAAAAGTGAGGAGGGAGGAATGCTGGGGGGAGGTGATACTGTTGATTTTCCTGTGGCGCTGGTGGGGAAAAGGGGAGGTGCTTGTGATTGGCCGACTGTGGTGTGACATCACAACTTGGTGGCTGACCTACTTAAAATGGTTGTGACGTCATATCTGTCTCCTCGGTTCTGCAACCCCCGTCCCTCCTTGTGAATCATTTACAACTGCCCATAACCCCATTTCAAAACATGAAAGCTTGGCTCATGAATATTCATGCCTGGCACCATACGGAGATCACTGATCATTGCATTATTGTACAACAACATGCACAAAGATACACAGTAGTAACACGTAATTAACAGTGGCGTTTCAAGTCTGGCTCGTGGGCTATTTCTATTTTTGACTGGCTTGTTTTGTTTTGTTTTAATTAACAACAGGGTACTACATATATTAATGACAGTGGATTACACTGAGATTACTTTTTGTTTTTTTGCTATTGACAAATACTGTATTGGACTGTATTTGGATTTTCAGAAATATGGTACTTATAATAATACTTTTATTATCAGTAAATCATGTACCGCCTAGGTTCCCAAAGTGCAAGGGCATTAACTTCACATTTTCTTAAGTAAAAATTCAATTAGCAAATTTCCTGATCAAATACAGACCAGGCTGCAGCCAGTCTTTCCTCTCAACTTTAGTGTGAGAGCTGAGACTACCGTCTGAGTGAACTGCACTCAGTGCACTGTGTTGGATGGTGATTTCTATTTGCCAGCATATCACCAATACTGTATAATGTATGCAGAAACATTTATTATGCAGCATAACTTTCTATAGCTCATGTGATGTCTTTAATACAAACAGTAGTGTCAGATAGAGTCAGCAACGATTTAAACACATTAATATTTTGATGCTTTGTTGAGTACAAACAGTGGTGTGAAAAACTATTTGCCCCCTCCTGACTTTTTATTCTTTTGTTTGTCACACAAAATGTTTCTGATCTTCAAACACATTTTAATATTAGTCAAAGATAACACAAGTAAACACAAAATGTAGTTTTTATTATTTAGGGAGAAAAAAATCCTAATCTACTTGGCCCAGTGTGAAAAAGGGATTGCCCCCCCCCTTGTTAAAAAATTGCTTAACTGTGGTTTATCACACCTGAGTTCAATTTCTGTAGCCACCCCCAGCCCTGATTACCACAGTGAGAGCCATTATTCACAAATGGCAAAAACATGGAACAGTGGTGAACCTTCCCAGAAGTGGCCGGCCGCCCAAAATTGCCCCAAGAGCGCAGAGACAACTCATCCGAGAGGTCACAAAAGTTACCAGGGCAACATCTAAAGAACTGCAGGCCTCACTTACCTCAATTAAGGTCAGTGTTCACGACTCCACCGTAAGAAAGAGACTGGGCAAAAACGGCCTGCATGGCAGAGTTCCAAGACGCAAACGACTATTAAGCAAAAAGAACATTAAGGCTCGTCTTAATTTTGCTAAAAAAAACATCTCGATGACTGCCAAGACTTTTGGGAAAATATCTTGTGGACTGACGAGACAAAAGTTGAACTTTTTGGAAGGTGCGTGTCCCGTTACATCTGGCGTAAAAATAACACAGCATTTCATAAAAAGAACATCATACTAAAAGTAAAATATGGTGGTGGAGTGTGATGGTCTGGGGTTGTTTTGCTGCTTCAGGACCTGGAAGGCTTGCTGTGATAGATGGAAGAATAAATTATACTGTCTACCAAAAAATCCTGAAAGAGAATGTCCGGCCATCTGTTCGTCAACTCAAGCTAAAGCGATCTTGGGTGCTGCAGCAGGACCATGACCCAAAACACACCAGCAAATCCACCTCTGAATGGATGGAACTTAAGAAGGCGGTTCATGCTAGAAAACCCTCAAATAAAGCTGAATTACAACAATTCTGCAAAGATGAGTGGGCCAAAATTCCTCCAGAGCGCTGTAAAAGACTTGTTGCAAGTTATCGTTTGATTGCAGTTATTGCTGCTAAGGGTGGCCCAACCAGTTATTAGGTGCTGGGGCAATTACTTTTTCACACAGGGTTTTGTGGGTTTGGATTTTTTCTCCCTAAATAATAAAATCATTCACTAAAAACTGCATTTTGTGTTTACTTGTGTTATCGTTGACTAATATTTAAATGTGTTTGATGATCAGAAACATTTTGTGTGACAAACATGCAAAAGAATAAAAAGTCAGGAAGGGGGCAAATAGTTTTTCACACCACTAAAACGGATTTTGACTTCAGAGGATTATATTCCCACGCTCGACAGAAGGTGAACCAGCTTTTACAACAAAGTATCAGAGCTTTTTCTGGAGAAGGATAGGGTCAAAATACCACAAATGTTTTTTAGTTGATTAAATAAACTACCTAGGATGAAGGACAATTTGAAAACAACATTGATCAGTTAACACTTACCCTCAGTAGGGTCACAGGTTTGCTGAAGCCTATCACAGCTGACTTTGGGTGAGAGACAGAGTACACCCCAAAGCAGGGGTGCCCAAACACCCATCTACAGAAAACTTTCAGGTGCAATGATTTAAAAAAAGAAAATGTAAATAACTACATTCAATTGTATGTAAAGGAATATCAATTTTGGAAATACAAGACATTATTTTATTCAAAAAATAATATAAAGTTAGAAATCCCGCAGTTTTTACATGTTTAAAGCAAGCTGCAACTTGTCCCAATTTTTTGACAGTCCTTGACCGCACCATCTAACTTTCTCCCATGTGTCGCAGATAGACAGCTATACTGTATTTTTCCCCTTTTTCTTTCGTCTCATGTTTGGTCTCAAATGCTGATACAATGAATAATGGCAATATTTGATGACCTCATTGAGTGCTAATGTGCAAATTTATTTGTTGCATCTCTCTGAAAAACAAAGCTTTTCTGGTGGATGGTGGGTCTGCATTCGTTAAGTGCTTTTTTGATTGACATTTAAATTAGACCAGTACAGATCACTGTACGTATGTTTTGTTGATGTGTTGAAAATCTCTCCAGGTGACTAGCTAGCGCTCTGCTAGCAGTGCTAACAATATGCACATCCATGCTTATCTTCAGTCATGGTCACACTAACACATGCCCCCAAGTAGCTGTCCTTGTTGATGCCAGCCGGTAATAGCAGTTCATAACCCACATTTTAGCTTGCATCTAAAAAACACTCGTTAAATGGAACACTCAATATTTGTTCCCGCTTGTGGCTCCACGTGAGTTTCCTCAAACTATGGTGTGGGCCGAGGGTCAAACAGAACGTGCCCACGTTAATTGCACGTCAAAAAAAATCCTGCCGTTAAAAAACATGAACCT
The DNA here is from genome assembly GCA_024372805.1 of Oostethus manadensis. NCBI lineage: Eukaryota > Metazoa > Chordata > Actinopteri > Syngnathiformes > Syngnathidae > Oostethus > Oostethus manadensis. Next base: position 2,564,046 of record QODF01000117.1, read on the forward strand.
CACTGCACTTCACTGCAATGGATCATGTTCAACACAGGAAGTAAGCAAACCTTCAGTAATAAAAGTGTGAACTTGATGTTCTTTAAAGTAACATTGTGAAGCAAAACAAACTAAATCCCTTACCTTCTTGAACTGCTTAGCATATTTAGGCCTACATTGGATTAGTGTTTTGCGATGTATCAAATATACTTTTCTGAATGCGGCCCTCAGTGGAGTGGAATAACTCTGGACCCCTTGGACTGCCTAAAAGAAAATTATTATCTGTTTATTCTACTACGGCCAAGCAGGAAGGACGAGGAGGAAGTTAAAAGATGGAGGGGGGGTTACCCTCCACTGCCGCAACGGTGACTTGAAGTGTGTCCTTCCCTCCTTCTCTTCCTCCTGCTCTCATGAAGTTTTTTTCTCTTTCATTTTGGTCCACTGAGCTCTTGGAAGCCTGCTCATTTAAATGCACACCAGCTACGGGGCAAGTCACAGGGCAGACACAAAAAACAGCTCCAAAAGGCGTAAAGTTTTATCAAAACAAATGTGACACTTTGCACCATGCAGCATAAAACAATAAAGTTTTAGTGTGTGTACTCTTGGGTGTTCAACCAAATAAAGAATCGTCCCGAAAGTGCACAAAAAGTATCTGGACATTAGACCATGACAACTGGAAATACTTACATTTGGGGCACAGTTCACGGTGTCAGTTCTTGTTTAATGAATTAAATGTTAAGCACAAGAAAATGACTTGAATTTATAATGCACTTGGAGCAAGACATACTAAGTATAGTAGTACTTTGTGGCACAAGGATGTCAAAAGTATACTAAAAGTATAGTAAAAAAAAAAGTAACAGGTATACTAAAGTATACGTTTTAGCACTAATATGTACATAAACGTATACTTTTCAGTATAAGCCAAATATACAAATTTTAGGTATACAAAATTTAGTTTATAAAAAGTCTACTTCAAGTATACTTCCTCAGTTTTAGGAAAGTTGATTCGCAGTGGTGACACTTGAAAGGACATGCAGAGATAAGCCGAAAGGAAAAGAAGAAGGTACACTCATAGTACACTTGAATAAACGTATTATTGCTAAGTATTTCTACTAAAGGATTTTATAACTTGTGTCGTTATAGCCGATAAATTAGACTGATGTTGCACTGCCCCCTGCTGCCTCAGAAGGCGCTTTGCAAGTACGTCAATGAACTCAGTTCGATTGTTTATTTTTGTTTTGTTAACGCCAAGGCAGTACCGTTGCCCGCATATTTACATATGCAGATTTATATACAATAACAACAAGAGGTTTTCTGAAAAAGTCGGCCTGGATAAACATTAAAAGTCAAAACAGTCATGAAAACATTGTAGCAAGTGCCAGAAAAAAAGGAAAACATCTGACATTAGAAGGCAGCAAGCACACGAAGCATGACGTTAACAGGAAACGTGAGTACACAATACGGCGGTAACAGTCAGCAGCAAAGGGTTTACGCCCACCTTCCACGTTTTGCTCTCTGATTGGACAATCAAAAATAGCTAAACTAAATTTTACCTATTGGTCAATGACTGTTTTGTAACTGAGGAAACCAGAAGATGTATTCATTTAAATACATGGCGATTTAAAGAAGATGCCAAAAGTAACATCAAACGTGTTTCACAGCTGTAGAACGCATTTTAGTCTTTCCAATTTTCATTCATTCATTCATTTTCTATACCGCTTATCCTCATTAGGGTCACGGGGATGCTGGAGCCTATCCCAGCTGGCTATGGGCGAGAGGCGGGGTACACCCTGTACTGGTCGTCGGACAATCACAGGGCACATATAGACAAACAACCATTCACACTCACATTCATACCTATGGACAATTTTAGAATCGCCAATTAACCTAACATGCATGTTTTTGGAATGTGGGAGGAAACCGGAGTACCCGGAGAAAACCCACACACGCACGGGGAGAACATGCAAACTCCACACAGAGATGCTTTCCAATTTTACACATGAAAAAACATATGCGTCAAGAATATGGAGTTAGCGATGTTAGCAGTCGCCAATGAAGTGCGTGCCACCTACTGTACCCGGAACTATTGTTTGTTTTGTATCTATTGTTTGTTTTGAATATACTATATTTTTAATGCGACAAGCACAGCCATGACAAGAATTTGCCTATTTTCTTTCACATAACATACTTTTTTCGATTCTCTTTACAAAAAGTTAGCTGTTAAAACAGTTTTCTATTGGTTGGCTTTCCATCAGCATGGTCACCGCTTCAGTTTGGTTGAGAGTGGACCTGACAAGTAAACAAATTGTTTAGCTGAGCATTTTAAAAATGGGAAAAAGTAACAGATCGTCTTGCCTCACCTTTGATATTTAGCATCCTTCTGCGGTGTCGAGGCAGTGTCACATCCAGCCTCGAGGTGGATTCCGGTGTTCTCAGCACTGCCTCAAGTCTGCAGTGTTGATCACTTTCCTAGTGAAATAACACAGACAGTAAGCCATTGTTTCTTTGCATTATTTGTCCACAAGTGTGCTTTGTTTGCTGTACATGTGTTGGAGATGGTTTCCGTCTTCTTGCAGGAGTATTTGGACCTGCTGCTGCACATTCTCTTTGAAGCAGAATGGTCTTCCGAGCAGCTCGGAACTCGAGAGAAAAGTTACTTATTGTTTTACAGAAGTCCTCAGCTCTGGTTTCTCGTGCCATGGATTTGGAGTATCCCAGGAACAAGAGGAATGAGTGGAATCTGGACATATTTGTTCTGGTTAATTTGCTGGTAATGCATGCAGTACCTTAAACTGACCCACCTGTTGACAACCCTCCGGTGGACAGCTCTCAGGACCTTCATCCTGTCCTCAATCTCCCTCAGGATATGTGGAAGCCTGTGACACAGCACACTATCTGGTCCAAAGTGATCACCTTCTCCTCTTATTAGTCGCCTCTTTTCCCCCTTTGCTGAGTTACATTTGTTTGCTTCATCCAACATTTTCACGTGGTCCCATGAAGCCTTGCATAGGTCCCTGAGGTGCTCTAGGTTGGTTTGAACCAGGGAGTAGTCACACTATAAACATGGAAGAGGCTTTGTTTAGCATTTGGTGAATCTACAAAAACACAAACAATTGCACACCACCTTGCCAGCTTTGTTAACCGCTGTCAGGTCTGAGTAAAGATCAGAGGATTCTGGATAGCGTTCCAGCAGGAGCACGCAGACATGATACAACAGTGGCTGGCGGGAATGCGTGTCCCTCACCTGGGAGAGCTTTCCCAGGTAACTCAACTCAAAACCACGAGCCTGAGGCACAGAAGTCGATGCATGACTCACACAGCATGGACCGCATGAAGGGTTGCTGCCTTCTCACCTTACATTCGTTGAGGAAGTTACCAATGGCCAACACAGTTGCTAGAATGTGTCTGAAGGTCTCGCTAGCTACCAGTTGTTCCATGGCCAACTTTAGGTGGAAGAGTGGCTCGGCGATCTCCTAACAAGAGGCAAAAACAGTGAGCAGTGGGCAGTGATGCAAAGACTTGTCGTCACTCACCTGCTCCAAACAGTCATAATCCAACACGAAGGCCCAAAGCTTAAGCCTGGAGCTCAGATGAGAGATCTCCCCTAAAGCCTCAAGGCAGAGCTCGGCTGGGGCTAGAGGGCAATTTGGGTTTTGGGTTTTAGCCTCCTTGATAAGAGAGAGCTCTTCCTCGGTTGGGATGAGAGTTTGTAGACGCTGCAGTGGATAAACTCTTCAGCAAAACAATATTAGCCGTTAATGGCCTGGACTGTACCTGAATGTCCTCTCGGTCCAGCACACCTGTGTCCATGCTGTAAATAGCAGGAGGGAGGAGATGTGAGGGTGGCAGGCGGCTCAGGGTGATGGTGATATTGTTACTCCTTTTCATCCCCAACACTGACAATAACGCTTGTTTCTGTGTTAAAAAGAAAGACGATTAGACATCACTTCATGATAGTGCACCAGCAGCGACGTCTCTTACCCGCTGTCCACAAGCGAGACTCAAGCAGGTGCTCTTTCTCTTCCATTCAAACAGCAACTCCAGCCACTCTGTATCCAACTGGACTGGCTCCAGTCCGGCCCAAATGGTCTGAGTTCCAAAGCGAGTCCTCCTAGGAAGCGGAGTCAAACTCTGCAGGGCCCTCCAGTGAAGCTTCAGGGTGGCACATTTACTGACAGCCCTCTTTGTGGAAGCCAAGAAGAGTTTTGGATCAAGAGGAGGAGGAGGTGGTGGAGGTGCTGGGATGCCACAAAACCTTTCAACTATCGAGTTGGTTTCTTCTTCTTCGGTGAGGTCTGGTTCTTCCTCATCCCAGAGGTCTGAGAAGTCTAGAGTGTTAAGGCAGAGGTGCGTGGTAGGCTTGAGGGACCAATCCCACTTTGTGGGGCTGTCCTTGGTTTGATCTGATACTTTCATGGTCACTTCAACATTTTGAGGTCTTCTTCTGTCTGGATGCACCCTTGATGAACTCCTGCAGGTCTTCAATGAATCACTGAACATGTTCCTTTCTTAGTCCTCAAATCTTCAACATTGATGACTGCAGCCATCCTTTTAGCTCTTTCTCCTTCTGACAGCGAGAGAGATGGTGTCAGTCTGCTAAATTTGAGTTGCGCCCTTCCCTTAATTTCCTTATCAAACCTCCATCTCCTGTTTATAGTGCTTGTATATACACAACTCTCCACGATTTGATTTGCATCTGCTTCCCTCCCATAAAAAGTGTCGGGGGGTGGGGTTCAACCTTGCATTACATTCCTGGACATTGCACATCATCAGAACTGCACAAAAATCGTAATACATGAAGCCCAAGAATCCGAAACCCTGTATGTCCAGTGTAGCAAAACACACATTCTAAGGTCGTGTTCTGAGGTCAACTCGTACATTGTTGACTTGCAGGCGTAATGAAGTTCCCTCCCTCAGTCATGCAGCCGCCCTTAATCAAACCTTATCTTGTTTAACCAAACAAACTATACAGATTTGTAGAGTTTTGGGGGTGGGCGGCACTGAGGAATAGTGGTTAGTATGTCTGCCTCACAGGCAAGTCTTCGCAGGATACTCCGGATTCATGCAACACGCATGAAACATGCACGTTTGGTTGGTTAATTTTAATACTCAAGTTGTCCATAGGTGCTGGTTCGCTTTGCCAGCAGTAAGTCGAGCTTGTTTCCGGTGAATGTTGGCCTCCGCCAAGGCTGCCCTTTGTCACCAATTCTGTTCATAATCTTCATGGACAGAATTTCTAGGCGCAGTCAAGGTGTTGAGGGAGTCCAGCTTGGTAACCTTAGGATCTCGTCTCTGCTATTTGCAGACGATGTGGTCCTTATGGCCTCGTCAGGCTGTGACCTTCAGCGTTTACTGGAGCGGTTTGCAGCTGAGTGTGAAGCTTCTGGGATGAGACTAAGCACCTCCAAATCCGAGGCCATGGTTCTCAGTCGGAAACGGGTGGACTGTACCCTCCGGGTGGGGAGTGAGGTCTTGCCTCATGCGGAGGAGTTCAAGTATCTCGGGTTCTTGTTCACGCGTGAGGGGAGGTTGGAGCGTGAGATCGACAGACGGATCGGTGCAGCATCTGCAGTAATGCGGTCACTGTACCGGACCGTCGTGGTGAAGAGAGAGCTGACCTGGAAGGCAAAGCTCTCTGTTTACCAAAAGATCTACGTTCCCACCCTCACCGATGGTCATGAGTTATGGGTCATGACCAAAAGAATGAGATCGCGGATACAAGCGGTGGAAATGAGTTTCCTTCGTAGGGTGGCTGGACTCACCCTAAGAGATAGGGTGAGGAGCTCGGCCATCCGGGAGGAGCTCAGAGTAGAGCCGCTGCTCCTTCACATCGAGAGGAGCCAGTTGAGGTGGCTCGGGCATCTAGTCCGGATGCCTCCCGGGCGCCTTCCTGGTGAGGTGTTTCGGGCATGCCCAGTTGGGAGAAGGCCCCCGGGAAGACCTAGGACACGCTGGAGGGACTATGTCTCACAGCTGGCCTGGGAACGCCTTGGCGTCCTCCCGATGGAGCTGGAAGAGGTCGCTGGGGACCGGGAAGTCTGGACTTCCCTACTGAAGGTGCTGCCCCCGCGACCCGGACCCGGATAAGCGGAGGAAAACGGATGGATGGTCCATAGGTGTGAATGTGAGTGTGGTTGTCTGTAGGCCTACAGTATGTATGATTGAAAGGTGACCAAACTAGTCACCTGTCAATCACTGACAACTGGAATAGACTGCATCACTTTGTTATGTATACATAAATATGGGAACAATTTTAGCTATTACTCACACAGCAGATATGGAATAATCATATATTGGTTATATGATCATAAATTTTTTTGATGGTTAGCTTACACAACTAGTCGATGTATACCTAAAATACAACATTACAGTACAGTGGCCTATTCTATTTTAGTTCTACGTATTTAAAATAAACATTCCTTTGCTCTAAGAGTTTTATTTTGAAAGAGACAAGCGGAACTTAAGCGGAACGAACTGCTCTTACGCACTTCCGCTCTTAATGGGAGACTCGATGGCGGTATCCCGCTGAGCGCGCGACCTGCCAATCATCTGTATGTCGAATGACGTCACGACGGATTTGCTACAATGTCAAACATCGGCGAGCGGCGCGTGCTCACCAAGACACACAGCACCTGGCTAGCCTGCCAACACCAGACTCCGTTTACATTTTAGGAGGTTCACGTCGTCGTCATGTGTTGCAGGTAAGATGATCGAATGTCTTTTTAAAAAAAACATCAACGCGTCGTATGATTCCTCAATGTACTTTCGGGGTGTGTGTAAGTCGAGGATTGATGTGATTTTTGTGTGCTTAAAAGGTGTTTTGTAGCGATATCAGCATCATTTCCCGTCTGGTCCTGATGCGAAAAGTTGACTGTTACGTAACGTGAGTGCGGCACTACTCGCCACATGTGACTGGCGGGACTACGTCTGTAACACCAAGTTGATCTAGATTTTGGAATGACACAGCTTTAGCACATTACAACTTTACATCTCAGGAGTAACAATATATGGAACCATGCCATCACTGCAACAATGTGCGTACTATACATAATAATTCCCTTCTCCTCCAGGTCTACGTGAGCCAGGTCAGAGGTCATGCTGCGGGGGAACTCCCACAGCCTTTTTTCCTCTGAAGAGACATCTGACAATGACACCGAGGTTGTTCATCTCCATCATCTTTGTTATCTACCACTATGTGACACACCAGCTTCCATCAAGTGCTTTTTTAAAGTGCTTTTCTTTTTGCTTTCAGGTGGGGCCAAGGCGCCGAGGTCATGATGTGGCATGCATGTGCCAGATCACTACCGCCCCGCTTTATTCCGAAGCACACACATCTTCATTGGTGAGCATTTGCCGGGGTCAGTGTACAACCAAGGTCACCCATTCTGTCTGTTCTTTGGAGGTGGCGCAGTGTGAACACTGTGGAAGAAACCCACTTGTGGTGACCCGCTACTCCGAGGGATACGGAACAGAGGTACTGTGGCTTTTTGTCACCATGGAAACACGTCTTTTGAAACTGAAAAAGTAATTCGTTGGTATGTGGATGAAAGGCCAAACCACTTAATACCATAAATGTTTTAAATATAGCCAGGACGTTTATTTACCTAAACTGCAAAGAGTTTTGGAGGCCGACGATAATTGGAGACAGGCTGTTATTTATGAAAACGCATTACATACAACATCTTATTTAATTATTTGGTGTGTATGAGATAGTGTAAATTAAAATGTTGCTTTCTTCTCACCTAATAGTTGATTTAATATATTGCGCAACACAGCAGCTAATAGCGGTAAGGATCACACGGCTCAGCCTGCATTAATAGCGCTGATGAGTTAATTGTAAACAACGGTACGGAAAGTGCAACACGCATTACTTTCACACCAATAGCGCATGCGGAGGTAAATAAATCTGCTGGAAGAGGACTGGTCATAATATTTCAAATGTAGGTACTGCCATCATGTAAACTTTATATGTAAAAAAAAAACAATGGCAGTGCCAATGTTTTTTGACGCAACACTAGTGAGAGACCACTGAATAGAAGGTGTTATTTGGAACTTTTACTATATTGTGTATGCGTATAGAGTAGCGGTGCAACGATTTGATTCGTATCACGATTTGTGGTTTCCAATTCAATTCAAGGATTCAATATTGGTTCATTTAGTACGATACGAAACGAAACGATTGAGTAAATTTAAATCGATTGAGTAACTTTTTTGCCAAAAATTCAAGCAGTCTGAGGGTGAAATAAAAAGCTGGACACTGGACTGTGTAGGTGAAGTTTCCTAAATTGCCCTTGCTTTTTGTAAGAGAGTCAAGTATACATTAATTATGAATATAAACAAATAGGTAAACAACAGTTCATGGCAAATGCATTTGCGTTTTATTTGAATAAAGTGCAACCAACACTTCAATTAAAAAAAAATTAACAAGGTCAATGATTAATTCTATCTAACAAAACATGACTAACTTTAATTTGATACCTCATTCACTTCTCTAACCAAAGTATCAAAGAAGTTATTTCGCAATATCAGGTTTGAGTGACTTTTCATGTGCAGATAGATATTAAAGTGAATGAATATCCTACATATGATAACGTTTGCTCAGACCCTATTAAAGCTACGAGGAGGTTTTTGATCAACACCCATCATTGCAAGAAAAAATGGAATATACGCCAGAACAACAGTGGCTCCCAAACGACAAGCCCCCCATTCAACCAGAACACAAACATGCTGTGTTCAACTATATACATGCTGTTCGGTATTGTGCACCTGTCCAAAGGTTTTGGCTTCAGGTATGCGAGGAGCTGTCCACTTGGTCCAAATGTAATTTTCCAGCACACCCCACATTGTGTTTACTTGGCCATTTAGGTGGCATCAATATCGATAATAACACCTCACGTATGGTCCTTACTGCGTTATGCATTGCAAAGAAAACTATTCTCATGAGTTGGAAAACAAAAGCCAATCTAAGTATGAACCAATTTAGGAACCTTTTGTTAGATCATATCTCTTGTGAGACAATTACTGGCTCTTTAAACAATCAATTGGACCAATCTCATTCACTCTGGTCCCCGGTGATTAGCTCTTTCACTTCACTCTGAGAGTTGGGCGGCTGGCGGAGGTGCCAGGGGCATACGGGCCGCTGGGGGTCCCTTTGGGAGGGGAGCTGGGCTACGCTGCTCTGCGGGGGACCGGTGTTTATCTCTGTGAGGCTGGGGTAGGTCTGGTGCCGAGACGACCGGTTGGTGGAGGGACGGGGGACCGTGGGTTGGGGCCTGGGTCGTGGCCGTCGGGGCCCGGGCCGGGTGGCTGGGCTGGCTGGGTGTGGGTGGGGCGGCACTCCTGGGCCCTGGATGCCCCGGGGGCATCTGGGTTGGCCTGGACTCGCTGCTGCGGGGGTGGATGGGTGCGCGTCCCAGTGCCGGATTGGTGCCTGGGAGGACCAGGGTTGGGGGAGTGTACAGGGGGTTGGGCGGGTGTGGGTGTGTGTGCGCGAGTGCAGGTGTGTGTCAGTGTGTTTGTGTGTATGTTGTATGTTGGGTGCAGGGGATTGAACATGGGTGTGGGCACAGGGGGCAGTGGTGAGGTGTGTGATTGTGCCTGGATGGTTGCTGCCTCTTCGAGTGGTGGGGTGTGTTGCCCGGGTCCTTTCTGATACGGGGTGGGGATGGCGGTGGTGGTGTTTGGGGGTGTGGGCCGCCGGGGTCTCCTACAGTGGCGCACATGGTGGCTAGTGTGTAACATCTGGGTGAGGCTGCTCCCGGGCTGCGGTCGCTGAGCGTCCGGGGCCTCGCCTCGCCTCGTGCCAGCCCCTGCCCCGCGGTGGGTCCCAGGAAACAGGGGTGCCTACTGCCCAATGGCTCGTCCTCTGGGAGGGAAAAAAAAAATATAATTTCCCTCCTAGTCTTACTATCCTTCGCGCCCTCGCCCCCCCACTCCCTGAAAACAAGCACATAGAATCTTGGGGAGTGCGCGTGCTCCATGGGGGTGTGGCAGGGGGGGGTCACAAACATGACCTCCTTCTGTCATGCCCTGGGGGCCGCAAACTCCCCAGTTTTAATTACACTTATTCACTAAGTGTAATTAAAGTGTAATCTATACATAGACTCACAGACACCTCACATTCATTTTTGGGGGGCGGGACTTGTGTCACAGGGTGGGCAGAGCTACTTAGCCGTGGTCAGCCGGCGGAGTGGTTCTGCCCATAGTGTCACGCAGTTTCGGCTCCTCAATTTTAATTGCCTACACACACATCTTACACTTCATAACACTTTTAGTTGGGTGGGGAGGCGGGGATTAGAGGATCCTGTTACACCCCTGTTTTTTTTTTGGACGCTCCCTGGGGCTGGGGGTGGTGGGGGGGATTGTTTCGGCTCCGGGTGTCAGTCGGCAGCAGTGCTGGGAGGAGTGCCTGCGTGCCTGCGTGCATGTGGCGCTCTGTAGATTTTCCGGCGGCCGGGTATGGTGGTATGGCCCCGTGTCCTGCTCGCTGCATTGAGGGGGTGGCACATCCAGGTGCATATGTGAAAATGTAGGTGTGTAAGTGTATGTGGTGGCATGTGTGAGTATAGGAACAGGGTTTGGTGTGGGTACTGGGGCTGGGGTGGACGGGTCACGGGGGGTGAGAGGGGTGAGTAGACCCATGGGCCCTCTATGGGCGCCTGCCTCTGGCGTTGGGGAAGGCGATGGCCCGCGGCAGTTGTGTCTGGGGTGGCCTGGAGCTCCCGGGGTGTTGGGTATGGCCCCTGCTTTGGGGGGTTGGGTGGCTTCTGGGCCCGGGGGCTCGGGAGCGGTTGTCCTGCTTGCCCGAAGCTGGCCGGCCTCCGGCGGGTGTTCCGGCGGTTGGCGCCCGGGCCCCTCCTGTGGCCCCTGCTCGGCGTCGGGCCGGGTCTCCCTTCCACCTCTTCGGAGGGGACTCGCGGTTGCCTCTTGGGGTGGCGGGGTCGGGCCTTCCCCTCTGTGGGGAGCCTGCTGGGGGGCCGTGCGCCGGCGTCTTCCTGGTCGGGACCTCGCTTTTGGAGGGAGTGTGGTTTGGGATGCATGGCGGTGTTCACCACGGGCATCTCCTCATTCTCTGTTTCGCTCTGATGCGGTTTATCCTGTCACTGCAGAGTAATGTAGATTTAATGTAGATTTGTTGCACGTGTCATTTGGATGGTCATTGTTCAAGAGGTTCTGTTTCTTTTCTCGTTGTTTTTCTTGTATGTTTATCATTATTAGTACATATGTATGTATGTATGTGTGTTACATATGTATGTATGTATGTGTGTATACATATATATGCACACTGTATGTGTGTGTGTGTATGTATGTTTGTACTGCATGGATATGTGTATGTGCACAGTATGTGTATGTATGCGTGTACGAATATGTGCATGTATACATGTGTATATATATGTGTGTGTGTGTGTATATATGCGTGTGTATGTATGCGTGTACGAATATGTGCATGTATACATGTATATATATGTATATATATGAATGTGTGTACATGAATATTAGTATTATCATTATTATTATTATTATTTTCTTCTTTCCCCTGTATTTTTGCTCATTTTGCTCTGTGACTGTTCTGGTTGTTGCGGAAATCTTGATTATCACGTTTTTTTATAATATGGTTGAAATATGTTTGTGACGTTCTTCTGCACCCTTTCTTATATCCCCCACCCCACCCCCCACCCGTCCCTTTTCAGGTCAGGTCCGGCATCGAAATGCGGCGCAACAAAATTCATAATAAACGCAGTCAAATGTCAAGGGAGACTCATTTGGATTATGAAATCTCCCTTGGCAAAGAAAATTTTGCTCAGCATTTAAAGGCAGCTTGACAAAAGACAAGAAGACAAAAAAAAAAAAAAAGAACACAAACATGCACAAATACTCCCAAAGCAAATTGAAGAGGAATAAGTCATCTAGCTAACAATCATATATACCAATGACAGTATACCCCACATCCAATGAAAAATGTGCATATTTTAGGCGTCCACGCGGACTTTTCGAACAGAGCGCGCACGCTCAGCGTCACATGAGGTCATCCGTGCGCCCTGTCAACAGACATGACTAATCGACGTACGACAAGTCAAACTGTTACAAAACTGTTAGTCTTTATCATTAAAAAAGCTAAAAAACACACATCCGTGTAAAACCTGCAGTGCTTAAATCCAATGCTTTATTTCCTAGTATCGATTAAATCGATTGATTACCTTTCAAACAATCATTAGATCGATATACAGTATGTCGTCTGGAATGGCAATTTGCGAACACAGAACAATGTAGTTTGATCATAGGAATATAAATTGCTACATCGATCTATTGAATGAATCGTTACACCCCTAGTACAGCATATAGTATATAAGGTATTCAAATGGTATTCTAATGTTAACATGCAGGAGGAGTGTGTGCTGTCGGATCCTCAGGGGGAAAGCGACGCAGATGCTGACATCGAGGACACGGACTGCAGGTTCGCTAACTTGTTTCTTGGCCAGAGTTGGACAGCTTTTTTTTTCACCGTCTCTGAACAACATGTTACTTCATTTTAGACTCCAAGAGCCTGGCACTCTGCAGCGAATCAGCTCACGGCGACGCAAACGACCACGCGTGGCGCGGCAGGATACCACAGAGAGCGAAGACGACGGCGGTCGGAGTCACGGGTCACATCGCTGGAACCTGCGGCTCAGTCCAGATAGGTCACAGAGTCGCACCATCCTGGAGGTAGAGCACAGCATGTTACATATACAGTATATCTTCCAAAAATGTGTAGACCCTTAACATTTCACCAAGCATTTTTATGACAGTACAGTCTCTCATTTATTGCTGTTAATTGGTTCCAGACCCGACCTAGATGAGTAAATTTCCACAAAGCAGGATTCCTTATTTTTAAATGCAATATTTTCTCAGTTAGAACTTTGAAAATCTAGCTTCTAATTACTTTACTAGCTTCTAAATACACTTCTAACATTATTAGAGCCCTCTAGACAAAAAATGACACAAACTATTTCCCATAAACGATCTTAGCTAAACATTATTTTGAGACAATTTTTTCATTAATCCATGGCATAATAATGCGCGAGTACACCGTATCAAAAGCAATAAACTTATTTTATTACCAATAAACTAATTTCTCTAATATTTAACATTGTAACTGAAAAGTGAAGAGATTTTAAATAAAGTTAAATAAACAACATAATAAGCGGCATAGAAAATGAATGAATGAATAAAATAAACAAACAAAAAAAGACTAAAACACACAGATGAAAAGACACTGTTGTGTCCTGTGGGGAGTGTTCCAGGAGAACGGGATTGGTGGCGCGCTACTATGTACCATTTGGTCCTTGTACAACCGGAGCAGGCGTCTGGATTGCATTGCCAGCAGTAAGTCCAGCATGTTTTTGGTGAACTTATTTTTAGGCGCAGCAAGGCATCAAGGGAGTCCAATTCGGGGGCCTCAGCACTTCCAAATTTGAGGCCATGGTTCTCAGTCGGAAAACATTGGATTGCACCTTCGGAGTTGGGAGCAAGGTCTTGCCCCAGGTGGAGGAGTATCTCGGGCTTTTGTTCACAAGTGAAGGAAGGTTGGAGCCTGAAATTAACAGGCAGATTAGTGCAGCGTCTGCAGTAATGCGGTCGCTGTACCGGACTGTGGCGAAGAGAGAGCTCAGCAAAGCTTTCAAATGACCGGTCAATCTTGCTTACCATCTTCGATCACAGATACAAGCAGCTAAAAGGACTTTCGTCAGTAGGGTGGTTGAGGAGCTCAGTCATCCAGGAGAGGTTCGGAGACCAGGCGAGGTGGCTCAGGCATCTAGTTCAGATGCCTCCCAGACGCTTCCTTGGTGAGGTGTTCCAGGCGTGCCCAGCCGGGGAAAGGCCCCAGACCCTAGAACACGCTGGAGGGATTATGTCTCACGGCTAGCCTGGGAATGCCTTGATGTCCTTCCCAGATTAACTGGAAGTGGTGGCTGGGCACCAGGAAGTTTGGACTTCCCAACTGAGACTGCTGCCCCACGAAACAAGTCCCGGATAAGCGGAAGAAAATTGATTGGGGGATTAAATACAATATGCAAACGGGCTGAAATTGACATCAGATATACACAACAGATAGGATGAACATATTTGACATTGTTTTCCTCGGTTTATTTAATATGAATAATAACAATATGTCTGCAGCATATTTTCAAATGGCTATGGCTTTAAATCACTGTAGTCTGTGAGTCATGACCCTCGAAGTAACGGCACTGTGAATACTCTCACTTGCTGGTAGCCTTGAAGGAGAATGACCCATTTCTGTTTGCCTGCTTGTTACGCCTCACAACACTCACTCACAGCACTCTGTGTGTAAACTGGCTAGTGCCAACAAACGCGCATGCACATGTCAATTTACTGAGGCTGGCAAAATGATCAAGTTTGATTTCATTTATCGTGTGGTTAATTTATTTATTGATTGATTGTTGTGACAGGCCACACATGCAAGCATAGGGAGAGTGTTTTGTTGTTGTTTCTTTCTTTACTTCCCAAAATTTTAGCGATGGCGTAACGTTACTGACACTTAGTGACCAGTGTAGAATACTAATTATCACCTTGTCTTTTAACCAGTCCAGGGTGTACCCCGCCTCCTGCCCAAAGTCAGCTGGGATAGGCTCCAGCATACCCGCAACCCTAATGAGGATAAGCGGTATAGCAAATGGATGGATGGAACTTGTCTTTTAATGTTTTCTCAATGTCTTGGATTTGAAGTGCTATGTGCCAACTGTATACCTTGTCAAGGAACAATAGTACAGAATAGGGGTCTCAAACTCGTGCCATGGAGGGTCGAGACCCTGCAGGTTTTCTTTTCTTTACAGGTTTCCAGCCGGTCACCACAGCAGATGGTTTTAATGATCAACACCACCTACAATTTGAGGGAAGGAGTTCCTCAATTAAAGCACCTGCTTTAGTGGTTGGAAAGAAAACATGCAGGGTCTCGGCCCTCCATGTGGCAGGAGTTTGAGACCCCTTTTATAGAAAGTAATCTTGGATATATTTTAGAGAAATAGTGTACAGCTTCTATGACAGTATTTACTATGCACTGAAAATAAGTCAGCGCACAGTCGTCATTGTCTAAACAGCTGGTAAGAGAGTAAGAAGATAACTGTACACTGTACTCTTAAGTATATATCAAGTTCAGGTCAGGCGTTCTTATTTTATCCCATAATATTGTTCTTTGAGAAGATGAATTGAAAATTGTTGCACAAATGTGGGAGCTTTACTTACTTTGCTGACATAATGAATGTTGAAGATGATGTTTCTTCCTGGCATACGTGGTAGGAGAGCATCTCACAGGTGAGGCCGCTCGTCATCAAGCAGGACAAGCAAGTGGAACAAGCTCAAACAGGCCAAGAACCTCAGGTGTCCGCATGGGTGCCACCCCTCTCCTCCCCGCTTGTACTCCTCTTCTTGCTTGTCTTTGGTGCCGCCATCGCGTCTTTCCTGCTCACATGGGTCAGAACCTGACAGGCAGAATCAAGAGTCTACATCAAGCATAACCACATTTGTAATTCCTCTCATTGTTTTGTTTAATGTTACATTTCAATCTTGAAGTCAATCAAAAGTGGACCCTGTTTGGACCCTAATAGAAGTCATTCAGTCAACATCATGTCATCAAGCTCTCACCTCCTCCTCCTTCTTCTAAATAGACTCACACATAAAGTCGGCGTGACACAACAATGATGACTATGCAAATCCACTGTTCCTACTGTGCTTCTTGGCCGCTGAAGAACGTTCCCCCCATGTCCTTGTCTCCACGCACTGTACATTCTTCAGGGACTGTGACCTGACCGACCCAGTTTAAAAAGCAGTAGCAGGAGAGATCCCATTACGTTCCCATCTGTGATCACAGTATGTTAGTATTTTATGTACCTTCCAATCTAATCAAGTCAGCTGGACAATCAGTCAGTCAATTAAAGCTAAACCCTCTGTGATTATTTGTTTTGTGTTTTGAGGGTCCATAGTGTTTCAATAAAATTACCATTTTTGACTAAAGGCTGTTGGTATTTATTCATTGATACCCGCACAAAAACACACACTTTGTTGTATTACTATCTAAAAACTGAGCATTACTGAAGGCAGAATTTGGAATCTTGTTGCATAAAAATGAAGTGGCCCGTGATCATCTAATTATAGGTCCAATACGGCATCAGACCCCCCACCCTCAATGATAGCTAGGCACTAAACAGGTCACCTCAAGAGTCTTATCAAGCTCATAGACATGTGACCTACAGGACTGTGAGGGTGTTAACAACCTAGCAGTAGTCAACAAACTGCTTCAGAAGTTGACCTTGAAAAGGTTTCAGCGGTTACACCATCAACTTCATTAGGGTGATGAACTTGTCAGTTCCGTTGTTTTGTCTCCTTCAAATGCCTTGACTTTGTGCGTAGGTTTGAGTTACAGAAGCTGACTCATTGCCTGAGTGTGTGTGCACTCAGAGCAGCAGTCATCGTGGGCAGGTAGGCGTGCTTAAAGCGGTAACTCTGTGAAGGTGCCATTAGTCTTAAACCAAAATGTCCCCTATTATGCAAAAGTGACTTTTTAGTGGTATTCAGCTGGGGTGTCCATGCATATGCCATTTTGATAGGCTCCTGATAAAGTTCAGTTGAAAAATTTCAAGAATTTACATTTTGAACTTTTAGATCTTAAGGAGATTGTAAGTAGAGCTTCAAAATGCAAAAAGAAGAAATGGGTGTGACACTATAAATTAGTAAGAAATTTATTGCGCATACCATTAATCTGAAATAGGCAAATCAAACTCTTAAGACAAAAGCTAAAAAAAAACTAACCCCCCCCTAAAATAGAAATAAAGACCCTTATGACATCATCCTCACGCACAAACAGCATTGTGAGGATGAGGATGAGAGACTCAAAGACCTCTCATGTGACCACCATGTGAACTTGTCAGCTTCTGATGACATCCTTGTGTTGGCTCTTTAACCAACTGTTTGCTCCCTATACTGTAACTCGTGCACAACAACAAAAACAGGTGTAAATGTGTTGTGTTCACTCCCCCCCCCCTCTCAATCCTTGACCCAGATTCCTCAATGTTTGGATGCAGAGGAGCAATGTGAACTCACTTTGGCCGCCCTCTCTTGGCATTTAATACTGATCCCGGCTTGAAATTAAATATGCCTGCCACGACGGAGAGAGCCATGAGTGGTATCCAGCTGCCTCCGAGTGTGGGCGGCTCGGTTTAAAAGGGTCAGATGTTTGCTTTGGAATCAAAAAGCTGCAGTTCTTCAACTCAAGAGAAGGCCATGCGTAACATTAGCACCTCAGACTGGCTGGAATTCTAATTAGCTGTTGATATACAGTAGTGCGCCCAATATAGCAACCTGTTTGCTTGCAAAGACGATGAGGAGCACGTGAGAGGAGCACAAAGGAACAAGACGCAGTGAAGTCTAAGTGTCGACTCTGACAGAGCTACATGGAGGTGGTGCAGCTCGACTGGGATCAATGGAGGAGAGAGATGGCAGAAAGGTGGAAGAGGACATGGAGGGAGAGGGTGAGGAGATGGACAAGTGAGGGAGAGGACAATAAGGAGACTGACAATGAGGTGAGTGAGCAGGACAAAGAAACTGGGAGTGAGGAGATTGATGATTTGCATGAGGAAGTTGAGAAGGTGGTCACTTACTCCAGCCAAGATGAGCTGGAGCAGGGAAGCTCAGCAGCAGAAGATTATCAAGAAGGTTCCAAACCTTCAAAAGAGAATGAGAAGCTAGTAAGTTTTTTCAGCCAGGATGAGCTGGAGCCGGTAAGCGCAGCTGCAGAAAATTCCAGATCTTATGAAGATGAGAGCAAATGCCTCCAGAGTAGCGGACAGCATGTTGATGACAGAAAGTGGAGGAATGGAATACATAATGCAATGAAGGAGGCAAGAAATGTTTGGGAAGATGGAAGGACAGCTGCTGTGGAATTGTGGACAAGCCATGAAGAAGAGGAGGAGGAGTCCAGTGATGATGATGAGGAGGAGATCGTGCGCTCTCAGGATGAAGATGACGTAAAGGTGTACTTCAAAGACGACCACCATGTGGAGATGTTTCACATTTTGACAGAGTTCCGGGACTTGTCTCAGTTTACAGATCTAACTCTGAGCACCAAAGATGGCGCCAGGCTGCACCTGCACTCTATTGTCATGGCAGCCGTCAGCTCGCTAGTCAAGGACTGTCTGAAAAACAACGTGCACCAGGAAGGAGAGCGCAGGCCGCCTATTTTCTTGGATCTGGACGTAGACCACCATGGTTTAGAAGCAATTGTAGAGTTTGCCTACACAGGACTCATATCCTGCCTGGAGGAGGTAGAGCAGGTGAAGGCTGCAGCTCAGACAATAGGTGCCCACAGAGTGTTGGCTCTTCTCAGGAAGATGGAAGAGTCCAACACTAATGGAGGCAGTATCTCTTCTTCAGAACAGCTGGCCATTACTCTTCAAACCACCAGAGAGCTGTGGATGGATCGAGTGGGCTGTGACATCATCCTAGAAGCAGTTGGATTATCACTTCCTGGTGAGTAGGTAACCTATGTAACCTAACACTCCAACACTCATGGTCCACTTCAGGATTTCTAATTGTTCCTGCCTCTAGTCCACAGAGTCATCCTGGCAGCCAACAGCGACTTTTTCCGCGGAATGTTCAATTCAGGCATGAGAGAGTCCACTCAGTCTCACATCAGCCTTCCCTTTCTATCAGCTTCAGACTTGGAAGTTCTGATTGGTTCCTCTTACAGTGGGACGCTCCTACTCAGTTGGAGTCGTGTGTTCGAGATCAGCGCCACCTCTCTTCAGCTCCAGTACCAGCCGGCGCTCTCCCTAAGCCTAAACTTCCTGCAGCAGGAACTCAACCCACACTCCTGCCTGGATGTGGCATCGTTTGCCAAAGCCTATCAGGTGGCTAAACTTCTTGAAGTCTCAGACGACTTTGTGTTGAGGCACTTCCAACAGGTGGCGTGCACCTCCAAGTTCAAGGACCTGCCAGCCAAACAGCTCTTGAGGTACCTGAGCAATCGCTCTCTTTGTGTTTCGTCTGAACTGGTTGTGTTCAAGGCGGTGGCAGCCTGGATTCAAGCCAGACCCAAGACTAGACTTAAACATGCCAGGAAGCTCATGAAGACCATCCACTTCTCCCTCATGACATTTCAGGAATTCAAAGAGGTTCGGACTGTGAACATGTGGTCCAAGCACAACCTTGCGGACCTGTATGAAACAGTCTTGGAGGATTTCTGTTCCAATGAGGTGGAACCACAGAGCCGGTGCCGCATCTATCTGCCAGAACAAAGTCTTGTCCTGACCGGAGGTGACCAAATCTCAGAGGACTTGGGCCGGAGACATATCAGCAGAGAAGTCTGGTTTGGGAATTCCCTGATGAACCTCATTGGAATAAAAAAGGCAATGGAGTGGAGGCGTTTGGGAGAGATGCCAGAGCCTTCCAGGTTCCGTCACGAGGTGGCAGTGCTCAAAGGACAACTGTATGTGTTCGGTGGGAAGAAGTACTACGGCACTGGAGACACCCTGCATTGTGTTTATAGGTGAGGCATCCAGGTGTTTATCTTCCAACCCTGGATTATAAATGCATTTCCTCTCACCGCAGATATGACCCGCTTCAAAACAGTTGGCAAAGAATGGCTGACATGACACAGAAGAGAAACTCCTTCTCGGTGGTGGTGATTGGCGGGAGCATTTATGCCATCGGAGGCCACTGTGACCTGGAATATGTAGAGAGTGTGGAATGCTTCTCACCTGATGCCAACTCTTGGAGGTGGGTTGTACTGTATAGCAGGTTACTGATAGCTGCAGCTAATGATCAGTAGAGGGTAGTACGTTACCAGATGTTTGAGGAGCAAACCCCTATTGAAATAAAATCCCAATATATGGTCAAGGACTTTAAAATGTTCTTATGTTTTCCACTTCAGCTTGGCCTGTCCCTTGGATCTAACACTGGGTGGACATATGGCAAAAGTGTTGCAAGGCCAGATCTTCATCTCCGGAGGACTGAACAACGACTATCCATGTCTGGCCTCTCTGTTTGTGTACCACCCAGAGAGAGGAAGCACCTATATGGCAAACATGTCTCAACCACGCGCCTACCACTGCATGGAAACCCTGGATAACCATCTTTATGTGGCTGGGGGGTTCACACTGGACAGTAATGACACAGTGATAGACCAGCTCACCTGTGAGGTGTACATTCCCGCTAGTGACATGTGGACAGTCTTCTCGTCCCTGCCGGTGCCTCACGTGGGGGCAGGGAGCACCATACTGGAGGGGAAGATGTACCTGCTAGGTGGGTACAGCCAGGAGGACTACAGTGACACCAAGATGGTCCACCGCTACGACCCTGCCCTGTGCAGGTGGGAGAATATGGGCAAGATGCCCGGGCCCAACAATGATCTGCGGGTGTGTTTGCTACATTTGCCACCACATGTACGCATGTAGGACACTTTTCTATGATAAATGACTCCCAGAGTGGTTGAAGTTGGAATGTATTTAAAAGTGTTGTAATTTATGTTAACAGAGGTGATTTTTGAAGCATAGCTACACCTCCCGCTGCCTCAGCCGAGCAAGAAACATTGAGCTTCCCACGCTGGCATTGAGCTGTTTTTTATATTTTTGCTTGTTTACTTACTAACTAAAAGACATAGCAAATAGGCCAAACACTTATGACAATTTCTATGATAAAGTACTTCCAGAGTAGCTGAAGATGAACATGTTTTAATGGGTTGTAGGGTAGGTCCTTGCTACTCACAAATGTTACCATCCGAGACCAATCGTGGATGACGAAAACAGTATTTTTTACACGCAACTCACTCTTCTCCTCCAGCCTTCCTGCAAGCTTGATTGATTTTAAATCACCATTTGCAATAAAAGTGACTGTTGCTACAGAAGCTTTTCTGTCTCTCTTCAATTGCCATTGTTCTAAAGCTAAGATTGGAAATGCATTGACGCAATCCAGGTTTAAACCCTAAATATTCCTCACACACTTATTAAATAAATTAGAATATTTATATACACTGCCTGGCCAAAAAAAAGTCGCCACCAAAAAAACAGGACATACACGCTAATATTTCGTTGGACCGCCTTTAGCTTTGATTACGGCAGCCATTCACTGTGGCATTGTTTCGATAAGCTTCTGCAATGTCGCGAGATTTTTTTCCATCCAGTGTTGCATTAATTTTTCACCAAGATCTTGCATTGATTATGGTAGAGTCTGACCGCTGCGCAAAGCCTTCTCCAGCACATCTACAAACAGGTTCTCAATGAGGTTAAGGTCTGGACTCGATGTGTGAAAGAGATGTGTCATTCACCCTGAACCACTCTTTCACAATTTGAGCCTGATGAATCCTGGCATTCTCATCTTGAAATATGCCGGTGCCATCAGGGAAGACCTGCTCATTCAGTATATTCAGGTTCAGCTGACGTCATTCTTTGAGGACATGGTGTGCTTTGAGCACACCTCGAATCTATTTGCTTAGTTAAATCCAGGTGGCAACTTTTTTTTGCCCAGACAGTGTATAATAGTTATAACATGTAGGTAAACACCACTAATGAGTGATAATGAAAGATCTGATGGTTTAGCCTTCAGCTTAGTCATCAGACTAGTGCTACAACTGCGGTTTTATTGTTATAGGACCGCCTGCATCCCTCCATCTCCTGCACTCCACAAGGTACTTTGTCGTCCTGGCTAGTTGTTCCCTCCACACTGCTTGCTTGTTGAAATTCCAGTAACTTCACATCACCATCACATACTGTACTAACTTGCAAGTTTTGAGGTTTGTAACGTTTCTATAGCCAAACATAAACAAACAGGGCTTTGCCATCCTGCACGTCCTGACGTCAAGTCCTTATGTGGTATAGTACATGTCATGCTCTGCAGTGACATTAGTTTGGGTGCTATGTTGTTTTTGTTCTCCTTGCTCGTTCTTTGCACTTTCTACTGACCTTGTGTCTCTTGTGTAGATTCTGGCGACTCCCATTTGGGACAAAGCTGCAAAGGTGCCACAGCTGCTCTTCATCTAAATCATGCTCTTAAGCTCACCTGGTGTCAGTTATTCCTTGGCAACACCAAGCCACGTTCCACATTTCACGTTCAGGCCGGTTAGGCTGTAGGAGTAAGCCTCATTTGTGGTGTGTTCTGCTGGCACCATTGTTTTTTGTTCCTGTACGCCTTTGGTTTAAAAGACATTAAAAATGATTAGAGCATTTATCTTTGTTCTCCGCATCTTGGGATCCAAAATTTCGGTGTGGTACCTTGTCACCTTGTCACAGAAAAGTCGAGTGAAGTGTTCCAAAGGGGTATCACTCCATTAGTGCTGTTTTTTTCAGAGGCCGGGCCATGACCCTTCCTTCTCACCGTCCTTATGACTGCGCTAAACTTGTTGTCTGGGTCGCCGCTTCCTTCTTCTCTGCTTTACAATATTTCTCAACCCGAACTACGTGGGCTTGAGGGATACATTTCCACCTTCCTCACTGCCGGCCACGGACATCCCTTTTCTTCCCATCATGCTGCTGGGTTCTTCTTTGTCAAAAAAAAGATGGCTTGTTGCGCATTAACAACTTAAAAACATATACTGTAAATAAATAAACAATAATACAACATAAAATAATCAATAAATAAAAAATTTATAAATAATAAAATCACGGTCAGAAATAAATATCCGTTCCCTTCGTAACCCCGCATTTACGTTGATGCACTATGTTATGGTTTTCACCAAGCTACTGTAGATTTATGTAGTGCCAGAAGTTTACAGGAATGTACGTTTCCTGCGCCCCATGTGTCATTTTTGGGATTTATAGTGGAGAAGGGTCAACTTAGGCTTGACCTTGCCAAGGTCCATGTAGTGGCCCACTCCTATATCAAGGAAGCCATACTCTCCACCTCCGAACAGAAATTGCACCCCTCCACCTGAAGAGAAGAATTATGAAATTTAAAATTGGGAGGCATTGGCTGGAGGGCCATGCACCCCTTTTCTATCTACCACTGGAACTTTTCCATGCATCCGCTCCGCCCACCGCCAAGTATGGTAGGCTTTCTTTCCGACCAGGTTTGACTTTTGCATCACTTTTCAAGTAAGTTTGCTCCAGCAGTATGGGATTTTGCCCCTGAGACCATCCTTCCCCAGTCCAGGATTCTGGGGCCCTGCGATGGTAGGTCAAGCAGCTGGTCACAGAGGACACCAATGATTCACACCCTTTCCTCAACCGCCTGTTTATCCCAGCTGCACTTTGTTCGGAGGTGCTGGTGTGGGCTCAATCCTCTAAAATCGCCTATCACTTGGGTGCAAGACGGTCTGCTTTTCTTTTCACCCTGGGTTTCTGGTGGCCCCCCTCCAGGCCGACACAAAGAGCTTCGTCGTCTGTCCCTGGAGCTGGGTTAGCCTCATCCTCACCATTGTGGACAGCTTTTCTAAATTCACTCACTTTATCCCTTTTATAAGCTCCCCTCCCTGTTGGAGACTGCAACACTATTGATTCAGCATGTCATCACGAGATTTCCTAGCACGTTGTGTTGGAAAGAGCCCCCAATTTTCCTCTGCTACTTGGAGGGCTTTCTGTAAGTCTCTGGACACCATGGCCAGTTTGTCTTCCGGGTACTACCCTCTGTCCAATGGACAGTCAGAGAGGGCCAACCAGCATTTGGGGGCAGCCCAGAGGTGTGTGTGTCACAAGCACCCCTCATCTTGGTCCAGCTACCTTTCTTGGGTGGAGTATGCCCACAACACCCTTGACTGCTCTTCTCTAGGCCTCTCCCCTTTCCACGTAGTCCAAGGCTTCTAACTCCCCGATTTTTACCTTCTAGGAAGCTGGATGGAAGGGCATCTAGATCATCAATATTATCTGCCCCAATGGTTGGACAGGACAAAAAAAGATTCACGTTTATTTTTGCTGTATATTTTGTAATATTTATGCTTATTTGTCTGCTAACTAAAAAACACAAGGAATACAGGACCTCAAAGAACTAACTAAGTAAAATAACAAAATGGTGCTAGCATGCTCGTGTTCTCCGGTCAACTTTTCATTTTTGTTCTCAAAAATAAGAGCATTGCACTACAGTGTTCAATTTCATGTTCAGAACGGATGTTTACGGTAAAACTTCTAATGAAGTTTCTGATATGACTATACTTATAAGACAAGCAGTGCACACAGTTGAAGGAATCCTTTGTATGGCTAATTAATGTATTTCCTATCGAGTGTCAGTACTCAAAAGACTACTCAAGGAGTAGTCGCAAACAACCCGACAGAGAACACGGTAGTGGAATGTTCTCACTGGTAAGTTTAACGAGGGAAGACGCATCATTTTTCTCTCCATGTCTCTTTGGGGGCTCTGTACTTTCAAACTAAAACAAAAATGTAACTATTGCACATAAATAAGCTTATTTTACCTGAGTTGGCTCGTTTCTTTCCTGCAGTGTCGGTCCACTGTACACAAGATCCAAAATTTTTATTTTGTAAATATTTTGTTTTCAACTTTTACACAATGGATTACCGGCACAAAACATGACTAGCATCTCAAGTGCTGGGGAAGTCGTAGCACACAAGCCCTAGTATCAGTAACAGCTGCTGGCAGCTTTCCCATGTTTTCCCAGCGCTGTGTGCTACAGTTAAACCGGTGGACCAGTCCGGACTCACAGTAATCCTCCTGGCAGTACCCTCCGAGTATGTAGAGGTTCTCCTCCAAGATGGCCGAAGCTGCTCCCACATGAGGCAGAGGCAGCGACACAAAAGATGTCCAAGAATCAGTAGTGTAATCATATGCCTCACAGGCCAGCTGGTCAGTGTAAAATGTTCTGAGATTGCACACGCCGCCAGCCACATAAAGGCGACCTCGCAGCTCCTGCATGCAGTGCTGGGCTCGATCATTAGTCATATTTGTCAGGTAGGTGATTCCTCCTTCTGGGCTGTATAGGAAAAGGGATGTTATACACACATACTGAGAGTCAAAACCTCCAGAGATGAAGATCCCTCCATTAAGGACGGTGGCAGCTTGGCCACTTAGTGACTGGTCTAGAGGACTGACGAATCTGAGCAGAAGTAGACGGGAATACAAATCAAGGAAAGATACTACTTGTCAGTATGCGTGAACCTTTTTCCTTACCTCCAGGAGTCAGTCTTTGTGTCATACATCTCCACACTGTCCACATTAGTGTTGAGCGCCTTATCTCCACCCATGGCACAAAGCTGACCTTTGTGCACCACCAGCGAGAAGTTGCTTCGGAATTCCTGCATGTCAGCACACCTCTTCCAGACATCATGTATGGGATCGTAGCTGGCATGAAAAGACAAGGTGAGACCACCGTTCGAGAAGGTTGAAGGGCGTGCGGATTGACAGTCACCTATAGGTGGATTTCATCACATCATTCTTGGAGTAAAAGTGACATCCTCCAACCACAAACAACCGCTCCCCGATGGTTGCTACCCCATGTCTGAACATTGGTTTGCTTGGAACCTCTGCCAGCTTCTTCCACTCAATGTCCTTCACAAGGCCAGTTCCACTGCGCAAGGAGTTGGCAAACCACATTTCTCGGCTTGGTAAGCGCTGACCAACATCTGGGTTCAGCTGGTCCCCACCAACAACAATTAGGCAGGCTTTGGGCCGTCTCACGCGACACTGCTCCTGCACCGACAGGGTGGATGCAAACTCCTTGAAGGCAGCACCATACAGCTGCACCTCATTGGCCTCCATGCGCAGGTTAATTGCCCTCACCTCTCAAAAAATCACAACGTGGAAGACAGACTGAGTTATGTACCAACATCCAAACATCAAGCATAGCCTTGAAAGCACTCACTCACTTCCTTGAACTCTCGAAACGTCATTAGGGGAAAGCGAACCCCTCTCATCAGTTGTCCGGCGAAGCCCAGTCTCTCCTCAGGATTCGCCTCCAGCCAGGAGATCACAGCTCGAAAGACCACCAGCTCAGATGGCACACTCAGACCGTCACTGCATAGCAGGTCTAGAAGCTTCTCAGCCTGGAGGTCTAAAAACTTTGCAGTGGCAGACACCTCTAAGAAGTTCCGCAGCACGTAGTCATTGGCTTCTTCTAGGAGCTCTGACATCCCATAAGCTTCAGCAAAAGAAGCCACATCCAGGCAGGAATCAGCTCTCATCTCATGTCTCATGAAGAGCAGGCAGAGAGAGATGGACGACTGGAACTGAAACCGGAGTGCCGTGCAGGCTTTCTCAAAAATGCAGTCCCAGCTGAGAGGAAGGGCCCCGCGGTAGGAAGAACCAATCAGAGCGGCAAGCTCCGGAGCTACCTTTAAAGGAAGAACAACATGGGTTTGACGGGATTCACTCATGCCGCTGGTGAACATGCCTCGGAAGTAGTCGCTGCTTGTCGCCAGGATGACCCTGTGGACTGACAGAAGAGGTTTGGTACGAGCCAGGCAACCAAATGAGAACATCACCATAAAAGTAACCACCAACCATGGAACAAAACACCGCTCACGTCCAAAATGACATCACAGCCCACTCCGTCTGCCCACAGCTGCTCTACGGATTGAAGCGTACACCTCATCTCTTTGCGAGCGCTGTCCCTTTTAGAAACTTCTTTTGCTCCGCATGTTTGGTGACAGAGGTCTAACAGTCTGTGGACTCCCAGTGCACGGGCTGCAGCCTTAATTTCCGCTGCGGTGTCACCTCTTAAAAACTTCCCGGTGTAGGCAAAGTCTACAACAGCCTGTAGCCCAGCCTGATCAACTTCAGGACCCACAGACAAGGACCACTGGTTGACTCCGACTTGGTCCTCATTGCAAGTATGGACCTCTGCTATCAGGTGCTCCTTAACAACAGCGCTGACAGCAGCAAGAATGGGGGAGTGCACCTGGAAGCTGCTCCCATCCTCAGTGTTCATTGTCAGGTCTGTGAGAAGACACCCATCACGCAACTCCCTCAGAGCCTTGAATGTCTCACAAGGAAAGCCTTCACTGCGGTAAATCCGGAGATTATTGCCTTCATCAGACACATCTTGTTCAACCATCCTGCTCATCAGCCCCAATCGAGAGTCATTGAAAGCCACAATTCTCCTCAGCTCAAGCTCATCTCGCTCGATGCCCTCCTTGCCTTCTCCAAGAACTTGTGCCCTCTTTTCCTTGTCCCTCCTCCACTGCTCTTCCCATCCTGCAGGTAGGCTGCTCCTGCTCGCCTCCATGTGGATTCAACAAGCTGAAGTAAACAAAATAAACGCAGGATGGTGTGCACTTGTCTCCTCTGTGTGAGACTGAAAGCTGCATGCCCACTCTCCCACTGGACAACAACATGATGCTATTCTGAGCGAGGGCGTCACACAGATTGACTTTCACACAAAGTTTGGCAGACATTGTGATCTTCACAGTGTACAGCCTTGGCTTTGGGAATAGATGTCCACTTACACTAGCATTTTGAGTGAAAGCAAGCTGGCAATAAAATTCTCAAATTATCATTGAAGTTGACTCAAGGATGTCTAATAATTTCAACACATTGAATGTTTGCCTCCTGCATTTAAAGTATCCCTCAATGAGAACATTGTTTTAATAGAAATTATTTTCCATAATGATGCTAATTCAGCTTCTAAGAGGTTGCTAAAGCTATTCCTACAATAATACCACTTTGATAAGTAAAAACCCTTTTGCCCATCTATATTTTGCTATAGAACTGTTCTTTGCCAGCATTGTATTTATTGCTTAACAAATATGGTATGGTATGATTTAATTTATTTTGAACATGCATACATGTTACATTGGACTACATCACATATTACAATTCACAATTCCACATGTGGAAAAAAGGAAAAAGCAAAGCTTATTGAATCATACCCCTTTTCTGTTTCACATCAACAGCCAATAAATTTTTTGACTTCCTGTATTGAATAGGAGTTGAGGTTTGTAAATCAGTCAGCAGCAGTTACTGATCATTTGTTGTTCACATTGTTGTTTAAACCTAGGCCTATTAAGAAGGTCCACAAATGAGATCACCACACTGAAAGTGTCAGTTTGCGCAACAAAAGTGTCCTATTTATGTTCTCCATGTTCCACATTGACAGTCGAGTAACCTTTATTTGCAACAAACATTTTATTTGGTGCTACTTTGTGCTCTGAAAACCTATTACATGTACTTTTTTCTCCATTGGTAACTAAACTATTGCAAGAGGTCTTGTAAGTTGTGTATGATGAAACAAAGAGGAAGTAGATGCAATGTTGTGTTGTTACTAAATTATTTAAAAATGCATGTGAGACAACAGAAGCTACAGAAAAAATACAATAAAAACGACGCTCACTATTTATGCACATAACATCAAAATCATAAACATATTGTTAAATTAATATCTCAAAACTGTATTTTTCCAAACATGACAAATTACAAATTTTGTCCAATTTGAAAGCTTGATACATCACCTGATCACCATCATCAGCTGTGCTACTCTAACGGCTCAACACTTGCCAGAGTCTTCAGTTCCGGCTCATCCTTCTCCCTTTCCGCCATGTTGCCGCCATCGCCTTGTCTGCTTTTGAATGGCTTCCCCAGTTTAACAGACAGTGTCTGCAGCACCGAGGTGTCGTCTCGTGACGAGCTGGTGCGTCCGCTGCGGCCAAAGGTTGACGTGCTCCTGCTCTCTGAGTTGGTGGCCTCAAAGAGCTTACCCATGAAGCTGAGTCCGGCCTGGCGGATGTGGGAGCTGCCAGCAAACACGTATAGAATTGGGTTGACTGCGCTGCTGAAGTATGCAAAGGCGGTGACATTGGGACGGGCCACAAGGGCGGCCGCCACCGTCGACTTGCTGCCCTGCAACAGGCCGATCACCTATGGGAGGAGAGCGCTAATAAAAATCTGTTTTGTTAAGTCCAAAAGCCTGGTAGAATCACCTCGATGGTGTTGATGATATGATACGGCAGCCAGAAAATAGCGAAGGCACAGATGATCATCAGAATTAGGCGGCTGCCTTGACCTCGCCTCTGGAACATGGCGCTCTGCAGGCGGCAGATTACTGACGAGTAGCATGTGTTGATGAGGGAAAAGGGCACCAGGCAGCCCATTACGGTCTCAAAGGTATACTGGAACACACGGTGGCCCACACTGCCCCAGTGGTACGGCACACAAAAGCTCAGTGTGATGTTGTTTGGGAGCACTTTCCTCAGATTGCTGCACATGCAAAAACAACATTGCAATTACAGAGACACCACAGCGCATGCAAGATTTACCTGCGGTAGAAGGGCATGGGGAGGGACAGCAGGAAGGCCATGACCCAGACACCCAGCAGGAGAACCAGCAAGGAGCGCTTGGTCCGCATCCTCTGTGACAGGAAAGGCCTGGTGACGGCCAGCCAGCGGTCCATGCTCATCAGGCAGATGAGGTAGATGGACACATACATGTTGACACTGGACAGGTAGTGCACCAGCTTGCACGGTGCAGAGCCAAACTCCCACCCGTGTCCACCAGCCAGGAAGCGCAGAAAGATAGGGGCCGTGAGCAGCACAAAGGCGTCAGCCAGGGCGAGGTTGAGCACCAGCAAGCACGTCACCGAGCGTTTTCGGACGCGGCAAAAGACCGACCACACCACAAAGAGATTCCCAGGAAAGCCCAGAGTGAACGCCATGACAAGGATGGCGATGCCAACCTTGGCTGAGGTGCTGACGGGCAGAGTGAAGGCTGGACTGGTACCATCAGATGCCATGGCTTCATCCACACAACACTTGACTTCTGCTACTGCGAATGGCAAACTTGTAAAGGGGAAACAGGAAATGTTGAAATCACGGCACACAAACGAGTTGCTGCTGCGGGAACATTACGGCATTACTGACTTCATAATAGTCCTAGCACTCAGTGAGCAGGGTCAAAAACCAAACAACAAATGTGGTCCTACCTTACAAAAAGAGAGATTATGAGCTTTCAAAATAAAAGTTACCTGACTCAATGAGAAGGCTGTTTGCATGCAGTCGCTCCGACTTCCCTGGCTGATTTGAGGACGCATTGTGATGCAGCGTGTGCTTACATGCTGGGGATGAACATTGTGTAACGACAAGGTGACGTGAGGGGAAGCCCTGCAATCACACCGGAGCTGCTTTGTCGACAGTTATTTCAAATGTGACCTCAAAATCCTCTCTAGCAGGTCTACTGGCCAAGAATTCCTTCTGCACAATCTAATGAGATCCAATAGTTGTCAGTGAGGACAAATACTCCACTTGCTAAAAAACCCCATATGTGAAATTGACTAGAAATTTCTCACACAGCTCAATGTGCCGTACAAAATAGCTACTGTTAATTTATGGTGTTTAGACAAATCACGACGGAATTTGGTGACGTGTAAAAAAAAAAAAATATTCAAATACATGGTGGCCATCAAGCAAAATGCCTTTGCAGAGGTAGCTCCAGGACTTAGCCACTAATTGACCAGAAGTCATTTGTCATTTGTGTAATGAATATACAAATTTGAGGATACCAAGACCAAACAGCTTATTCACTTATCCTGTAATCGATCTCATTAGTTTGTGTAGGAGCAACTGTGATTAGCAACTGTGATGAGCAACTGTGCGTCAAGTTGTGCAGGCAGGATATGAATGAACAACACATGAAGAAAAACGACATGATGTTTCTTTACAGCACAAGTCGGGACAGGATGTCTCCATTGACGGATTCTTAGGTCATCTTGAAACTGGAGCGTAGACTTTTTTGTTGTGATGTAGCTGTAGCAATACTTCCGTTTCTGTATAATTTAGACCATGCTTGACACACAAAATAGATTGGTACAATAAAACAACCACGGGTTCTCCCCGTGCGTGCGCGGGTTTCTCCGGGGTACACCGGTTTCCTCCCACATTCCAAAAACGTGCATGTTAGGTTAATTGGCGTCTCTAAATTGTCCATCGGTATGAATGTGAGTGTGAATGTTTGTTTGTGTGCCCTGCAGACAAACAAACATTCACCAGTCCACAGTGATGTGTTTAAAAAACATGCTTGTTGGTCACTCTCCGGGAGGGGAAAAACGGATAAGTTTTTCGAACAGTCCAGGGTGTACCCCGCCTCTCGCCCAAAGCCAGCTGGGATAGGCTCCAGCATGCCCCCGCGACCCTCATGAGGATAAGCGGCATAGAAAATTAATGAATGAATGAATTAAAACAACCACGGCAGGACAAGATGGACATGAAGAGTTAATGTCTTCATTTGACCTTCTGGTGTCCTCATTGTTCAAGGGACAATGAGGACACTCATTCTGATTGTGCAGAAATGGACAGAGGAGACGTTCAAGTCTCCAACCAGCAGCATCACGTCTGCAGTTTCAGTGCTTTGACGTTGGAGCCAGAGTTAGTTTCCTGAACTTTTTCCTTCAACATGACACCATCCGAGTCTTTGTCCTTGTCCCGACTGTTCTGGCTGTTCTGACGGCTCTTCCTGGTGGCCGAGTCAAGACCGGCCGCCTCGAAAAGTCGGGCCATGAAGGCCAGACCCTCTTGGCGGATGTATGACTTGCCGGCGAAGAAGTAGAGGACTGGGTTGGCGCAGCTGCTGATGAAGGCCACTGAGGAGGTGACGGCACGGCCCCGGTGCCAGATTTTACCCAGCCTGTTGGATCAGAACCAACATTATGATTGAAGTGTGAGACGTTGAAATCCGAAACACTTAAGAGAAGACCCAAGCTGGGAGCTGACTGACTGACTGACACAGGTTAGAGGGAAACGACTGACAAAAAAAAGGACAAACCTGAAACCCCAACCATGACAACCACAAAGTACCAAGACATGTGTGAAGGCTTACATTGTTTTGACCGATCCCTCTGGACATAGCGCCCATGTGACCTTGTGGAAACAAATCTCAAGTTAACGGTGGAAACACGGGCATGCTGAGCAAGCACACCGGCTTCTACCTGCACCATGTTGACAATGTGGTAGGGCAGCCAGAAAAGGCAGAAGGTCACCACAATAGCCAGGATGAGCTTCTCACTGCGGATGCGTCTGCGAAATTTGGTCTTTCGGATGCGGCGCAGGATGCAGATGTAGCTGACCACCACAATGGTATACGGGATCAGGAAGCCCAGGATCACCTCCAGCATGTACTGGGTGACCGTCTGCACACATAGACAGAAGGTCAGTATTTTCAAGACGGCAGTAGTGTGCCCTGAGAAGAACTCACGTGGCTGTCCTCGTCGTGGAACGAGTCGCAAACGGCGCGGTCAGCGCTCCACCTCACGTCCCGGAAGACGAGCGCAGGGACGGAGGCAACAGCCACAAGTGCCCACAGGACCGCCAGCGTCCATGTTACAGTCCGGTGCCTGGCCAAGGTGCCGACACGATGCGGCCGCAGTACCGCCAACAGCCTGTAAAGGCTCATTAGGGTAATGATATAGATGGAGGCGTACATGTTGGCCAGGCACAAGTAGAAGAGCACCTTGCACATCATCATCCCAAACACCCACCTCTTCATCACCAGATAGGCAATGAAGAACGGCGTCAGTGCCATCAATGAGCCATCTGCAAAGGCCAGATTGAGGATGAGGATAGTGGTGATGGTCTGCTTACGGGCGCGGGCCAGGATGCTCCAGATGACAAAGAGGTTGCCAGGGAAGCCCAAGAGAAAAACAAAACTGAGGATGAGCGCACCCATAGTGGTTGCGGACGTGCTGTCCACGATGCTCTCGTTCCTCGGAGTGAGCTCAATGGAGCTGTTGGCAGACGCCATCGAGCAGCTGTAGTGGGAGGCGGGAGTTACCTGCCAAAAAAATCATGAGTGAGCAGGTTAGGTCAAGTGTGCGGAGGGAGGGGCTGTGCACGCCTAACAGGGTTAAACCAAGACTGCTGATTCCTGAGAGGCAAGACCAGACATGTGCCAGAATGAGCAACTGTTTGATTTATGGTCCCAATCTTCCCACATGAAACTCATAACGCATCATAAAAACAATGGTACATTGTTCACTTCAACTTCAGGTGAAAGTTGCAAATGGTAAAATGGTAAAAGGGAATCCCATTAAAGCCATTAACCTCTACTGGAAATGAAATGCACCCTTTTTTGCCTCATCAATCAGTGCAAAGGAAAGTGTTTGTGCACTTGACTGCAGACCACGCCTGCTCCACAATAAGAGATGAAGATATTTTACAAAAGGACAAACCAACACTCATCTCCATTATATTGCTGCTGAATCTCTGTCAGAGTGCAATCTACTTTCAGTTCTAAAGGGTGTGTTTGTGGATCAAGTGACTCACACACACACACACACACCTGTGAAGGAATTCAGTAACGATCCAGCAGAAATCACAGCAACACACCCGACCCACGTATTCTATGCGCGTTTGTACGTGATTGGCCTGAAACTAGACAGCAGTGGAGGACTCACCTGTTAGAGCACATTAGGAGAACAGAGGAATTCTGAAGATGTTCTTGCGCCTCTTCTTAACATCCTCACCCACTTACAGGCCCACCACTGCGTCCCGCCTGCTGCAACACACAGGGTATTGGCAGAAGGAGGCGGGTCGTCCTCAGCACCTGTCCCGCCTCCGTCTGCCAGTCTATCAACATCGTCACACATTCCCTTCAGCTGAGTGTCAACTTAGTCATGTGCGCTCAAATACAAATTCTACATCTGAATGTGACACGGCTACTGAAAAGTTCACAAGAACAACTGTGTTTTTCTACAGAAACATTGGTCGATGATTCATTAAAAGATTACACCTTGGGCATGCCTCACATAGCAGACAAACACATACCAGGCAAATTACTCCAAAAAACTGGAGTCAAGACTGACGCATTCTTACTAACGAACTACTTAAGTCATTTATTTAATACAAATGTTTAGTTTTTTTTTTTTAAATAAAAAAATCTGAGGACCTGCCATAAGTTGAAGAATGTTGGTGTCTCCATTTTTATATGCTCTATAGCAGGGGTGTCCAAAGTGAGGCCTGGGGGCCAACTGTGCCTTGCTACTTGTTTTTTATTGGCCCTGGGCACATTAGAAATAAAATTAAATCAAACAAACCCAGCAAAAAGGGGAAAAATAGGGCAAAATGAGAAGCTGAAATATTTGTCTTCAAATGTATAATATAATTTTTTTAACCTTTTTACAAAAAAATAAAAAAACACATAGAAATATCAAAGTGGCCCCTGAATCCTCTGATTTTCAGTATGTATTAAAGGTTTGGGCACCCCTGCTCTAAAGAATCATCTTTCTTTAATAAAGGAACTGGAAAGACGTTAAATATATCCGCTGTTGGTGTCTTGGGACCCTAGGGTGTATTAAGTGTTGAAATGTACACAAAACTACATAAAAAGTACATAAAAAGGCGTCTCTCAAAGTGACCACGCCTCTTTTCCTTGACACTGGAGCTGTCTGGTTTCACTTTATCTGTCCAGAACTTTGTAGACGCACTGTGCTTATTGCCAGGGTCTGCAGAACGACTCCAGGACGTTGACCCAAAATAGAATACTGAGATGAGCCAGCAGTGAAGGGAAAAGACTTGAGTTAAGGTGAGTCCCGGTTCAGTTGTTTTAATTACATTTGACAAAGGTGACGGGCGAGGGCCCCAACCATCACTACTATCATGACTTAGCCTGGGGCTCCAATGGCATCACAACGTATAGGAAAAGCCTTTTAGGACAACTGCCTAGGCGAGCTGTGTGTCAACTTGCACTTGACAGGCTGGATGCTTGACTTCCACTTCTTTGTCTCTGCCTCCTGGAAGATGACGTGCAAGATAATTCTGCTCATTGGCCTCACCTCCAGCTGCGTTGGTGAGTGGTCCTCCTCCAGCATCTCAGCCATACTTTCATGATCACATGACTTCTGGTATTGTCTCCTCTAGGAGGATTTGAGGTGACCACGACTCAGGCATCCTACAATGCCATCACTCTAGGATGGAAGTTCCCCAGCCATCTCAACATATCCCTCAGCTCATTGCGGATCCACTGCAAATTCTTCTTCTTTCAGGTTAAGGCGGCAGTCAACCTCTTTCATCTACAAGACGGCATGGAGGTGCCCACGGTCTACATGGGACCATTCGAGGGGCGCCTACAGAGCGACATGGATGCTTTGAGTCAGGGACACATCATCCTACGATTGTTCAGACTCAGAATAGAAGACTCTGGCTTGTAACAGTGCCAGGTCACCACCATAGAGGGCTGAAACTCTGGAGACTGTTAAGTCATTGTCACAGGTAAGCATTGGACATGGAGGATGCTGGGGAAAAACTCACAGCATATAAATAAATCAATATGGATATTTGTTGTCTGTGTTTTGTGTTCTCTGCCAGCTCACAATGTTCATGTCTTAGCCAGTGTTCGAGTGTGGCCGAGGAGGATCGTGGGACATTACCCCAAATGCTGCAGAAGATGACCACATCTTCAAGGCACTTATTCTCGCAAAAGTGGCGATGGCAGCACTTGCAGCGGGCTACCTGATCTCACTAACTCTGTTAGTGTCACTGTAGCCTGTAACGGATACAGTGACATTTATTGGCCATCTGGGGGCAGCAGAGGTAGGTGTCTTAGGAAGAGACATGAGAAAAAGTGAGTTTTTTTGTATCTTAATGTCTGTGTGTAACATTAATAAAACCTTTTACAAACAAAAAAGAACAAAAAGCAGCATCTTTCTTTAATCAGTATTTTAATGTTCCAAATGTTATATAGACACTCTAGTGAGGCTTAAAGGTCTTCTCTTATACAAAAGTGACACGTTAAATCAGTAAATATATGAAGCGCATTTTCATATCAATGGACATGTTAATAAGCAGAATATGAGATTTTGGGCCCAAGCCCAACCTCATCAGCATGTCATTCGCCCTTTGAGTGTTGAAATGATCAGTATAAGGTGTACCATTGGTCGCAGAAGAATTATTGGACCATAATTTTTTCAAGACGAGCATGGTTGTCCAGTGACAACACTGAGCGCTGTGTGGAAATGATGAGGAGGAAGTTTATTCCAGCTCTTAGGAGAAACCAGGGAGTCAACATGAATACCATCATTTACCAGCTGGGTGGTGCACCTCCACATTGCTTAAATGTTTCACTGGATTTTCTTCAATGAGTACATAACTCATGGCCTGCCCACTCCCCTGATCTTTCTCCCGCAGACTACTTCCTGTGGGGTTACATGAAGGAGAGAGTGTACTACAACAACCCACAGACCATTGAGGCAAACTTCAATGTTGTAGCTGTAATCCACAGAAGACGAGCGCGAGAAAGGATTGAACATGTCATCAATTATTGAACAAGAGACCAAGTGGGAAACCTTTGTTATCAATCGTTAATTTGATGTTTATGTTACAAGTCTGTATGTAAAAATGTTGAATCGGTTCTCATTTAAAAAACGTGTGTATGATTAAAAAGTGGTAACATATTATTGGCCCACACTGTATGTCCTAGAACATGTTTATGAGCACCAAACAGGAGAAAATCTTCTCAGTTACTTGTTTGCTCCATTTTGAGAGTAGAGGTGAGCTTGCTTTTGACTTTTTACATGACGTCATGAAGGAAAAACCTTCTTTCTCAGGGATATGATACCGCCTCTGACTCGCCCCATGTAGACGGCCGTCAATTTCTATAAAAAAAAGAGGCTATGCTATACATCTTACAACAAAGCCCGGTAATATCAGTCAGCAACAGACATGGGAGCTAATTTTGATCATTTTCTTTTTTTCCAGCAAATAGGCTACCTAGCATGTTATTGTTACAATGTGACTATAATGTTGGCACTGTAGCTCATATATTTATGCTCATATTGCAGTCAAACAAAACGCCGTGTTACCTGAGCTTACTAAGAGCAAATTTTCAAATGTCTTAATTCCAGCATCAAGGCTACATTTTGCCAACACATTTCCAAAACACTATTGTGGGACCAATGGAGACTTATGTTAAAGTTTTGTAATGTATAAACTATAATATGTGGCCTTCACAAACAAGAGGGCATCCTCACATCTAGTTTACGACCTTGAGGCTTACTGTTGTGACAGAAATGACTAGCCTGTCAGTTGGCGAGCGTGGCATCGCTCTCCAGAGCATCAGAGATCATCAAGCAGAGCTGAGAGAAGGACGGGCGGTCTTCAGGTCTCTGTTGAAACAGCAAGAGTCATGCATGTCTCCTTGAAAGTCATATTGACAAGTGAGCTGGTGACACTGACCTCATGCCAGCAAAGCTGCATAATGTCATAGATGGCAGCGGGTGCCAGTTTGGGCCTTGAGAGGCGATGACCTGTGGTTACAAGGGTGAGAACTTCATGGTTGTTGCTCTGCTCGAAAGGCATGCGCCCTTCGGTGAAAGCCTCCCACATCAGCACACCTACGATCACAAACAAAATACGCTGGATGAACACAAGCCCTTACTTACATCTAATCAAAAAACGGCAAAGGGTGAGGGTTACGTCCTCACCATAGGACCAGACGTCAGACTTGCTGCTATGTCTGCAGAAGTTGAGAACTTCAGGAGGCGACCATTTGACTGGGAACTTGGAGCCTGACGACGAGGTGTACTGGTCATCCAAAATATACCTGTATGATAAAGCGTTGCACGTCAAATCATGACTTTATGCACTTTATAGAAAGCAAGGGTGGGTTGTTTACCTGGCCATGCCTAAGTCAGACACCTTGACCACCAAGGAGTCGTTGACCAAGCAGTTCCTGGCCCCCTGGACAACAACGAAAGGACTGTTGTTGAACACAATTAAAGACTTACAGTAGTTGAAGCCAAATGTGTGAGAAGAGACCAGATCTCTATGGATGAAGCTGTTGCTCTCCAGGTGCCGCATGCCCTCACACACGTCCAGGCAGATGCTCAGCAGCGAGGCCGGACTGATGCTACCCTGCCGCCGTTGCAGGAAGTCCAGCAGGCAGCCATGTTCCATGAACTCGGTGACAATATAGATGGGTCGCTGCTGGCTGCAGACGCCATACAGTTGCACCAGCTTGGGATGGGACAATTTCCTGGGGGATACAGGACACCGCAGTTGTTTAGGAATGATTTCTTTCCATACATCCATAAGATAGCCACAAACAGGTCAGACGGCAGTGTACTTTGTGGTGGTGGTGTATAGGAAGGGCCAAAAAATTGCCAAAAAATATGCAAATAGGTCACTGCCTAGGTTAACAACTTTGTCTTTCTTGTCACAGCACCAAACCAGACTGTGATGGATTAACACAGAAATGGTTCAATGACTGCTGTGAAAACTTTCTCATCAGCTCCTATCAACTGTGCTTTTTCAGCATCAGCAGGGTCTTTTTGAGGAAGCCTCCCACTTCAGGTTGTGAGTAACTATAGATCCAAGGAACCAGTTGAGGCAGGAGGGAGAAATGCCTTCCAGGCTAAGAGCTTTCTTAAGCTATTGTTTGAGGAGCAGGAGCCGGAACCCATGCTGTTTGGTTAATACGGGTTAGGCAGCAGAGGGGGGAGTCAAAGGTGTGATTGATGGCAGCTATTGACAAGAGAGCGAAAGCAGGGGCATGGATGGGAGCCGTCAAAGGTGTGAAGAACGTCTTTGCTTGAAGGGGTGTGAAAATGTGCAGAAAAATGTAGTCAGATCATCAGTCAGGGTAGTGTTGGTCTCCACTTGGGGGGATCATCTCCTGATCATGGCTTGCAGAACTTTTGCGAACAGCTTTTTTGCGTACTTCTCTCTGTAACTTCTGTTTTACAGTTATTAATTCTTTCTTTTTTTCAGCTGGTATCTGATCAGCTATTACAAGAGGTTGTCTCCGCTCCTGAAAGTGTTCTCCTTGGCAGAGTTTGGCTGTGAACCACAGTTTGTTCCTAAAAGTATAGAATGTTTTGCTTAAGACACACACGTCTTTGCAAAATCAGGTCAGCCAGAGTTTGTAGCAGACCGCTCATTTTAGTCCACGGTGGAACACAGGCAAGGATGAAGCAGGAAAACTTGCGTGTTGAGCAGAACGACTTACAGATAAACAGCATCACCAAATTTGGATTGCAGTGTTTGTTGAGCACGGTGACATCGTGACATCCATACGCCAACTTTTGTTAGTCATTTTCTATACCGCTTATCCTCATTAGGGTCGCGGGGATGCTGGAGCCAATCCCAGCAGACTTTGTGCGAGAGGCGAGGTACACTACCCTGTTAATATACAGTAAAAGCACATTCCACCGCCTTTCATCTTCTTATGTGGGTATGAAATCACAGGAGTGCCAAAATTAAAAGGAAATACACGCGGAAATAGACAGAGAATCAATAATGCAAACATATACAAATGTAGACATATTCTTTTTCCATTTTGTCTTCGCTTTATCCATTGTGTCATTGCTCATTCTGTATTGTCTGTCTTTTTCCAATTGTCTTTGCTTTTCCTGTTTTGTTTTAGTCTTTTTCGCTTACTTTTTCTCATTGCATTTACGGAATGGCTCAAGCTGGAGACAGAGCAAAAGCAGAAGGTCATTCTTCCAAGGTTACTAGTCCATTTCTGATCCAGAATTCCTGCTTGCAGTGACTATGTAGTAGTTATATTTGAAAGTCTAAATGAGAAAAAGCAAATGACAAACAATTTGCGCATCAAAATTACTACCGCACCTGAACACTTCACAAAGAGAGGAGAAAGGAGAGAGAGCGTAAAGTTGTTTATTGCCTTGTGTGCAATGATGATTATTTTGTGGATTACGAGTGTTAATTTTGAAGATTTAATTTATATTGGTGTTTCAATCCCAGTACAGCACAGTGGTGAAAACTGCACACCGGGATTAATTAACACCGGGATTCTCGCGCCCCGAGGCTGCTCAGTCATCATCAAATGTCCATCATGTGACCAAACCAAAGCATGAGGGCAAGGAGGTCCCTCACTGCTGTGCCTCAGCCGACGGTGTTGGTCCGCCTCATAAGTGAGACAAAAAAAGTGAGGATGAAATTCAACCAAATTAAACAGAAGACATCCAACATCAGACTGCAATAAAAAAAATATGCAGGATGATTACTTATCTATGTGAAACTTTATCAAAATGTGGCCATGCAAAATACACATTATGACACAAAATGACAATAAGATGAATTAACCAATTAATTATGATCAATATTTGAAGTTAATTAAGATAGAAAGGTGTATGTTTTTAAATGTGCAGGAGTAGTGGGTACGTGGCTTCACATCAAATGTCTGAAGGGGCACGCAACTTTGAAAAGTTTGTTAGGCTTCACTGTTGTTAGGTGAAGCAGCTTATTCATTTTACCTTGCAGGAAGGGTAAAATAGTGGAGTTTGAAATCTCCACTGGTGAAGGTTCACTAAGACGCCAGTGCATTTGCTTGGTAGAACAGTTAAATTACAAATAGCCATGACTGTGCCTGTCTGGTGCAGGCCATATCATCTTGCTACGTGGATCACAAACATGCCCCCGCCCCTCCCTCCAGAGCAGACAAGCCGATGCCAAACACCTGCCTCTAAAGTTTATTTCATCCATCCATTTTCCTCCGCTTATCCGGGTCCGGGTCGCGGTGGCAGCAGTTTCAGTAGTGAAGTTCAGACTTCCCGGTCCCCAGCGACCTCTTCCAGCTCCACCGGGAGGACACCAAGGAGTTCCCAGGCCAGCTGTGAGACATAGTCCCTCCAGCGTGTCCTAGGTCTTCCCGGGGGCCTTCTCCCGACTGGGCATGCCCAAAACACCTCACCAGGGAGGCGCCCGGGAGGCATCCGGACTAGATGCCCGAGCCACCTCAACTGGCTCCTCTCGATGTGAAGGAGCAGCAGCTCTACTCTGAGCTCCTCCCGGATGGCCGAGCTCCTCACCCTATCTCTTAGGGTGAGTCCAGCCGTCCTACGAAGGAAACTCATTTCCGCCGCTTGTATCCGTGATCTCATTCTTTCGGTCACGATCCATAACTCCATAACAAGGGTGGGAACGTAGATCGATCGGTAAACAATGAGCTTTGCCTTCCGGCTCAGCTCTCTCTTCACCACGACGGTCCGGTACTGCGACCGCATTACTGCAGATGCTGCACCGATCAGTCTGTCGATCTCACGCTCCAACCTTCCCTCACTCGTGAACAAGAACCGGAGATACTTGAACTCTTCCACCTGAGGCAAGACCTCACTCCCAACCCCGAGGGTACAGTCCAGCCGTTTCCGACTGAGAACCATGGCCTCGGATTTGGAGGTGCTGAGTCTCATCCCAGAAGCTTCACACTCAGCTGCAAACTGCTCCAGTAAACGCTGAAGGTCACAGCCTGATGAGGCCATAAGGACCACATCGTCTGCAAATAGCAGAGACGAGATCCTAAGGTCACCAAGCTGGACTCCCTCAACACCTTGACTGCGCCTAGAAATTCTGTCCATGAAGATTATGAACAGAATCGGTGACAAAGGGCAGCCTTGGCGGAGGCCAACGTTCACCGGAAACAAGCTCGACTTACTGCTGGCAATGCGAACCAGGCTCCTGCTTCGATTGTACAAGGACCGAATGGCACGTAG